>CABEEJ010000310.1:86434-129411 GCA_901482245.1 Timema douglasi | reverse complement strand
TATTGTTACTGATATTTCTATCTTTGCAAGTCAAGGCCTGATATATAATAAATAACAGGTTGTATTGTTACTGATATTTCTATCTTTGCAAGTCAAGGCCTGATATAAATAACAGTTTGTATTGTTACTGATATTTCTATCTTTGCAAGTCAAGGCCTGATATATAATAAATAACAGGTTGTATTGTTACTGATATTTTCTATCTTTGCAAGTCAAGGCATGATACATAATAAATAACAGGTTATATTGTTACTGATATTTTTTATCTTTGCAAGTCAAAGCATGATATATAATAAATAACAGGTTATATTGTTACTGTTATGCCTGCGTTAGTAAGTCAAAGAATAACATAGTAGCGAGTTATAGTGTTGTTAAATAAATAAATAACATGTTAGTATGTACAATTGTCTGTGGTTTCAGGGAAAGGCAGGTCTCTAGAACGGAGGAAACCAGGCTATGGAAAGCTGTGAGCATGGCATGGAAACTATACGGCCTGGTTTGGCATGGTAAGCAACCTTTGTCTACCTTGGAAGACAGCAAGCCGTGTAAATCACTACCTGGTGAACGACTCAAATATTGAACTAGAGAAATGAACTATTTTACCGTTTCAGTCAAATGAATCGCTTTGAAATATTCTAAGCAATGCACAATAATTCTACTCATCTCTACTCTGCCATAAATACCTCACATAAGAATGAGTGCAGGTAAACTGATCGAAAACAACTGGCCGACACGGGATAGCAAATTGATCGACAAGGAAGAGCAAAGTGATCGACACGCAGGTTCAACGTGGACCAAGTAGCTGACCCGAGCAGGAGAATGTGAAAGACGGCCAATTTGTCGACAGTGGAAAACAAATATTTGGAAGGTTGGGTTAGTCAAGTGGCCGAGACAACTTGTACCAACTGGTCGACAAGCTGATGAATAAAGAGGAAAAAGCGACATACAGTCAAATTATCTACAAAATTTAAAAAATATTTCAACTACTGGGTGGGTAAAGGGGTTGACAAAATGTAAACAAATATTTGGACGGCTGAGTGGGTGAAGTGGCCGACACGATTTGGATCAACTGGTCAATAAGCTCATGCACTCATGTATAGGAGGACAAAATGATAGACGGCAAAGTCGAGTCGGCCACTTGATACACCCAGATTTCCAAAAATGTGGTTACATTTGGTCGACCAATTTGTTGGGTGCCCATAGGAATGTATTTTACTTCCCACCCGGCCAATGAATGTTCATCTGAATGATGAGACCAACTCCATGCTAGTCAAACTTTGCTTACGCTGGAAACACACCACGTCCCAGTACTAGCCTATATGGATGTTGTGCTTGATGCTATTATTATTATTATTATTATCAGCACCACGTCTTACTACCCGTTCGGGTTATATGCACTTGCGCTAATGTGTAATGGTGGGGTGATTGTGAGATGAAATGGAGGACCTATCAGTTTAACGTGGGATCCGAACCACGGTGGAGGCCTGGCATTCCCCACATTCACAAGTTGTGATTAATACACGTCTCGTCAGAGGTTATTGATGTTATTGTTTACAAAGATTAATTACATTCCAGCGTACGAATGTCATGGACTGCATAACATCCCTGCATTCGGACCAGCGCTGATCGTATACTACAAGTGTGATATACCTGTAGACCTGCTGTGCCTGCAAGCAGAAGTCCTGCTGACTAGAGGGATTGTTATTTTCTCCGCCACTGAGAGCTGTGTCTTCAGACTGACAGGTAAGTTGGAACTGCCCCCGGGGATAGTCTTGTAAAGACTCTCTGTTAGCTGAGTGGTATGTGAACAGGAAAATGTCTTGCTGTTGTATGAAAATGGAAAACAAAGAGGTACAGTGGAAGAAAACAAACGTTTGTACGATCGATAAGTACCCTTCGTTTACCCTGAAAGGTTGCATAAGCTTACCTTACATTGTTCCACTATGGCGTGGATTATAGGATAGGGCCATGGTATCGTCCGTTAAGCTAAGACTGCTTCCTTTCAAGATAAACGGAGTTTACATGAATAACGAGGCTTGTTAGATAGAAATTATATTTATATTACAAATACCCTCTTCAGTGGACGAATGGTTTAAAACACCACCCCCTTGTTAGACTCACCTGCTGATGATGGGAAGACCGGGGTTCTAATTCTGGTCGGGTCCACTGAGGGTAGTTTTTCATAAACAGTTTTCCACTATCCCTCCAGACAACTGTGGATACACTTCCTCTAAATTCAACCTTCCCAATCCCTAACATCTTTTTAGTAGAAGCAGTTAACCCGAACAGGTATTGTAACGCGGTACTATAAAATAAAGTTAAAGAATAGGGGCAATGGGCTAATTTGTGATTCTCCTATATTATTACCTATACGTATGACTTTATGCTAATGAATACTCTGCTACAACTATTCGGCGAATGTACACATACTGTTATGCCACTGCGCCACACTAAACTCACCAGCAGGGGAATAAGATCTCCAGGCTCAACAAACGTCGAAGATATTCGGGACCTGGGCCTATAACCTTCAGCTCGTTGGTAAAATAATCCATTTGGTTGTTGTTGTTTGTCGTAGAATTAACCTAGAACAATCTTTGTGGTGTTGACCCTTCCAACAGGACTATCTTTGCTGTCCAAGGCCCTGAGGCTGGTCCCTGCGACTCTAGAGGACTGCTCCGTGGTGTTACACGAGCACCAAGTATTGGCGGTTGCAGCAGAAGGCGGGCAGCAATACAACTTGCTCTATACCCCTCAGGAGGAACTATATAGGATGGTTCTACAGGCCAGGGTGGTAAGTTGATACCTCTGCTGAGCTAATCAGATGTATATTCGGGAGTGTGAGTATATTTAGCTCAATGTGCAAACGGACCACCGGCTCGGTTGATGTGTGCGACATCGGAAGTTGGAATCACTTTGGTGTTTTGTCTCTTTAGGCCTTTTACCACATAATATTGGTTTAATTTATTTTGATTTCGCTATCAACGACAGGATGATGAAGCAGATTCTGATCCGAGAGTTTCGGGACTTAATTAAATAACGAGTTGTACCCAAGCGAACAAACGCTTACGCCAATTCTTTTACAATCCATTATGCACAGTAGTGGTAGTAACTGATAGCTGACTAAAGCTATCAGATCTACTATCATGTGTCCATTCGCCAAACCATATGATCTGCAGGACTATATGTGGAGTTGTCACTTTTGGCTGTTGAGACTTTTACAACAAAAAATTGGTTTTTAACTATGTTTTTCTTTTAACTGTTCTTACATATTCTGTTAGTTGTCAGTTACCACATCTCCTATGGTGAATGGGCTCTACTTGTCCAAGTCTCAGCGTTTTGTAGTGAAGCCAAACGTAAGTCAACTAGAGCTCAAAACATTTTTAGAAACCTCAACTCTTCCGCCACCCCCCCCCTCCTTTTTTTTTTATAACATCGAGAGCCCTGAGTTAGTAACTTTAATACTTCATCGACTAGCGTAGATTATATAACGATTGTGGCTTCACTATTGAAAATGTGTGAGCTTTGAAATGATAACAGTGCGACAACTTGGCTCAGTCGGTAGCGTGTCTGTCTATTGAGTCAAGAGTCCCGGGTTCAATCTCTGTTATGGCTCAAAAATTTATAATTGGCGAAATATGGATTTCCCCTTTCACCGGGGGCTGAATGTTATGTCTGCTCTAGATTTAAGTTAGTTTATAAGTCGTGTGCTGATATAATCAGTCGGTTCAGAAATTGCACTTTAATACCTCAAATAAATGTTAAAAAAAGACCTCGAAGTAAATGCTTTTATATTAAAAAAAAGAAAGGAAAATTAAAATATGTTTAATATAGTTCAATAAATTGTTGTCGAAGGAAAATATAGTTTTCATAAATTGCTGTTTAGCCTTTTAATTATTTTTTTAAATTTTAGGACTCATCCATTATATTTCACTTAAAAAAAGTTATAAACATCGGTCGGGTAAAATTCCTTGTACAATTGTCGAAACGAATCACTTCAGGTTTTAAAAATATTTTTGATGTCTCAAGTTTTAACAGTTCATAGGTCTCCGTGTGTGTTCGCAGCCTGTTATTCCGATGTTCACTCAGAACGTGTGTGAAGCCCACCTAACTACCAGGGGGTGGCGACTACCAGTGGCGCTGCTGGTAGGGAACTTCCCCGTCAAACTCAGTACGCACCTGGGCAAACCTATCTCGTACAGCCCCAACTCCACACCAAGGGAGCTTCATGCCCGGGCAAGTGAAGGAAGAACATGAACAGGAAAACCTGTTGTGACCTTTACTCCTTTTGACCTAGGGGTCTAAATTACCCGGAGTTTATTCCCTCAAGATTTTAAAAATATTATTTAGTATCCTTTGTTTCTAAATATTTGTTTCCTTGTCCAAATTCAGTCCTACGACCTGCTTTATCAGAATCTTCCTGTTTAATATTCTGAAGCTTAATATTCTGTCCTTATTTGAGTTCATCCATTCGTCATTTACCTGGTCACCTTTTCCCTTCCACTTTGCCTTCAATGACATCACTCTCTAAGCCATTTATTCTCGTGATGTGACCCACCCAGTTGGCCTTTCTCCATCCTGCAGAATGGTTCAATTTTCATTGATTCTTTCTAGAACTTCTTTCCTAATCACTTGGTCTGCCCACTTTATCCTCTACATTCTCCTCTAGCCTCACATCTCAAAACTTACCAAATATCCATTTTCCTCAGTGGCCAAAGTGGAAATCGGCGTGCTTTAACGTGTTACTACCGCTGTAGACTAGACTGCCACTGACGGAGAGATCGAGGTTTGAATCTCAGTCGGATGAACTAGGAGTGATTTTTCCAAAATGATTTTCCACTCTTCCTCTATGCAAATGAGTGTATACTTCCTATAAATATAACCTTCCTAATCCCTAAAACCATTAGCGTAACTAATAATTAAGGGTGTAACCCGAAAGGGTAGTAAGACGCGGTGCTAACAAAAAAGGAAAACACACACACACACACATGGTTGTATCAAGCTTCTCGCTATAGCACGCCATACACTGCATTAGTGACCGTGTGTGCTCTATGATGCAGGTGATGGACGCCATTGAGGAACTCATCGAAAGGAACCAGAAACTACCCGGTAGTATCCCCCGGGCCTTGCTGGAACGTGTCAGAGGAACTCGTCGCATGGAAGGGGAATACCCACAATTCGTCTTGTAGTTATAACTTACTCTGTTATACACTGTTGGATGCAATGCCTGGCTTTCAGCTCCGCTTAACCTGAAAGACAGTGAGCTTACCTTGCTTTGTTTACTATGGCGTAGCCTAACATAGACACCGACTTGTAAAAAACATTAAGGGTGCCCTATAAAAAAAGGGTTTAGGGGTAATATATAATTTGCCAATTTTCAAGCTCTTTATTTAAAAAAATGGCCAAAATTAAGGTGCAATTTGTTAGTCTAAATGTATGTTTAGTAAAATAAAATAAAAATAAATTTAATAAAAGAAAACAAACATAGACATCACAGAAATAATACAAAAGATCTGTCCTAACCAACCTATAATGAAAACATGTTGACAAATGCCAGGCTGTCGGTACACGAGTTGCGAGTGCTACCAACATTATAACGCTTGCTTACATATCAGATGGTAGCACCTGCCATTTGCTACGCTAGAAAACACGGTTCGCAGCGCAACCATATTAATTGGGTGTGCTAAGCACCCCTGAAAATATTTTTGTGGATGTTTAATATGCAAAGTACCCCCGCAGTCGGCACCCATGCTATAATATAAGACCATAGTGTGACATGTCAAGGTAAGATTGCTACTATGTTGTAGCCTATAATATAGTGTAAATATATTACCATGTAAACTCAACAAACACAAAGATTATTTTGAAAATAAGATTTAAAGCCTTTATTACCAGTCATAAAAGTACTAAAACAAAAATCATTGATATAATACTACCATTATATAATATTTAAAACAATTTTATTCCACTAAAATGAACGAAGATACCCAAACGATTCCAATATTTCAGTGTGTTTAAATTAAAAATAAAGAAGACAAAATTGGCATTTCAAGTTTTCCAATTATTAAATAAATACGTTCAATAACCACTGTTCTACGATCGTGCCAGTCTGTATTTGCTTGTATATATTCTCGCCAATTGGACTAGAATGTATCTTCTTCCACCTTAAAAATTATACCTATTATTTTAATGGGATGTTTAAACGCTTAAATTTATTTTAGCTTTATAAGTAAATGAAAATCTCAAGAGATTACTAGACTCTCACTATACATTTAATTGCTTTGCTCAATTCAAAAATCAAAGCTGCTCTTTATAATGTTCTTCCATCTCTAGCAACAATAATGAAACAAATCTTTAGGAAGTACATTAATTATTCAATGGTGTTAGAAAAATGTAAAAAAAGGTATTTAACTAATGCTTATGAAAAATCTAGTTTTTGTGTGTTTAAATTGTCTTAAACGTAATTAAATAATGGTCACCAAGCTTTAGAGCTAAACAAGTTTTGATATGTATCACACACAAACTAATAGTTAGACACACACACTGCGAGAATATAGGCTTACCCTGCAAATTAGAATTAATACTTAAATATATCAAATGGACACTTTAAACATTGACACTTGATTAGAATATTACTTTTAATAATAATAACGATCGATGACAAATCTTGTAAACGTTAAGATTTTAAAGGATGAGTTCTTTAACCACATTTTCTATAGTATGAAAACGATAAGCACAGATTGGTATTCATAGGAAGCCCATTATTTGGAAACTAAAAGCTCATGTCGCCTCAATGGCTTAAATAAAAATATTTCAATATTTTAGTTACATTATTATAACGTTTAATTAATGTGTCCAAATTAATTATATATATATATATTCTTAAGGAATTATTATTAAAAGCTGTTTGATAACTTTTAGATGAACTTTATAACCAATAGATCAAAGAAGACATATTTACACAGTGTCGAATTTTAGTGACTTTCAATCAATGTTTGTGGTATAAAGTGGGCGTCCTATAAATAAAATCATGGTTGGGGTAGGGAACTGTACGTGGCAAGAAATAGCGTTGGTACATTTTTATAATTTAAACATAACAATACAGTTTAGTACAGTTTGAACACTATAGTAGAAACATCTGTGAAAACCTAGACACAGATGGGAGGATAACATTAGAATGGACCTGAAATAGATAGGGTGTGATGAGGTGGACAGGATAAAACTAGCTCAATATAGGGATAAGGTGTAATGAGGGGGACTGGATATAACTAGCTCGTAGCTCGATATAAGAATAATTGGCGTTCTTTTGTAAGTGCGGTAATAAACTTTAGAGTTCCTTATGTCATAGTCTAGAGTAAGTAAGCAAATAATGGAAACATTTATGTCAGTTACAAGATTATTCATTAACAGTTTAATATTAGTTTGGAAACGATACAATAGCATTTCCCGACCAATAGAATATGGTGTTATCCGGCGAATAGGAGCCTTTTAATATAATGGGTATAAGACTGGTACTCACCCCATCAGACATAGGAGTGGAGGTTAATACTTGATTAGTGCTTTGAGAGGCTTTCATGTCACTGAGAATAATAATAGATGAATATACTGACGAAGGCTTAACCAAATCGTTAACCGTTGTATTCCACACAAGACTCAAATCAAATGAAAAATCTCCAGAAAGGGGCGAGCCACCAGTTAAATTTTGAGACGAAAATGTCCCAGTAAACTTTACTTCTCCGGAGCTATTTGTAACAATGTTTCCGCTCCAAGAAATTTTGTTTCCGAAAATCGGTGTTCCTGAGGCTAATGGCTTAGTTTTTAAAACGGGGATTGGTACTGGGAGACTACCGCTCCACACGTTTGTTCCGGATACAGATATGTTACCGGATATGACCTCAGCACCCACTGAGACCTTCGTGACGCTTTTAGCTGATGATTCTAACAGTTTCATCGTAGGGAGAATCAATTTTGCATTGCCTGTCCACGAGAAGGAAGAGCGGTCTGGAGAAAAGTTGCCCTCTAGAATTATAGGGGCCTGAGTAGACGCTGCCGTTTCACTAGAGAATAAAGTTGTAGTTATCGGTACCCCTGGAGTCGATGTAAAGTACACCGGCGAGGTAAATGTTATGTCAGGATTTACTAAACCTTCCAATGATGTATTTGCCGCTAGGTCGATATCGAAAGTGAAACTGCCACGCCAAAATTCTACTGCTGATGTTGAGCTGACATTACCATGAACATATCTCGTAAAAGAGAATTCTCCATTTAGTCTATCGCCTGAAGTAAAGTTGTTACTGAAGTTGGCACTCCAAATAATACCTTGACCCATAACTGGTGTTACCAAAGTATCAGATGTTGTTAAAAGCTGCTTATCAAACAGTGGATATGGTATATTCAATGGTAGATTACCATCCCATTTAAATTCTGGTTCGGATTCATTTTTTAAATAAGCTGACATTTCTCCAGATTTAACTCTAAGCGACACAGCGACTTAAGTATTTTTTACTGAATCTTTTAATACAGGAAGGCCTATGTTATTTTCTTTAGTTTTTTTAATGCTCTTTACGTTAGCGATGGAATCTTGTTTAATAAAAGAAGGGATTTTGTTTCTAATATACAATGACGTCTTTCCTGACCACCAAAATACGGATTCATCCAAAGAATATGCTCCCAGCATTATAATTGGAGCATGCCTTACATCTGGACCTCCAACAACAGACGGGGTTGAAGTAAAACTTACTGGCAGTGAGCCGGAAGATGGAGGAGGTAAGTTTTTAAGATAAGCGTATTCTTTCCGTTCTTGGAAGTAGACCGAAGAAGAAAATACGTCCGTAATAGGAAGACTGTCCAGGCCAGTAATGTTATAAAGAGGTTGCAGTTGAAACGTAAAGTCACCGTTTAGCCATTGTATTGAGAAGGTTGAGGGATCACCGTGCATAAATTTGGGCAAAGAAAATGATCCTGAAACTTGCAAAGTTTCACTCAAGGAAGGCTTCGACACTGTTCCTTGCCAGATGATACCATGACCATACACTGGAAGTGTTGTGTCTGCTAGTGCATCGACCATATATGAGGAAGCTACATCGTTGAATGGATACACAGGAATACCAACAGGAAATGTAGATTGTCCAGCTACCACTACTGGTGCTAACAGAACCACCAGTCACTGCTGCCACTACTCGGGTCGTGGAAGGTATTGCATCAGTAAGAGAATTCACATTAGACTGTTTCACAAATAACTTACTTGATGCGGGCATAGCAATCTCTTCAGTAGCAGTTGACAGAACAAGAGTTAACTCGCCAGACCATAAAAATGAAGAATAATCAGAAGTGTACGCACCTAGCAAGATAATTTCACCCTGCCCAATTTTAGGTTCATATATTATGTCAGGATTAACTGAGAAATCATTTTTTAGCGATAAATTTGGTTCAAATAATAAAGGATCCACATCTTTCAAATAAGAATATTGCCATGTCTCTTTGAAGTGCACGGACGAGTAAAATAAGCCATTTACAGGAAGAAGAGTTTTCCCGGTTACGTTTGAAAGAGTGTTTAAATGCAGTTGAATATTTCCATTTAACCACTCCATATCAAACATTTCTGGGCCATGAACATATCTGGGGAGTGAGAAGGTGGCACTTAGTGTAACGTCCCCGGATGGCAATATTTCTGACAGCGTCCCACGCCAGAGGATACCATGTCCATAAGTCAGTGGTTTCACCGCTGGAACTTCAGAGATAGCATCAAAAGATCTTACAGGTAAGGTGACAGGGAATTTTGATTTCCACGTGCCGCTGTTCGTGGTGAAACTTCCTCCCGTTACCTTGGCACTGAGCGTCAAGGTTTTTGGAATAGGTTTTGTTTCCTGTAGATCGGAAGTAGAAGATCTTTCATTCAAATTTGACAATTTTACACTGACAGATTCTTTGTTCTTTTCACTCCATGAAACTTGACTTGTCATAGGTAAGATTTTGTTTTTTACATATAAAGATGCATTTCCTGACCACCAAAATATTGATCTGTCCAAAGAATATGTGCCCAGCATTATAATTGGAGCATGCCTTACATCTGGACCTCCAACAACAGACGGGGTTGAAGTAAAACTTACTGGCAGTGAGCCGGAAGATGGAGGAGGTAAGTTTTTAAGATAAGCGTATTCTTTCCGTTCTTGGAAGTAGACCGAAGAAGAAAATACGTCCGTAATAGGAAGACTGTCCAGGCCAGTAATGTTATAAAGAGGTTGCAGTTGAAACGTAAAGTCACCGTTTAGCCATTGTATTGAGAAGGTTGAGGGATCACCGTGCATAAATTTGGGCAAAGAAAATGATCCTGAAACTTGCAAAGTTTCACTCAAGGAAGGCTTCGACACTGTTCCTTGCCAGATGATACCATGACCATACACTGGAAGTGTTGTGTCTGCTAGTGCATCGACCATATATGAGGAAGCTACATCGTTGAATGGATACACAGGAATACCAACAGGAAATGTAGATGTCCAGCTACCACTACTGGTGCTAACAGAACCACCAGTCACTGCTGCCACTACTCGGGTCGTGGAAGGTATTGCATCAGTAAGAGAATTCACATTAGACTGTTTCACAAATAACTTACTTGATGCGGGCATAGCAATCTCTTCAGTAGCAGTTGACAGAACAAGAGTTAACTCGCCAGACCATAAAAATGAAGAATAATCAGAAGTGTACGCACCTAGCAAGATAATTTCACCCTGCCCAATTTTAGGTTCATATACTATGTCAGGATTAACTGAGAAATCATTTTTTAGCGATAAATTTGGTTCAAATAATAAAGGATCCACATCTTTCAAATAAGAATATTGCCATGTCTCTTTGAAGTGCACGGACGAGTAAAATAAGCCATTTACAGGAAGAAGAGTTTTCCCGGTTACGTTTGAAAGAGTGTGTAAATGCAGTTGAATATTTCCATTTAACCACTCCATATCAAACATTTCTGGGCCATGAACATATCTGGGGAGTGAGAAGGTGGCACTTAGTGTAACGTCCCCGGATGGCAATATTTCTGACAGCGTCCCACGCCAGAGGATACCATGTCCATAAGTCAGTGGTTTCACCGCTGGAACTTCAGAGATAGCATCAAAAGATCTTACAGGTAAGGTGACAGGGAATTTTGATTTCCACGTGCCGCTGTTCGTGGTGAAACTTCCTCCCGTTACCTTGGCACTGAGCGTCAAGGTTTTTGGAATAGGTTCTGTTTCCTGTAGATCGGAAGTAGAAGATCTTTCATTCAAATTTGACAATTTTACACTGACAGATTCTTTGTTCTTTTCACTCCATGAAACTTGACTTGTCATAGGTAAGATTTTGTTTTTTACATATAAAGATGCATTTCCTGACCACCAAAATATTGATCTGTCCAAAGAATATGTGCCCAGCATTATAATTGGAGCATGCCTTACATCTGGACCTCCAACAACAGACGGGGTTGAAGTAAAACTTACTGGCAGTGAGCCGGAAGATGGAGGAGGTAAGTTTTTAAGATAAGCGTATTCTTTCCGTTCTTGGAAGTAGACCGAAGAAGAAAATACGTCCGTAATAGGAAGACTGTCCAGGCCAGTAATGTTATAAAGAGGTTGCAGTTGAAACGTAAAGTCACCGTTTAACCATTGTATTGAGAAGGTTGAGGGATCACCGTGCATAAATTTGGGCAAAGAAAATGATCCTGAAACTTGCAAAGTTTCACTCAAGGAAGGCTTCGACACTGTTCCTTGCCAGATGATCCCATGACCATATACTGGGAGTGTGGTGTCTGCTAGTGCATCGACCATATATGAGGAAGCTACATCTTCGAATGGATACACAGGAATACCAACAGGAAATGTAGATGTCCAGCTACCACTACTGGTGCTAACAGAACCACCAGTCACTGCTGCCACTACTCGGGTCGTGGAAGGTATTGCATCAGTAAGAGTATTCACATTAGACTGTTTCACAAATAACTTACTTGATGCGGACATAGCAATCTCTTCAGTAGCAGTTGACAGAACAAGAGTTAACTCGCCAGACCATAAAAATAAAGAACGGTCAGAGGAATAAGAGCCGAGAAGAATGATGACTGCACAACCCGTTTTGGGTTCTAAAACAACGTTGGGATTAGCAGAGAAGTCATTTTTTAGTGAGAGGCTAGGCTCAAACAGCCACGGATCTACATCTTTTAAATACGAATATTTCCATGTATCTTTGAAATGAACAGAAGAAGAGAATAAACCCGTCGCAGGAAGAAGACTTTTACCAGTCGCATTCCAGACGGTGTTAAGATGAAATTGAATATTTCCATTCAACCATTCTATAAAAAACAAATTTGTTCCGTGAACATATTTGGGTAGTGAGAATGTGGCACTGATTTTAAGATCCCCGGACGGCGATATTTCTGATAAGGTCCCGCGCCAGACGATGCTATGCCCGTAAGTTGGAGCTTCAACTGATGGGACTTCGTCACTTGTGGCGATAGCATCGAAAGGGCTCACAGGTATGGTGACCGGAAAGGTAGGTTTCCAGGTCCCACTGTTCATGGTGACACTTCCTCCGGTTACTCTGGCACCAATTCTAATAGTTTTTGGTACTGCCTTAATAACCTGTGGGACGGCTACGGAAGCCCCTAGTTTTAGGTGGGTAAATCCCGTTTTCACGAACTCTCCATCCGTTTCCTTCCACAAGGAAAGGTTGGGGCGTGGCACGCTGGAGCATTTCACTGGCGTGTTGTCGCTCTTGGTGGAGCGCATGACATACGGCTGCAATTGCTCCACAGAGTCAGACGTGTCGCAGATCAAACCAGCCAGAGTAGTCTTCCTTATCTCGTCAAGCTGACCTAGGAAGCACAAAGTTCAAACAATCAGATAGGTTATGGACAAGTTAGTTTTAAATTTAACTTCCCAAGGCCCTCGTAGAGAGGAAGTATAGTGAACGTAGAAAAAATCTAATTTGAATTTTTGATAAATGTCAACGTTTAACGACCCCTTTACCCAGAAAAGTTATTTTATTGATGCCGCCTCTTTGTCAGTCTGCCCGTATTTTGGACTAGGGCTGAAACCTTTTAACTGATTGGGCTAAAATTTTGTTTCTAGGTTTTTCATAACGTTACCCAAAGGGTTTTTTGGAATTAGATATCTAATTCTAAAATTACGGATGGTTTACAAATACTTTGAAACAGAAATAATCAATTTTATCCCGGTTCTAACAATTTTGATTCAAAGTCCTGTTTAGGCATTGTTTAGCATTATAAACAAAATATTGGATCTCATTTGTCCATTAAAATGACCTATAGGGTACTTAAGTACATAAGTGGATATCTACCATTTTTATCATAAATCCGCAATTCTATGCGATACGAAATAACTTAATATTGCAATAAAAAACTTTTATTTTTTACTATACGTTTCTAATAAACCATTTTCAAGCTGTAAGCAAATATATATTTTTAAATGAGGTTCTGAGAAATGGGAAGTTTATTGTTATGCTTTTGGTGAACAGTGGTACTCCTGTTTTCTCAATAATATGTTAAATGTATCACTATAAACTATTTCATTTAAGCTCTTTAGTGAAATGTGACGCTTTTTTATTAATAATGTTTCTTCAAATGCGTATATTAGTTTGTTTCACAATATTTTGCGAGTTTTAACTAAATGCCCCCAGTTGTATCAGGTAAAGGAGCGATAAGGTCTGTGAGATGCATCGTACCAGATATTTTACAACATTAACAATACCTCTAAACGATCATTGTTAACGTGTTCCGAGTACTTGCCTGGAGTGAAAGCTTGAGGCTGCTGTGGAGTTTCGTACCAGAATCGATCCCCGAACTTGAGCCTTAAGAATTGGTCGGTGATAAGACATGAGACTGTCGGTCCCAGCACCCCTCCTTCCACGGGGAATTCTGATAGCATACCCGTGTACATGTCTACATCGTCCACAGACCTATTAACATACATAATACACACACGTTAACTACATGTCACGATCCAGTCTTCATATTATCGAACGTAGCATACCGCACCATTTCCGGGCGCTCTAGTTAAGAAGAAACCTTTTGGAAAGTTGTTTTCTTTTTTTTTATCCCCGCTTCTTAATTCCTGTTCAGGTTATACACATGTGTACTAATTACGCAAATGCGTTAGAGAAGGAGAAGTTGGAATTTATATTAAGTATACCCTCATTTACGTGGAGGAAGAGTGGCTAACCATTTAATAAAAAGCATCCTCATCATATCAAACCGGGATTTGAAGCACGATTTTTCTGTCATCGACAATCTGATCTATTACGGAAGTGAAGCCCTAGACCAGTGGTTCCCAACCTTTTTTTACTTGCGTACCCATTGGCAGTCCAGTTCCATAAATTGTGCCCTTAATTCTTAGCAAAATGTTTAATTACTACAGTAATAGTTATTTATGATGCATATGTTGCAACTGAAATTAAATAGGATTAAAAAAAAAAAAGTGATAATAAGCTGAATAAATAGTGCATATATGTTTACATCCAAAACGCTAAAGTTACAATAAACACGTATAATTCATTAATAATTTTGAAAACTACTTTGTGTTCGATATTTAAATCAGTTTCTAAAGTTCAAATATAGAAGAAAACCCGTACCGCCCCTCACCATATCGTTGAGTTAATTTCATAACTTTTGACTGATCTTTTGTCTAAAACCGTTGGCATTTGTAGCTCTTTCCACCAAAAATCCAATATTTTCACGTGCTCCCAAACGTGCGGGCACGTACCTCACGCTGGGAACCTCTGCCCTACACCATGCAGCCACCAAAGCAGGTTTGTAAAGTTATAAAAGGTATTAGTACAGTTTTCATATCTTCATACGTCAAGTCATGTGCCGCTACCACTCTTCAAATACTGTACCAATACCTATGAAATAACAATAATAATATGTAGTTGAATGTTAACAACGTTGAACGCAACAAACAATGTTTGTATTTTCTATGAGTTCCTTCCAACCAGAATAAATAATTACAAAGGTTACATTTTTATAATAATTATGTGTTTTCATACTGAGTGAAGAATAAAAAATATTTGTGAATAATTTACAAATATTAAATAGCTCAAATCTAATTGAATGGTGCAGAATAAAAAGAGGGTAAAGTCCAATTTTTACTCGAATTGAGCTCTTGCTGCCATCTTTAAGACAATCATGAGAACTTTATAATGAATTTGACATTATGGTTAAACGAGGATTCTGTCATAATTATATTAATTATAAGCGAAAATGTTTGCTGGGGTCCCTATTGGGTTCAACTGGTCTCGTAGTATTGTGGTCAGAGAACCTGACTGCTGACCTAAAGGTCTCAGGTTCGTTACTGGTTGGTACCTGGGAGTTTTTCTCAAAAGGGGAATAACTCCCATCGTCACCAAGGTTTGGTTAGTAGTTGCCAGACCCCCCTCACCACACAAATAGATCCCTCCCCAATGTAATGACAAGAGTTGTTTTTTAATTATTTCGTAAATTGTTAATTTAGTAATACCTCAGACTAGTTACGTAATTTGTTTTTCTGACCCACTTGTTCCAAGGGCAGATGTCGTTAGTTATTTCTAAACTATGTAATTACATAACACTGTTTACTTTAGTTTCGCAATACCTCGTAATTTGTTTTGTTACGTCCTGACCCACTTGTTCCAAGGTTGGACGTCACTAGGTATTTATAACACGGTTTTTACCTGGGTCTATACAAGATAAAGTGAACAGATGTCCACCCTTGGAACAAGTGGGTCAAAAAGAAAAACCTAACTAGTCTAAGGTATCACGAAATTAACAAATACAGGGAAGTTGAGCAAAAAATTACGAAACAGTTAAAAACACAACTCACGGCATGGCCTGGGGTTGTTTTGGAGATATATTTATAGTGTGGCGAAAAATTCTTCAAAACAAAAATTACGAATTAATGAATGTAATTGAAAACACGTACACCCTTGGAATAAGTGGGTCAGAAAACAAGTTATGTAACTAGTACTATGAGATATTACGAAATTAACAAATCTTGAAATAATTAAAATAACAACTCGTGGCATCGCCTGGGATGGTTTAGAGCTCTATTTTTTAGAGTGTTCAAAGGGCCTGACAACTACTTTGGTTGCTTAAGTTAGGTGTAAGATTTCCATTGGTTTTACCCCGTAATATTCATTATCGTCATCCCCTCAACTCACCGGGATATGGAAAAAGAGCCTCCATGGAAAGTAGCTACGATGTACACTCCGTCGAGATTGAAAGGTAGCAACTTATAATTCACTGAACCCGTGAGGTATGATATTCCTCCACACATGACTGCAGAATAGTTTGCCTAGCTACGCCCGAGGCCTAAGTTAGGGAAGGCCTTAAGTCCTTAAATAATTTATTGACTGTTGGGAAGGAGTGATGGGGGAGGGGTTATGTCTTTTAGCGATGCCCGAATGGTTTGATTTACTAAATTAATTTTACTTTATTGTTCTGATAATGATAAAATCAGTAATTAATATTTATATACTAAGTTAATTAATTATGTTTGATCTGATTAACATATTGACTGGGTTTTTTTAGCTATAAAAAATGTAACCACGTCAAACGTTATTTTGGCACTGTTACTCACATTGATTGGTTTTACATGGGAACATAAAGCAAGTCTCCCCTTTTCCAGAATTTTCATTACTGTTTATAGCCAATTATAAATGTATTAATGAGTAATTATTAAATTCCACACATGTAACGTAAGTAACAGATTAACTCTAAAAGATTTTTACTTTATTTGTAAGAAGCTGGGTTTAAAAAAATCTTTTGTAAGTGTCCCTATCCGAATTTAAAATATTTTATATTATTTCCAGGTGGACAAAAAAAATTTGATAAAACCTTATCCATTGGACATATTTTAGTTATAAAAGTGAATTTATTTGTTTCTTCAAAGTTATTATGACTGTGTTTAACTTTGTGGGGGCATAGTTCGATTCCATACTTTATTTAATGTTACCATACCGGTCACAATATAACTATTAGTAAAAAGTTTTGATCAGTACTTTGATTGAGAAAAATTGTGGTTTATTAAGATTTACGTTGACTATAATTTTTTAATAAATTCTATGTATTATGTTAACTGCGTTATTTTTTTAACCTTATTTTTTACTAAATCAATTTTGGAAATACAAACAATAAAACAGGCCATGTCGTAGACAAGTATTAATACAACATCAGAGTTAAGAGGTTTAAATAATTGAAAAGTAAGGAGAAATATTGTATATTTTGGTTTACGAGCTTAAAAACACGTTCAATTATATCTCTGCTTTTTTAAGGTTTGGAATGTAAATATTATTAAACAAAAAATATTGTAGTTCTGTACTGTTTTTAAGAAAGTCTGTCTATGACCAACAATACCCGGAACTTCATAACCGATTGAGGTGCATTTATTTATATTCATTAGGATGTCTGCTAAGGGAGAATCTTGCATACATACGGTTAGAGTTAGAGTTTGATTTTCCGTTAAGGATACGGACGGATTTATTTATATCCAGGTGACCTGGTGGTTTAGGGGCAAGGTGTCGAACTTCTGTGCTGAGGGCCCGGGTTTCAATCTTCGGTCCCGGCACAGATTTATCTGATTGCCAAACCCTTCCTTCACCTGACATGACGTGTATTAAATACAACTTGTGAATATGCGGAATGCCAGGCCAAAATAACGTTTGACGTGGTTACATTTTTAATAGTTAAAAAAAATACCAGTCCGTATGTTAATTAGATCAAACATAATTAATTATCTTAGTATATAAATATTAATTATTAATTTTATCATTATCAGAACAATAAAGTAAAATTAATTTAGTAAATCAAACCATTAGGGCATCGCTAAAAGACATAACCCCTCCACCATCACTCCTTCCCAACAGTCAAGAAATTATTTAAGGACTTAAGGCCTTCTCTAACTTAGGCCTCGGGCGTAGCTAGGCAAACTATTCTGCAGTCATGTGTGGAGGTATATCATACCTCGCGGGCTCAGTGAATCATAAATTGCTACCTTTCAATCTCGACGGAGTGTACATTCGGGCGCCACCTGGGCAACGATCCATTATCACCGGATGGTCTAACCGCAAACTGATATACAGCTTGATGTAGTGCAGACACGTTTTTGTTTTTCAATCAAGTTCCTCAGTTTCTAAAGTAGACGACAACTTTTTTGAGAGCACTGACTTGTATATTTGTGATATGTGTTGGATGGAGTCTGGGTTCATCACGCCTTGAAGGTCTTCAAAGCTCGCCGGACGTGTCAAACCACACAGTTCCCGCCAGACAGGGTAGCTCGGTAGTCCATGGTCGCGACCTCTCTGGATGTTTAAGGATACCAAGTCAAGGCCACAAGGGAAAGGACCCTTAACAGCCGTCGGCCTTTCAAAGAGGTGCTCCGTCACCTTTAAACAACACATTAATTTATAATTAATTGAGGCCAAATCATTATTTCAGTTTTGACCTTATAAAATTGGTATAATTATAATGTTTGTTTAACCAATTTAAACACAGACTAATACACCCAATTAGATTATAAATATTTACCGTGAAGCTAAATTTATATTGGAAGCAAGTGCACCTTTCCTTTCCAAAAGATTATCCACCTAATGTTGATCAAAGTTTATTGTAGTTCATAAAATTATTAATTAATATTATGGTTAACATTTTATTCATACTTTTATTTTACATATTACCAAATGTTAGCTATGGTTTGTGAAACTGTTGTTTATATTATAATTAATATATTATAGCCCACTTCAGTGGCCGAATGATCTAAGTTATCACTTTCATGTTAGATTGGCCTGCTGATGACTTGGAAATCAGGGTTTGAATTCCTGCCAGGTCTACTGAGGGTGAGGTTTTTCCTGAATGATTTTTCACTCTCCTACGCAAATGTGGTTAGATTACATCTGAATTATACCTTCCTTAACCTTATTCCACTATAGTAATTGTCGTAAATGTGTAAGTAGTATGTTAAGACGTGATGAGATATATATATATATCCAAATTAATTTTTAATTCACTGGAAATGGCATAGAGCAGTGGTTCTTAACCCTTTATTACTTGCAACCCCCTAAATATCCTAAAATATTTTTGGGGCCCCTAGGTTTTACATCATTAAGATTTGTTCTAAAATAGTGGTTTTATTTGCTGATTATAATAACAAACAAATAAAAAAATCGATTTACCTAAATGTATTTAATGGGACCTCTACTGTTGAACACTTTCCACTAATTGGTGTATTCTTGTTTTGAACCTTTTATTTAATGCTATTCGCATGCCGGAGTCGATTTCACTACTGCTTCGTTTTAATATTTACCATTGTGAAAAATCCCTTTTCACATAAATAATTAGAAACAAAGGACTGCTAATTTTGAATGATGGTGGTAAACAGATGGAGATTATTAGTGCTATCCGTGATTTGTATTATCCGTGCTTCCCCCTCTTTTTCATTACCCGGAAAATCGAGAGTCTAAGTAAGTAAATGCTTACAATCATAGAAATATTTCTTCAAAAAAGTAAAATTTAAGATACTTGACTTCAGTAATAAACAAATAACCTTTTAAATTATTTTTAGAGGACTCCCAAAAAACCTTTCGAAGCCCCTCGGTTAAAAATCACCGACATAGAGTACTCAACATCTCAATATAAGCAAATCTGAATTAACAGGAGCCTTGCGATATTTGATCATCTTCTGAGGAAAGTTATAGGATGCTACTGAAATATTTTTCTTCCCATCAGAGCTATATATAGCCCAACCTTACAGATGGATGGATGTTTATACCTCGTTGCTGAAGTGAGGGTTGAATTTCTGCATGGTCGTGTTCAATGCACCTCTGAGTGTGTTGTCCAACTGGCCAGGGGAATACAGTCTGAAAGGGTTGAACAGCATCTTGTGCATCTCAACATATTCTGTACTGCTCGTGTCATTACCCAACATTTTGGCCAAACCCTGAAGAAACGAAAACAGTGTTAATATATACCCTTCGTTTATTCTGAAAGGTTGGAAACTAACCTTGACTGATTCCATTATAGTGTAGCTTATAATATATGAACACAGTGTTGTTATTAGTCAAGGTAAAATCATAGGTTTCATAGGAAGAACCTTTTAGAACACTCAAACATATTTCATTGTTGTCAACATTGATAGTATTTTACTAAATTGTTATTGTTATTTTATATGGATTGATAAAATCTATCTAAAGGGACAGCTGCAGATTACATGACTTGACGTATGAACACATATAATGGGCTGTCCATAAATCACCTCATGGTCATTTGGTGTTTTTTTACCCCCTTTCCCTGTCTGCCCTTGTCACACATTGACATAATTTTGGAACCTCCCATCTAGTATTACGTCACAATATTGAGCACAGGCCGCTATTTAAGTAGTACTATAAATTGTATAGTCTGTACAATCCTTTTACTGAAACGTGTTCGTACGTGTTCACCAAACTCGACGATCCAAGTCGATGAGTCGATCGTTGTTTGTTTATACGTGCACGCAGTCGGGTTTATTTTAAAATAAATACGCTTGGTTGTCAATGTGACATCAGGCATTATCTGAGTCTTCATCCCCCCTCGTCACGATTGGTCCCGCCCCCCGTAAGTGGCTTATTGACAGTTCCTGAGTAGATCTAATAGCTTTTGTCAGCTGCCAAATAAGGCTCTTCCCATGAAAATTGGACTTCAGCACTGCATATTTAGTCAAGTGGTAATATTATATTATATCAGGTGACACCGTTGATTAAGCTCTGGTTAAGTGGGGTTTAGTTTGTTCGGACAGGACTTACCGGAAGTAGAGTGTGGGCGAAACGAAAGGCAGCGGTTGCAAAGTGATTAGCCACAGTACCGTCCACAGTTGCGTTGTACCCGGTAAAATAACCAGAAGTTTTGGGTTTCAGCTCCAAGCTGTCCATCAGATGATCCCCTAAATGGAAGACAATTCAATAAATGCAATTCGTTAAACATTATCTTTAAATGAAGCTTATTTAGCAGAAAATTTTAAAATAACAGTATTTAGAGTATATGTCGAATATATTAATTATTAATGGACGACTCACCGAGTATGATGGGGAGGAACTCGTTGTAGGTGATGTGCTGCATCTGCGCCACGACGATCCGCCGAGACTCTTGGAACAGTCGCTCATCGCTCCAGACAGGGTTCAGCTGCGACAGCTGTTGCGCCACTCTGTTGTGTTGGCGGGCGAGCATCAGATGCATGGTCGTCAGGTGCAGGTTCTCGTTGGCACGTGGGTCACCTGTTGCGCCGGCAGAAGAGGACGAGTGAATTAGATTATTTGGTGACAATGTGATGCCCCGTTTGGTTGAGACACAACATAGGACTTCACCCTTTACCCCATCCATTTGGTTGAGACCCAACATAGGACTTCACCCTTTACCCCATCCATTTGGTTGAGACACAACATAGGTACTTCACCCTTTACCCCATCCATTTGGTTGAGACACAACATAGGACTTCACCCTTCACCCCATCCATTTGGTTGAGACACAACATAAGACCTCACCCTTCACCCCATCCATTTGGTTGAGACACAACATCGGAATTCACCCTTTACCCCATCCATTTGGTTGAGACACAACATAGGACTTCACCCTTTACCTCCTCCATTTGGTTGAGACACAACATAAGACTTCACCCTTTACCCCATCCATTTGGTTGAGACGCAACTAAAGACTTCACCCTTCACCCCATCCATTTGGTTGAGACACAACATAGGACTTCACCCTTAACCCCATCCATTTGGTTGAGACGAAACTAAAGACTTCACCCTTCACCTCTCTTCAAATAAGTCAAGCCGTCAATTCCAAATACGTTCGATAATATTACTTACCTTAAAACATTTATATTTGATTATCTGATTGTGGAAACATTTTTTATGAGTCCTTCATTGGTTATTTACTGTCATGTTAGATTTTTGGGCTATAATTTCTTGGTTTGAGTCTTTTTCAAGCATTTGTGTAGTATAAATATAAGGGTAACATAGTATGTATCAGCCCTCTGTTATCTGAATAAGAAGATCACAGGCGTAACGTGACTCAAAAATTTTGGGGGCCACGTTTCTATATGATATTTT
The DNA here is from genome assembly GCA_901482245.1 of Timema douglasi. Classification (NCBI taxonomy): domain Eukaryota; kingdom Metazoa; phylum Arthropoda; class Insecta; order Phasmatodea; family Timematidae; genus Timema; species Timema douglasi. The sequence goes on along the minus strand of CABEEJ010000310.1, from coordinate 107,313 downwards.
TATTTTAGTTTTAATACAGGCTAAGGCTACCATTTGGTCAAAAACTTCAATTCTGCGATTCCAATTCAACACAAGTGAGCTTTATGTATAAAAAAAATAATTATAATATGCTAGGAAACAATAAAAACTTTAAATATTGATGTATATTTAAAATGTATATGCCAAATAAGAATTGTGACAAATTCTTAAGAATTCCATTACAAGTTGTTCTGTAAATTCTTTCCTATAAACGTTTTTTAAATTAGAAATTAGCCGGTGGGCATGACGCTCTCGTCACCTTTCTCGTTGATGGTTGCTATCAAGATTTTTTTTAATGTTGAAGTTGGGGGGGGGGGCACGTGCCCTCTACCTCACCCCCCGACGTTACGCCTATGAAGAATATGATGAACTTTGTATCCTCCTTGCTTGTCTGGTTGTAAAATACTCGTTCCTGATGAGACTCAACTAAGTTGGAGAGGGTTGTGTTGTGGAGGCGGTAGTTATTACTTCTGAAGCAGTTATTTGTAAATCAATATTATGTTCATCAGAATGCAATATTTTGGTTGTTAAAGTCATTACGAGCTTTAATCTATATTTATGTTTTATTAAGTCATTGTATATTTTAATTTAATATATTTAGGTTTTTAAAAAATTTGAGGTCATTACGAAATTTAGTTCATATTATATTTAGTTGATTTTGTGAAATTTAAATTATTTTTTGATATTTTTCAGGTCATCAAAGTCACATCGGTTAGTACTGTACCAGATTCGAAGCAATATCGCCCTTTGAGAGCCTCTTCCTGCTGGTTGCAGCCATCAGTTGGGTCCGTGGAGGTTGGCAGGAGTGTGCGGCCGTCTGCCGTCGTGTACATCCTCAGTTGGCCGCCCTGGAAGCTGCGCAGCTTGTTGACCACGGAGTCATAGGGCCCGTACACCACTGATCCGTCCAGGTAGCTGCTGGCTTGATTCAACTGCTCCCGGGGGCCTGCAACCCGCAAAACAAGTCAAATGATAGTCGTAATTGCTGATTCGCGTGTTCGCGTGACGAGCTATGAACCAATCACAAGAAATCAGTGCGAACAACTTTGGCCGTTCTGCTCTAGTAGAAACCATCTCAACTTTGTCCGCGCTTTTCCACAAAGACGGAGTAGAAGAACCAACCTACTCAATCATTGCGCATGTGTCTACATATCTAGATACAAGCATACAGCTGCGTCTACTGTTTTGAGGTTATTTGAAATTGCTTGTTAAATCAAAATTGCGTGTGCCATTCTTTTTCTGTGATAATTTGTTTCACCACACAACACAATTATTAAACAACATCCATCTGGAAAATCAAACATATCGGACATCAGTTGTTTTCGTTTCAAAACATCATGGATCAAAGGGTCAGTATATATTTCTGCTATCATATGAACTGCTACGCAACTCAATCAGATTATGTTCTCCATTTTATAACGACATGTCTCCGAGTACTTACCGAAATGGCACAAAGGCGCGGGGGCGGAGCGCACGAACTCCATGCAGGAGATGTTCCACTGGTTGTAGAAAGGATCCCCGTCAGCCAGAGGGACAGGGAAACACTCGGGGTGCTTATCCACTGAGCTATTACTCGTGAACACTTTGCAGCAAGAGATGGACTTCCCTCCAACAGCTGTCAGCACACGGAACAAACAACGGGATGAGATCTGAGCCTGGACGCCGAGACGTCTTTAAAGATGGAAGGGGGTGAAAGGGGTCTGGACAAGGGATGTGAGAGAGATACTGCAAGCATAGGAGAGTCGGAGAGAAAAACAATAACACAACCTAGCATAGCCGCGCCACGAGATAGACTAGCCACTGCCATCAAGGTTCGAACGGCGCCCACTAGAGTACACCACACAACCAAAGGCGTTCCAAAGAGCTGAAGCTGTGAAGAGATGTTTTTCTAATGTAATCTAGAAAGTTCCAGTTGTTTGGAGTGTATAGTATAAGTTATTGTTGTCACACGCATTCCCCTCTTTGTGATTCATATGTGTTCCCCCACCATGTATCCTGGTCTCCAATGTTCTCTGGGCTTTCTAGTATATATAGTGCCGGTGGGGCGACTTGTTGGCACTCTTGGATCTTAACTTGAATGGAGGAATAAGAAGCTAAGGCTTCAGATAGTTAAAATGTAAGAATAAGTTTCTTTTTCGGCTTAGTATTACTTCATCATTATTAATTATTTACCTTTTCAAAATTCTTGTTTCGGCAATATATTATTAATTTTGCAAAAGGAAATTTATAATGCATGTAGATCTTAGATCGATGTTGAATTTTGTCAAGTATGAAAAAAGTCGATTATTATATGGATACCGATACTTGATTTATTTTTGTGAGTATCGATACTTAATATACTATTGAAGATGTCGATACTTAGGTTATTTTTGCGGAGATCGATTAGTTTGAGGATATAACTTCTGATCTGATTGTGAGACGGAAGAAACTTTATAATGAGGACTAATTTTGGTATTTTGCAGCCAATTTTGGTTTTGTCGTATATAAATATAACAAAACAGGATTCACTTGTAGTTTAAAATTTACTCTTGAGTATATCTATTAACCTTATTATGATTGTGCAATTTAGTTAGAATTTTGTGTATAATGGGAATGTGTATAGAGGATTTAGAAAACAGGAGGGAAGTTTGAGAGCTCACCTTTGCTGCAAATGTTTTGCGTGTAAAACTGTATTTAACTTTATATTTTTTCTTGCTTAAATCATTCTAAATCTTAAATAATACTATTTGTTTGCCAACTATAATACTATTTGTTTGCCAACTCGACTATCATTTTGATTTATTAATATTATATATTTTTCATACTTATTCATATACTTATACTTATGTTATTTATGAATAAATACCAACAATGCAACTTCAAGTTTTCTTTAATGTTAGGAATGGAGATAATAAATAGCCTTAGGTCATATATGTGTGTTCTTATCTAGTTCTTTATGGGTACGTACATACATATATATAATTTTCTTTAAGGACGACCATCAACATATCATTTCCGCAACCGGTGTTAGTTGCGTGCTCTGAGTTTCGAATGTTTATACTCAGACATTCAAAACAAGAACTCCAGATACTCACTCCTATTGCTCTTTTTTCTGCCCTTTTTGATGTTATTCATTTGGACCTCCTATTGTGGTTTAGTTTTGCTAAGGAGGGCTCAGTTTAATGTAGCAGTCAGGTTCCTTTTTGGTTACTCAACTCTAATATTTCCTTGCTGATTTAACTTACTGTGGCAATCAGCTTTATTTTGGTTACTCAACTCCGACAGTTGCTTGCTGACTTAGTTTACTGTAGCAGTCAGGTTCCTTTTGGTTACTCAACTCCGACAGTAGTTTGCTGACTTAGTTTACTGTAGCTTTCAGGCTACATTTGGTTACTCAACTCCGACAGTAGTTTGCTGACTTAGTTTACTGTAGCTTTCAGGCTACATTTGGTTACTCAACTCCGACAGTAGATTGCTGACTTAGTTTACTGTAGCAGTCAGGTTCCTTTTGGTTACTCAACTCCGACAGTAGTTTGCTGACTTAGTTTACTGTCGCTTTCAGGCTACATTTGGTTACTCAACTTCGACAGTAGTTTGCTGACTTAATTTACTGTAGCAGTCAGGCTACTTTTGGTTACTCAACTCCAACAGTAGATTGCTGACTTAGTTTACTGTAGCAGTCAGGTTCCTTTTGGTTACTCAGCTCTGACAGTTGCTTGCTGACTTAGTTTACTGTAGCAGTCTCGTGTTCAGGCGAACGGCACTTCTAGCACAACTTCCAAAAACCACAGGGGCCGTTGATTTTCTCTTGATACATCTTGGTCGCATTCCTATGATTATTATATAAGCCATTTATAATAATTAAATCGAGATACGGGGGTTAAGTGTCAGGCGTGTTTGGTTTGTTTGTCAGTGATGAGGCCGGGATTCGAATTCTAGCCTGGTGTATTGGAGGTGATTTTGCTTGGATGGTACTTTCATGCAAATAAAGGCACATTTTCTCTAAAGTCTACCTAACCCTCAAGTTTAGTTTAGTTATATTTGGATATAGCCCGGATGGATGATAGGATTCATCGAAAGTACTAATTTTAAAACTAGGGTTTGAATCCTTGTAAATAATAACTAGCAAGCAACGAAGAGAACATGTCGCCCGGTGACATCAATACTTCAAGTATGCTCCAATAACACCCTCGGATGTAGAGCGCAGCTTCTTCTGGTACTACCTCTTGGCCGAAATGAAGCATTGAAGAGAACATGTCGCCCGGTGACATCCTTACTTCAAGTATGCTCCAATAACACCCTCGGATGTAGAGCGCAGCTTCTTCTGGTACTACCTCTTAGCCGATAATCGCTGATCATTCACACCTGAGAATCTAAAGATGACCTTCGTTGTGCCTTGCAATGGAGAGTTAGTTAAAACTAAAACACAACTTTCTCTCTCTCTCTCTCTCTCTCTCTCTCTCATGAACACAAATGTTCTGCATATTTCATTAGGTAAATTGGTCATACAATTAATTATTATTTACTTCCTCCTTTGCAAGACTCCCCAGCCATTGCCATGAACGGACAAGTAAAACAATTGGATTTTAAATCTATTATTAATTTTTTTAAGAACATCTTTTATATTTTGAGGATATTAAAACATAAATTTTAGTTGAAGCTTTTTTGTTGTTTTTAAAAGCATTTTTTAAAACAATTTGAAAGCACTAACACATAATTTTTAAGTGTATTTTTTAGGTTTTTAAGGGCAACAGCTTCCGGGCCCTGCTAATAAGTTAATAATAATTTGGCCCTAATCATTATGCTTAAGAAACGCTTCAGTGGTCAAATGGTCCAAGGCGTAACTCTTACAATAGACTAGACTCGAGATGACGGGGAGATCGGGGTTGAAATACCGGTTGGGTGTACTCGGGTTAGGGTTTTTCCTAAATGGTTTTCCCATCTTCCTCCACACAAATGCACTATTAGATAACATCTTATTACCCAACCAGATTATCTGACTATTTACAACAATAATGTTAAGGATGAGGCAGGTATAATTAGAGGAAGTGTACCCTCATTTATATGGTGGGAGAGCGGCAAACCATTAAGGAAGCACCACCGTAGCACACCCAAAAGGGATTCAAACCCAAGCCTTTTCTTCATCGACAAACAGATTAGATGAGCCTGACGATTTGTCTCCGTGCCCACTGGGTAAGCATCTTTCCCGTAATGGTTATAAGCACTGTGCATTTGTAGCGCTAGATTCATCCTATATTCGGAACAAACCAACATTTGTTCAAATAGGATTCCTAATCTTAAACAAATTGTGACTAAAGTCGTCCTCAGCTCGGAGTGTTCCGGAAGAAGGGTCGTGGGATTAATGCCGGTGACAGGCACGGCGTTTCCTCCGGCAGCGAGCTGACAAATGAGCTCCCTCGTGGGGAGCAGTTCCTCCAATACTTCACAGAGCTCGTTGCTATCGACCAGGGTCCTACATTCACTACTATTTATTATTCAAACTGTCAATGCTCCCCCAGGAACATATTCAACCCGCTAGAATGGACAAAGACGACAGGTGGGCTACATTCTAAGCGCTCTCTGGTACAGTGCTATACGGAAATGGCCACACAGTACTGTACATATACAGCCACATAGTAGGTCAACGTACTGTTCATATTGTCTCATGAAAGGCTATTCAGTAGCCCATTAGATTAATTGCTTAATTTCACAGTATTCAAATAATGCGCTTTGATAAAATGAGCCTTATTTACATTTTAAATTGTTTTCACACTTGTCAAATGAGGAATGCAGTAAACCACACCGGAATATTTCCCCCGGTTCTAGGATCCGTGTCTAATATCCCCAGGTAATATTGTATTTAACATCCCCAGGTAATATTGTGTCTGATATACCCAGGTAATAAGATATCTGATATCCCCAGGTAATATTGTATCTTATACCCTTGGATAATCTTTTGTCTAATACCCACTGGTAATCTTGTGTCTAATACTCCCGGGTAATATTGTATTTAACATCCCCAGGTAATATTGTGTCTGATATACCCAGGTAATAAGATATCTGATATCCCCAGGTAATATTGTATCTTATACCCTTGGATAATCTTTTGTCTAATACCCACTGGTAATCTTGTGTCTAATACTCCCGGGTAATATTGTATTTAACATCCCCAGTTAATATTGTGTCTAATATCTCCAGATAATATTGTTTCTTATATACCCAGGTAATATTGTCTCTGATATACCCAGGTAATATTGTATCTTATACCCTTGGATAATCTTGTATCTAATACCCCCGGGTAATCTTGTATCTAATACCCCCGGGTAATCTTGTATCTAATACCCCCGGGTAATCTTGTATCTAATACCCCCAGGTAATCTGTTTTTTTATACCCCCGGGTAATATTTTATCTAATATCCTGGTTAATCTTGTATCTAATATCCTTGTTAGTCTTGTATCTAATATCCTGGCTGTCGTGTATCTAATATCCTGGTTAATCTTGTATCTAATATCCTGGTTAACCTTGTATCTAATATCCTGGCTGTCGTGTATCTAATATCCTGGTTATCTTGTATCTAATATCCTGGCTGTCGTGTATCTAATATCCTGGTTAATCTTGTATCTAATATCCTTGTTAGTCTTGTATCTAATATCCTGGTTATCTTGTATCTAATATCCTGGCTGTCTTGTATTTAATATCTTGGTTAATCTTGTATCTAATATCTTTGTTAATCCTGTATCTAATATACCGGTTGATTAGTCTCTAGGGCTGTTAACTTTTTGTCGTATTATACTGCAGTACCTCTGATGATCGCACCATTAGTTGCTTTGCACCAGGTTCTAGGTTTATAATGAATGTGTTGGACTGTACCAGTGGGCACGTGGCTAGTCTTGTCTTGTTTTAAATAATAGAGAGGTAAGAATTCGAATTCCAGACCGGTTTACTGAGCTTACCAGGATCCCTCCACGCAAATTCCTGTATATTTAATCAAAACTACTACCTTTCTTTTCCTTATCCAATTAATGTAAATAATTAGAGCACAATAAGAGTTTTTTTTGCCTCGATTGGTTGTCGAAGTGATTGGGATAAAATTGCCGAATCGAGGGATTCAGTCACAGGACAGTATTACTAGCGCTTCTGTGGAATTCTCTCGAACCACAATCGAACCCTCGCACTTTGTGCGTAGAACAAAGGAACGCGGTAATTGAATATGCCATTAATGAAAGCTTTTGAAGTTTAATTAATAAACTATTCCCACAGATATGGTGGGTTATGGAATGCCCCCCACCCCATCTCTTTCCCCCCAAGTTTTTGTCTGTGGAAATTAAACAATAACATTTCTATGACAAAGAATCAAAGATACCCCCTTTTTTTTAACCGAGCGAGATTAAAATGGATAAATAAGCGCTGGAGTACGTGGGTTGACAACTGGGCTTAGTAAAGATTAATTTAATTCAATTGAGTGTTTTTAATTTAAATAATTAAAAGTATAATTTAATTGTAACAATCATCAATACAATTGAGCAAGTTTAATTTAAATTTAGTTTAGTTACGGAATTTGATGAAACAAAACAAGTTACAGATTCCCTCAAAATATAAACATTTAAAAATAAAAACGTAATATTAACTTTCACTAAGTCCAACAAAACAGCTCACTCTATATTCTAAACTTAGGGTCCTGGGTTCAATTCCCGGCATGGCTGAATTTTTCATTGCTTAAATTGGGGTATCACCTTTAAAATCGATAAATTAACTTCAGGGGTTATGGATGTTGTGTTTTCCCCTTAGTAATAAGTTAGTTTGTAATTAAAATGCTGATACAATAAATGGGTTCAAAAAATGCACATTAAATACTAAAAATAAAATATTAATCATTCTTCATTAAAATATTTTTATTTCACCTCATCTTACTACCCGTCTGGTCCATCTACATTTAATATCCCTACTGTGCTAGAGATGAGGAAGGTATAATTTAGAGGAAATACATATGAATTTGCGTGAATAAAAAGTGGGGAAGCATGGAGGTAAAATCACATCATTATCATATTCAGCCGGGATTCAAACTCCCACATCCTCGTCAATGGCAAACCCCACCCTATCCCATCTACTGTAGGAATGGTGGTAAATTACAGCTAGCAAAGTTACTAGATTTAATCTTTTGTATCCATTCGCCAAACCATTATGATCTGTTATTCCATTACCTTGAGTTGCTTTCTCTTTTGGCAGTCAAAACTTTCACAATTATTCTTTTATTTTAACCATCTTTACATCTTATGCTCTCTGTCAATTACCACCCCTCCTATGGCGAATTGACTTTAGATGAACAATTTTAAAAATAAACACCATGATGAAAAATATGAATTATTAAACATACTAATATTGAGAAGAATGTTCTAGAGCTCTAATATTTATTACTAGTAGAAGTACCTGGCTTTACCCGGGGTAACGATGCAATGAAGTGAGTCATTAACCAGGAGAACGCTTTTTTTTTGTTTCAAAAAGATGGGGAAAAACACTCTTAAATTTAGTTCTTCTTACCCAGTTTTTGATAAATTTAAGAAATCTAATAAAAATTAAAATGTCAGCTTACATGTGCATATGTTCAAGCACAGGGTCTAATAATTTTAAAATGTCAGTCCAGTGCGTGCTGTAGATATCACACAATGCTCACAACAGACAAACTATTCATGTTATATATTTAGATTGTCACATTTTAACTATTTAGGTACTGATTACAATGCACAATTATAACCTTGTATGAATAGTATCCTAACATGTTTATACTTTTATTAAAAGGTAGAAAGGCAAAAACAATTATTTTTTTAGAATCTTGTGATGTTATTTTTGCTAAAATAATTACTTATAGTATAAATTTAATAGTCGGTTGAAACACTCTTTCAAATATATACTAGCATTGGCAAATTTAATGTTTATTTGTCTTAAATTTCAATCACAACTCCTAAAGTTTCGAATATTAATTATTTATTTACAATTAAACTATATATACTATATATTTTTAATCTACTTACATTTATTTCACTGCATTAAATTTTCTTTCTTTATTTTTATTCATAAAATGCCAAACCACCATGCTTATTTTTTTGGTGAGTGATTTTAACGCTATCTGCTTTAGAGAGTGGTTTATTTCGGAACTGTTATGATCCTAATTTATTTCATGTTCTTGGACGCTTACAACATCTGGCTGTAATTTGAAGAACTAATTGCCTCTAGCGTAATAAGATTATTATTATAGTTTGAATTTTGATATGAAATTTAAATTAATAATATTATTTATGTTTATATGTCAAATTATAATATTAAGTTATTTTTATAATATAACTTTAACTCCCTAAAGAGTTAAGATTTTTGTTTTGTTTTGTTATAAATCTTGCCAGCCAGATAGTTTTCTCTTAGCCAGAAAGTTATTTAAAAAAGAAAGAACATGTTTGTGGATTGTTAATGTTTTTGCTTTGTTGACTCCAAAACATTGCTAAATAAGATAAGGAAAGACCTTATTTGGGCCGTCCTTTAATATGGAATTTTATGTAGTGAATTATCAATTTCGACAATAAAACGTTGTCAAAAGTAAGGGCCGGCCATCAAGGAAGGTTAAACGTGAGCTTCCATGCAGGTATTATAAAATATAAGCCACTAAAAAGGAAAAAATAGAATTGCTACAAGAGAGCATCAGTCTACATCATTGGGTGAGACCCAACTCATCATCCTGTTGCTAACAGTTTAAATTACATTATTTTAACTTGCTATACAAATATTTAAAACTTGGTGGTATTTCATCCAAAAGACTATTTATGGATCATAATTAATAACCATTATTTTGTCATAACAATTCAAGTGAGAATCTTACATTTTTAATCATTGCTCAGCAATACTTTTATTAATTTTATAACATAGGAGGCATTCCTTATTAGGTGGGGTTAATTTAAAGGTATTATTTTTTCCCTCCAACAGTAATTATAAACACACTATAAATCTCATTGTGTAATTGTTTTTTAATTTAGCTTATTCATATACTGTACATTGTATTTTTGAACATTGCATCCCCTGTACATATATTTTCAGTAGATTGTATGTCCATGAGAAGAATAATAAGCTGATCCAGGAAGTCCTTAGTTGTAAGAGCCCAACTTAAATTGAAACTTTAGTTAAAGTCCAGGGGTCTTGAGAGAAGAGGTTTTTCTACTTACCACTGAGCAGTTTCTTGGTATAAATTTATTTAATAATAAACATCTACCTACCTCAGAAAAATAAAAGGGGTTGGTAGTTGGAGCCCAATATACTTATATAAAATAAATAAAATTCATTTTTTCATACCTAAAAACTTTAAGAATTATATATTCAGATTTTTCACCACAATCTATAATATGTTGAAAAGACTGAACTTCAATTATTACTGTTACAATTTTAAATAATTGTAAACACTTTTTATCAAACAGTCCTTAAACTGAATTGTAAAAATTAATTCGACGTCAATAATGGTCTGTTTACATTACTGTGTTGCAAGTAGTATCCAAATCCCTTACTAAAACTCATTATAAAGGTAGCAGTCAATACATTTCTTCCTACATAACTGTGTTACAGGTATTTACTTACCTTATCATGATACATCTATTACAGTTAACGTCGTGAGGTAGTAGTCGATACTATTCATCGTACCTAACTGTGTTGCAGGTAGTATTCACATCCCATATGAGTAATCATGTATACATTAAACGCCGCGAGGTAGCATTCAATACCTTTCTTCCTACATAACTGTGTTACAGGTAGTATCCAGTTCTCTTCTAATACATCATGTAATATTACAGTTAACGCCGTGAGGTAGAAGTCAATACTGTTTATCCTACATAACTGTGTTACAGGTAGTATCCAGTTCCCTTCTAATATATCATGTAATATTATAGTTAACGCCGTGAGGTAGAAGTCAATACTGTTTATTCTACATTACTGTGTTGCAGGTAGTATCCAAAGAACATTTATAAACGCCAAGCCCGCTATTGTCTTTGAGAGAAAAATCAAGTTTGTTTCTCTCCTGGGCCTCAAAGAATATGTCTTGAGCATCACAAGTTAGTAACAAGGATAAGTTTCTTTGTTTTGGATTTCCTTCATCCCTCGACACTGAAAAGGATTTCCGGAAGCTTGGTTTTCATCCGGAGGATTTGAATGCTTCATAGTAGTCGAGTCCGGGGCTAGGAACGGATGAAGGAAATGAGCTTTTGAATTATTGGCCGTTTTGAGCTTTTTGTAACCACCCTTTCCCTGGGAATTTGCGGTTCAAAGCATCTTCTTTTGAATAACTAACACATTCTGAGATAAAAGCAGATTTATTTGTTACTACACGGAGTTTAATATCTCAAATTTTTGTTGTAATCTTTGAATTTTTGTGAATGGTTCCCGCCCAAAAATACTTGTGTGCGAGGTTTAAGAATAAATAAAGTCAACCAACACACACAGGCCAAAACCAAACTATAAACTTCTTTAAAAATAGTTCTTAAAGATTTTAAATACCTGTTGAATGTAGATTAGTTTTATAGTAAAAGAAAAGTAAGACTTGATTAATAACTAATTACTAATACTATTAACAAGTTTAGTTTTAACAATGTTTCCATAGTATATATACCGCTTGTTAATAAATAATTTGGATATATTTTTACAATATAACTCCCATCTAAATGGGTAGATGTTTATTTTTCATCTCTAAAAGCGATAAAAACCTAATATTTCAGTTTGTTTTATGACGTGTCCCACACCGAGCCTTTAAGCCCGAAAATTTGTTGTTTTTAAAAATCCATTCACAAAGAGATGCTACTTTTTTTTTGTCTCTACCCTCTCCAATGTGCTTCTATATTACATCTCCCTTATGCCTCATTTGCCGTCTTTCAGATTCTCACTCCCTCCTCACCTCGTTTCGAGGGTTATCTCTCACCCAACATTGACTTAACTTTAAAACAAAAGACGGGGAGATAAAAAAAAGTGAGATTTTACCAAGGTAGTTATTCTGGAGTGAACCCTCACCTAAATAATATTATCTGTAGAAACTTGAGCATTTAGTTGACAGGTTACACTCAACCGTATAATGGGACAGTTGGCACAAGAACTATCAAATGAGACTTCCTTCTGTACAATCAACAATAAATAAATAAATAGACTTATTAATATATTCACCATATTTTAAAACAAACCAGTTTTATGTGAGCTCAACGTGAACCTTATCGAGGGATACACACGAAAGTTTCGTTTTACATCCTCTATCCAAGTGAAATATCCTTCAGTTCATTAAAAATTGCATCGATGGCTACGTAAGATGAACGTCAATATTGTATAGTCTGGTTTGATGGTGACTTGGAGATCGGTGCTCAAATCCCGCCGGACTGATCTGATGATGTTATTTATAGATGCTTCCCTTACTCTTCCTTCACGAAAGTATGGGTTCATTTCTTATTAAATGCTCCCTACTTCATTAGAATACTTGTGGAGATAGCCCATTTGGAAATTAAAAACGTAGAGATTAAAAATATACCCAAATATATTAAATCCTCTAAATTTTCCTGCGCAATCTTCTAAATTGTATTTTTAAATTTTTTTTGTCACATGTCCTATCAATTATCCGGGCTAAACACATTTTTATTGTCAGTAAATTATCCTGTTTATTGCTTTGCTTTGAATTATTTTTGGTTAAGCAGTTTATTTTTATAATTTGAAAAATGCAGATTCTATGAAGAAACTATGTTGTTGGCTGATATTAACAAAGTTTTATTATTGTAAGAGAATTTGACAATAAAACAAGTTTATTTGATAAAAATGAAATTATTATAAAGATAAGACCTTAATATGTAAGTTAAAAAACTAAATATTAATAGGTTCTGGTCTAGGGTTGTTACCAAGGCTAGCAAGTCTTGATGTGACTGTACTAGTAAACTGTTTCCTGCTCACTATCAGCTCTTGGTTTGTTACCAGGGCAAGAAAGGCTTGATGTGACTGTACTAGTAAACTGTTCCCTCCTAACTACCAGCTCTTGGGTTGTTACCAGGGCAAGCAAGGCTTGATGTGACTGTACTAGTAAACTGTTCCCTCCTAACTACCAGCTCTTGTGTTGTTACCAGGGCTAGCAAGGCTTGATGTGACTGTACTAGTAAACCCTTTCCTCTCATTCAAGATCAGACTTGGTCCTTAAAGACCATGCATGCACACATTCTCTTGCTATATTCTTGTGGTTGGTCAACTAGGTATGAGGTGTAATGTAGTCATTTATTAACACAGTTCCATCAAGCGCACTCAACTCACACCCAGCCCTGTTAATTAATTATGCTATTGTTATCAACCACCTAGTTTAAAATCCAAATAACATTTATTTGTCATGGGCTAGGGTTAAATAAATCAATGACCAAATATCAGCTATGTCAGTATTTATATTTGTGGTTGTTGACATGTAATTATAATTAAATCTTTCAGTAAAACTGTAACATATTTACAAATAGTAATTTATAAATAAACACCTTTTAAATTATTCCTCTCATGTAAAATTTAAGCGAAAATGTTCTAAAATTAATTTATCACTATTCATATGATGTTGTTCATTAGGATGAAAAATGAACAATTATTATTGTTTTCATGGATTGTTTGTGATTGCTACTGAATCTAGAAAAGCTCACAAGTAATATTTATATTCAGCGCCTTTCCCAGATCGTTTGGATTATACATATACAGGGTGAGTAGTGATTAGCGGATACATGATTATGTGGGTGGATATAAATTGAAAACACTCTTTGCAAAAAATCCATTCTTCCCATATATTTTGATAAAGACGACATTAAAGATATAGAGGGGGCGATGTGGCAACGCTGTGTCCGAAACATACATCAAACGTATAATATGTAGGTTCAGAGTAGGTGTTAGAAGGTAGATCCTAGAAAGGCTATGCATTGCTCCATATGGGGCGAAGCATATCGACGTAAACTGTCGTTAACAGCTGCATGGGTTCGTGCCACAATGTCCACGGGTGACTGCGATGGGTCGTCTGGTGGGTACACCAGAGCTTTGAGGTGACACCGCAAGAAATAATCTAGTGGTGCGAGATCCGGCGGCCATTGCCATATCCCAGTATTCTTCGTGTGTGTATTTTATTTCTTCCTACACAATACAGACCTCGCATTTCTGTCTACGTCTAATCACTGGTCACCATGAAATTTCAGTTAAAGTGCTGCCACTTCGCTCCTCTTTAAATTTTATGTCGTTTTTATCAAAATATATGGGAAGAACATATTTTTTTTTGCAAATAATATTAGCGATTTAATTTATATACCCAATCATGTGGTACTGTTCGTATCCGCAAATTTTTACTCATTATGTATATACAAACATATATATTATTATGGAATTTCATTACCTTATCCGACTCACTTAGGTTGTAAAATGTTCAAAGAAAATTTGTCACTTCGTGCTTTGATAAATTCTTTACTAACCTGATGTATTATAATTATGACCGAATTTCAAAGCTTTTAGGGCTCCAAACTATCTTCTCACGTAGACTTTATTGTGATACCCTTTTTTATTTGTAATAATTTCAATAGCAAAATTTCTTGTAAATTTACCCCTGACAATGTAGGTATACATGTACCTTCTCGGGCCTCTCGTTATCCAAAGCTATTTTCTCTCTACAACTCTTACAAAGTGAACCCTTTAGGTCATTTTAAACACAGGGCTAGTTCCAGATTTGTCGGATTCAACTTTTCATAAAAGAAAAGCCAAACTCGGAGAGTCATTGAAGGAACCCCCTTATCACTAATTTATCCTGTAGAGGCTCTGCCTCGAATAATTAAATCTACTTTATTCTGATTTATTTTTTGCTTGCTGTTATCCTTTATAAATATTTATACTTTTACTATGCTTTAATTATTTATTTATTATTTTAATCATCTATCATTAATATTTTTTATAAATATTCATCAATATGTTTAATTATTTAGGTATTTTATTAATTATCTTATTATATGTGCTTGTAAGGTACTTGTGTACTTTACAGTGCTGACCTATCATAGGTCTTATGACTGTCGACAAGCACTACAATAGAGGAAATTTAAATTATTACTTAGCACCAAGTCTTACCACGCCGGTTCCTCCAAGCGAGATTAGAACCTCGATCTACCCGTCCTAGGCAGTTTATATCAACATAAAACCAGCGCTTTAGCCAACTACGCCACAGAGGTGGGTTGTGCATATATTGTTCCAAGGAGTTACTCTCGTAATATACTGGAGTGTTGATGATGGGATCGGGGTTGGAACTCTGGTACAGCAGGTAGCTATTTCTAATTGCTACTACTCTCTATCTCTCTCTCTCCGTCCACACCAATGCTGGTACACTTCCTCTAAATTTAACCTTCCTATTCCCTAAGGCATTAGTGTAACTAATACACATGCGTGTGACACGAATGTGCGGTAAGACGCAGTGGTAAAAAAAATTAATAGATATTCGATCAGGATCTAAAAGCGGGCCTTATTGTCGACGTCAAATCAGACTATGTGACCTTGACAATGCTGCTTTGTAACAAAAGGTTGTTGCTCAATTCAGAAAAAGGTAAAATAAACCGTAACATTATGTTGTAAAGCCCACGTTGGTGGATTTAATCATAAAAATGAATCGAGATTTCAAGCGTGGATGACTTCACTTAGTGAAATGAAACGCTAACTCTTTTTTTTTTTACCCCAAACGCAATAAAACAGCGACACCACTGGAGGTGTGAAATAATGCCATGCGTCATTTATATTTCCCTCGAAGTTCCATTTTGCTGCTCTGCATACATAATCCCAAGGTTTCAAATATCCCCGAGAGAAACATTAAAAAGTACGATTTTATAGTTATTTTATATTAACTTGTTAAATTACGAAATATATACAAGTTATATTCGCTCTTGAAATGTTTCTCGTATAAAGTATTCCGTGTGGATAAAAGTTATTGTTTTAACAAAATAAGTGTCTGGAGAGCCAGGTTGTAAACTCGAGGAATGTTTGGGAGAAGGTCCTTGGTTTGATGTGACTGAAATAAATACTCTTTAATGAGCTAATTCAATTATCCAGAAAAAAATATTTCTTACACAATGGTTTGGTATTTATATTTATATTAAATTAGAATACTTAGCCAACTGTTGAGTGGCGTGTCGTGCTGACAGGCTAAGCATGGCTTGTTGAAACTATGGACAATGCCGTGTCGTGTTGTGTTGCCAGGGTAGGCAGAGATTTTTAACACGATACCTGTGAAATGTTCTCCCCCACTCTGTACCCATTTGACCAATCATACGTAGACTCTACTCACATGGGAATGTTGATACCTATCCAATTAATGTTCTACTGAGTCATGAGAAATCTTCAACAGTAGAGTGTAAACTAATTCTCACAACCCTGGCGACAGTACACACCACTGTAGCTTACATTGATAACTCTGAAGAGGAGTAAGATAAATTATGATGAATTAGGACGAGATTGAACCCTATTTCCTTAGAGAAAAAATCGAAAATTATAACATGAACATTCTTTAATAAAATGTATCGGGGTCTTGGACTAAACATTTATTAGAGTAATGAGATATAGAAGAGGAAGGTAATAATATTTTGAGGGAAAGTACCCAGTTTAGCGAAGAGTGGGAAACTATTTAGGGAAACACACCTTTATTACAACTGGCTGGAATTAGAACTCTGACCTCCCCTTCACTAGCAAATCTGACTAGACAAGTTTGACATTTAGTACACGTGCCGATACCGTGGGGATGGTATCAATAATTTCTCAGAGTGTGTAGGAAATGGATGTTTTCCATTTGACTGTAAACCTTCTCCTACCTTGGATCTCCCTTCCACGTGGCGGCCACTGTTGAGCTGGATCCAGGCGTCCCAGCGGTGTCTGTAAAGGGTCAAACGGTTCCACTGGTTCAACAGAACCGTCTCCTCGGAGCGAACAACGCCAACACCTGAGCCACAGTCGAACCTGCAACAACACAATTACGGTTGAGTTGGGTCTTGGTGGTGTTTGTACAAGTGGATCTTGGTGGTGTTGTATGGTTGGGTCTTGGTGGTGTTGTATAGTTGGGTCTTGGTGGTGTTTGTACAAGTGTATCTTGGTGGTGTTTGTACAAGTGGGTCTTGGTGGTGTCTGTACAGGTTAAGATAGTTCCGCTGGTTCAACAGAGATATCTAGAATCAAAGTATTGCCGAGTTCAAGATCAATTTAACGTACAAGGCGAAAGCTCTCTCCTATGCAACTCTCACAAGTTAAATTAAAAAACTTAAATTATAGAACAGATTCTCACTATCCGCTCGGGTTATACGCTTAAATATTAATTACGATAATGGGTTAGGAATTGGGAAGGTTGAGGAAGTGAACCCATATTTGTGTGAATTGAGAGTGGAAAACCATTTTGGAAAAACCAGCCTCAGTTCACCAAACAGCAGAACCGTCACTGGCAGTTTAGCTCAACACTAAACTAGCGCGTTAGCTAACCACTCCACCAAGGCGAGTTTACGTTAGGTTGATCGCTATCCCCTCATAGATACGTATAACCCGTAAAAGTAGTGAGAGGCAGGATGTAACTTAGTAATAGTACCATCACTTGCTACCAGAGTTCTATGTAATAGGTGTAATGGGCCACAATAGGAATACCACGATGTAGCAAACAAGTTTTTTCAGATGAAATGCTGGTGTAGGATACTTAGCCACATGATTACGCTTGGAGGGTTACACACTTTGTGATACACCGACTGAAGGAGTTCCAGGATGGATCAGTCGGTACAGTGATAGATGTGTAAATCTAGACACCGAGGATTTTAATCCCTGTCCAGGTATCCTTTTTCTAAATTCAAACTCTAACTCCATCAGAATTTGATATTAAAATAAATATTTATTAGAATATAAGAAATGTTGTCCTATTTTAATTTGGTCTATAAGTTACGTGTTTAAACAAGTTTGTGTTTCGCTAATGTACGTTTAATAGGTTAAAACATGAGACATATATTCTTCTAGCTACTTTCCTAATCTATGATACTAGGAATTAGGAAGTTCAGTGACACACTTACAGAAATACACCACCTATCTTGAACTAATTTACCCAGTCCATCTCACTATAACCTATCCCTATCTTGATATAGCTATATCCTATCCAACTCATTACACCCTATCCCCATTTTGAGCTAGTTCTATCCAGTCCACCTCATTACACCCTATCCCCATTTTGAGCTAGTTCTATCCAGTCCACCTCATTACACCCTATTACTATCTTGAGCTTGTTATATCCAGTCCACCTCATTACACCCTATCCCTATCTTGAGCTAGCTCTATCCAGTCCACCTCATTACACCCTATTCCTATCTTGAGCTAGTTCTATCCAGTCCACCTCATTACACCCTATTCCTATCTTGAGCTAGTTCTATCCAGTCCACCTCATTACACCCTATTCCTATCTTGAGCTAGTTCTATCCAGTCCACATCATTACACCCTATTCCTATCTTGAGCTAGTTCTATCCAGTCCACCCCATTACACCCTATTCCTATCTTGAGCTAGTTCTATCCAGTCCACCTCATTACACCCTATCCCTTTCAGCTACATTATAATTTTATCTTATCGTCTACGTCTAGGTCTTCCCAATAGTATTTTCCCACTGGGTTTGCCAGTCACTATCCTGACCAAGGTTCTAGACTCTCCCATTTGCGCTGCATGTCCTGCCCACCTTACTCTACGGGACTTAATTATCCTAACAATGTGTGGTGATGAGTACAGAGTATGTAACTACTATAGAGAAATACTAGTAATTGTTTTTGATTGATCCAAAGCGTGGTGATACAACAAAGTGTGTTCCTAACTAAATTTCTCCTTTTAAAAGAAGTGTCTACATTTAGCTTGTACCGGGAGTCTCCCTGAGATAACGCGGTAACAAGGATAACGCCTGGCAATGGTGAGTAAACCGACCCTTTTTGTTAACCTCACCCCACCCTCCCTCACACCCCTAGCCCCTTAAAAGCGTCAGGAAGAAACCCTCTATCCTTTCCCTCTCCTCGGCCTAGCTCTTGTCAAACTTGCGACAAAACCTTCTCCTGTCAAACTCTTTCTATCTCCCCTCCTCCCCCCACCTTTTCATCCCCTCACATCCTGCACTTTTTATTTCATTTTTCACTTTCTCCGTTTTTTTTAAAGTTCTTCTGCTCTTTGATGCATTTAATAAAAAAAACTCTTTCTCTTCAAGTAAAACTCTGCTGACAAAGTTGCCAAAAAAAGAATCTTATAGAAGAATATTTTATTTAAAAAAAGTAAAATTTACTACTGTAAGGTGAAAAAACAGTTTCAATTATTTTTCTCGTAAATTATACAGAACAACTAAAATGTTTGTTTTACTGGAAATAGCTCCCTTTTTTTTTGCTGAAGTTAGCACCATTTTAAAAAGCTAGAAGAACCAATCGAAGGTACGTATACTTCAACATTAAAAATAATATCAAGATTTCTTTCTCGTTAACGTAAAGTACCGGTAAAATAAAGGTAGCCCACAGTTTAAATAAAGTTCCACTACAAGTCATACACTTTTATGATCGAGATGGTGCTTGGAAAACGCAAAAAACGTGTAAAAAATATGTTTACACGTTTAGTAAAAAATAAATAAAAAGTAAATCAATTCCTTACTATAAATTATAAAACCAATTACATGTTCTTTCTCACTACATGCTTTGAGTTAGGTAAAACTGGCTCCGCTTCTAATTACGACATAACTATTATTGAAATGTTGTTAGAAAATGCTCATTAAATGAATAAAATCAACCATACATTTTTAGTTCTCTCATATTTTAAAAATCTAATGTAGTTGGCCACCAGAATATTATATTTTGTCTCCACACACACACACACATGTATAAATAAGTATAAATATATATATATATACACTTCAAATAATTATTTTTATAGTTTGTAATTATTATTTTTATCGCCACGTCTTACTACCAATTTGAGTTATACGTTGCCATTCGACCACCGTATTGTTTGAATATAATGTGTTTATGTCAGTTTTGAATAACGGTTCACCCCTGACGGTGTCTTGGACCGTGGTTCCCCGCCATAGAAAGGGCCACATTCCAACAAGTTGACATTCCCACCACGTCCTCAGGTTTATGAAAGCTGGTGAATAACTGTGAACCGAAAGAGCCACCCCCTTAAACCCCACTCCCACCCTTGCTGGGTGAAATCATGTTTTTTTTTACAAAGTTAGTAGCGAATAAATTAACCGCAATTATTGGATTCTCTTGCGTTCCTCGTTTCATGGCAAGAAGATCCCCCCCCCCAACCACCGTTTCTTGATTTTAATATTGTTATTTATATTTGTGGTACCGGACTATCCAACACACGACTTACCAACTAACTGGATCTTCACTTATCACAAAGAGTCCAAGCAAAGCACATATAGCTACGGTGTCTGGTTTATGAGCACCATTTTAAGACTACATCTGGTGTCGAACCAAGATGTGCTCTGGACTTGTATTCAACATTACTACCATCTAGACCACAAGGAGATGCTGTGTGCGTGAGTGTGTACGTCATTTAAATATTAAAAACATCTTACTGATAATGACCCACATCAGTGAACACGTAGACTAGATTTCAAGTTTGGCTTACCAGTGACACGGGGAGGTTGTCATTCGAATCCCGGTCATGTGATTGTTATTAAATAGTTTCACACCCTTCATACACGCAAATACGGTTACATGTTATCAAACTTCACCTTTCTCTTCCCTTCTTGGTAATTGCAAACACCCCAGATTAAAAAAAAAGGTGATTCATTATCGATGTCTATAAGACTCAAAACAGAATCCATTAAATTAACAAACAGACCCCTCCCCCCC
>CABEEJ010000310.1:49065-78290 GCA_901482245.1 Timema douglasi | reverse complement strand
ATGTAGAAAGTTAGGGAAGAAAGTTTGAAAGTTGTTTTGCCGCTATTTAAATGTAACTGTTAGGAAATAACGTTAAATGTAGAATCTAAGAAATGAACCATTAACCTTGTTTATGTTATGTTCGTTTTACAAGAGTTATTTAGGTCACGAATGAGGGGCCTACATATATTAGCTAACATAATATTTAACGTAAATGCTAATTGCGTTAGACTTAGTAAATTTTATGTTTACTTAGATAACCTTATGTTGGGATCAAGTTGATTTAACTTTAATGTATATTTGTAATATATAGAATTAACGTGAAGGTTAGTTGAGTTCGGTATGTCATGAGAAAATAGGTAAAACTTGTTGTTAATTTACTCTTTGAAAGACCTTAAGTCTTGTTTTTGGTTATGAGCAACCAGTCACAACGTTATGTTTGAAGGACCTTAAGTCCGATGCAAATATATCAATGTTTTCTTTCAGAATAGTAGCTATAGGATGTTTTAAAATAAGGCCGCCCTTTCCGTGTTTTTGTTAATATTTTTGGCAATAAAAGAATATTTTGTTATAAACTTTTTTCTATTTTCAGTTGATATTTTCCATGTATTGTTACATCCTCTCTATCCTATAGTTTTAGGGGCCTTATCTATAGGATCGGCGGAGGGTGTAATAACAGTTTACCCAGGGCTGGTAAAAACCATCTCTCTCACAGTATATTTAACTGCCGATGATGAAGAGGTCGAGGTTAGACTCCTGATCGAATGTAATGAAAGTGATTTTTCATAAGTAGTTTACCAAAACTACCTCCACTTAAATGCGGTTACACTTCGTCTAAATTGAAACTTTCTCATCCTTAACTCAACCCTATCACTATCATATGTGCCTACAACCCGAACGGGTAATAAGACGTGGTGATAAAATAGACGTCCCTCTGCTCCAATCATGGGATCATTTAAAATTATGTTGGAACTTTGAATCTGTATGGAATTTGTGCTAAAGCAGGATTCTGTAAGGGAAAAAATTATAAAATACAAACCACTGCTTTTATGCCCAACATTGATAATATTTTGTTATATATTATTAATATTTTATAGATATTGATAATATACATCAAGAATTACAGCTGCAGACCTCATGACTTGAAGTATGAATACTTGAAAAGAGATCTAGTAACTTTTTACCGGTCAAATTTGAATTTTCCAAATAAATTTGGACTGTTTTCATTTGTCACGGATAAAACATTTGTGCTACTCATTCGAGACTTTAAGGCGACATTGCGGATATCTTAATTCCAACCGTAACAATCGGCGCAACTATCAAAGAATGTGCCTTAAAATGATTCTCACATCCCAAACGATTGTCTCCAAGAACACTATTATGATGTATATCCCCTGGGTGGGAATAAACTCCCCCTTTCCTAATCTTGTCCCCCTATCCTAACATTCTGTTGGCACTTACTTGTCAGTTGAAAATTGTCCTAATCACCTATCAAATTTATTTAAACTACTGCTTCCTATTCAATGTCGTGAATCGAGTCAATACCTGCAGGTGGCGTCGTTTAAAATTAAAATATAGCTCAATTGCGTTTCGTAGGAAACTAATGTTGAAATCAAAGAAGAAAATGAAACAAAACCTAATTTTCTTTTGTAAAAGCTTGTGATGACGAGATTTCATGAGTACTGTTTTCTGTCGAGGAGAAAATTATGTTTCCAATCAAGAATAGCGCCAGTAAAAACTTAAAATAATATTCGTCACATCATCATCATCATCATCATCATCATGAACAGCTTCCAGCCACTGGCTGAGACTGTTTGGAACATCAGCCTCTCCAGCGGCTCTCTTCCTCACTCCACCTCAGCCCAGTCCTCTCCTCTTTCCTCCACACTCCTCCTTACTCCCTTCAGCCATCTGTCCCTTGGTATTCCTCCCTCCACCTCAGCCCAGTCTTCTCCTCTTTCCTCCACACTCCTCCTTACTCCCTTCAGCCATCTGTCCCTGGGTATTCCTCTCGGCCTCGTACTTAAAATAATATTAAAGAGTACAAATAGAATGATTGTAGATAAAAATATTTACATATTTTTTTTAGCACCGCATCTTACTACCCATTTGGGTTGTACGCATATATACTTATTATACTAATGAGATATAGATTTTAAAGGTAAGAATTAGAGTAAGTTTATCTTAATTTACGTAGATGGAGGGGGGAAAACCATCTAGGGAGAACTCCTTCAGTAAATTTCACCAGGATTCAAACCACTACCTTCCGGTCATCGGTAGTCCAATATATTGCGAGAATGACGCATTGGACCTTTCGACCACCGAAGTGGGCCTTAAAAATGTTATTTTCTTTCTGTTGAGAATTATGATGAATTCAATAGTCACGTTCATCAAATTTTGTTTATTTCAGTACAAATTAACCTCAGGCCAGCAGTATTTTGGAATTATTCTGAAACTGAACCGAACTAAATATCATGGTGCGGGTTATTTATAGGAACACAAAATAAGAAACCGGACATTGCAGTGCAAGTAGCAGTAACGGAGATAAAGCTAGATTAATGGCGGAAGATATGGAGACAAAACCAACAAACGAAAATCAAGAAAATAAGGATTAAGACGCTTAAAGGTAAAAGTAGGAGGTAAAAATGATAAGGAGTGTATAACAGAGAAGGATGGGAATAAAGGAGAGAGAGAGAGATAGATAAAGAAAAGGATTTATAAAGCGATGAATAGAAAGAGTAAGAAGATGGTGTAGTTTGAGAAGTGGGTGGTGGCACCGACAGATTGATGGCCCTTTGCCACGTTCACCCGGTGAAAGATCGAGCCCTTATCTCGAGTACTAGAGTCATCGTCTGCTGAGAGGAGGAAGGGAGGAGGGTTACATATATGTGAGGACATACATTAATCAATACCAACTCTTTCTTTATTGTGTATATCATGGATGTAGATGTACTCTCCCAGACTTCATATGGCCTACTTTGATGGTATGGGGGTGTTATATTGTAACACACTAGAGCAGTGGTTACCAACTGATACACTGTAACACCCTAGAGCAGTAGTTTTCAACTGATACACTGTAACACTCTAGAGCATTAGTTATCAACTGCTAGAGCAGTAGTTATAAACTGATACACTTTAACACTCTAGAGCAGTAGTTATCAACTGATACACTGTAACACACTAGACCAGTGGTTATCAACTGATACACTTTAACACTCTATAGCAGTGGTTATCAAATGATACACTGTAACACTCTAGACCAGTGGTTATCAACTGATACACTTTAACACTCTAGAGCAGTAGTTATCAACTGATACACTGTAACACACTAGACCAGTGGTTATCAACTGATACACTTTAACACTCTATAGCAGTGGTTATCAAATGATACACTGTAACACTCTAGACCAGTGGTTATCAACTGATACACTGTAACACTCTATAGCAGTGGTTATCAACTGATACACTGTAACATCCTAGAGCAGGGGTTATCAAATGATACACTGTAACACTCTAGACCAGTGGTTATCAACTGATACACTTTAACACCCTAGAGCAGGGGTTATCAAATGATACACTGTAACACTCTAGACATGTAGTTATCAACTGATACACTGTAACACCCCAGAGCAGGGGTTATCAACTGATACACTGTAACACCCTAGAGCAGGGGTTATCAAATGATACACTGTAACACTCTAGAGCAGTAGTTATCAACTGATGCACTGTAACACCCTAGAGCAGGGGTTATCAACTTATACACTGTAACATCCTAGAGCAGGGGTTATCAAATGATACACTGTAACACTCTAGACCAGTGGTTATCAACTGATACTCTTTAACATTCTATAGCAGTGGTTATCAACTGATACACTGTAACATCCTAGAGCAGTGGTTATCAACTGATACACTGTAACACCCTAGAGCAGGGGTTATCTAACTGATACACTGTAACACCCTAGAGCAGGGGTTATCAAATGATACACTGTAACACTCTAGAGCAGTAGTTATCAACTGATGCACTCTAACACTCTAGACCAGTAGTTATCAACTGATACACTGTAACACTCTAGACCAGTAGTTATCAACTTATACACTGTAACACCCTAGAGCAGTAGTTATCAACTGATACACTGTAACACCCTAGAGCAGTAGTTATCAACTGATACACTGTAACACCCTAGAACAGTGGTTATCAACTTATACACTGTAACACCCTAGATCCGTAGCTATCAACTGATACACTTTAACACTCTAGAGCAGTAGTTATCAACTGATACACTGTAACACTCTAGAGCAGTGGTTATCAACTGATACACTGTAACATCCCCAGAGCAGGGGTTATCAACTGATACACTTTAACACCCTAGAGCAGTAGTTATCAACTGATACACTGTAACACCCTAGAGCAGTGGTTATCAACTGATACACTGTAGCACCCTAGAGCAGGGGTTATCAACTGATACACTGTAACACTCTAGAGCAGTAGTTATCAACTGATACACGGTAACACTCTAGAGCAGTAGTTATAAACTGATACACTGTAACACTCTAGATAAGTGGTTATCAACTGATACACTATAACATTCTAGAGCAGTGGTTATCAACTGATACACTGTAACACTCTAGAGCAGTGGTTATCAACTGATACACTGTAACACCCCAGAGCAGGGGTTATCAACTGATACACTTTAACACCCTAGAGCAGTAGATATCAACTGATACTCTGTAACACCCGAGAGCAGGGGTTATCAACTGATACACTGTAACACTCTAGACATGTAGTTATCAACTGATACACTGTAACACCCCAGAGCAGGGGTTATCAACTGATACACTGTAAGACCCTAGAGCAGTAGTTATCAACTGATACACTTTAACACCCTAGAGCAGTAGTTATCAACTGATACAATGTAACAACCTAGACCCATGGTTATCAACTGATACACTGTAACACTCTAGAGCAGGGGTTATCAACTGATACACTGTAACACCCTAGAGCAGGGGTTATCAACTTATACACTGTAACACTCTAGACCAGTAGTTATCAACTGATACACTGTAACACCCTAGAGCAGGGGTTATCAACTGATACACTGTAACACTCTAGAGCAGGGGCTATCAACTGATACACTGTAACACTCTAGACCAGTAGTTATCAACTGATACACTGTAACACCCTAGAGCAGGGGTTATCAACTGATACACTGTAACACTCTAGAGCAGGGGTTATCAACTGATACACTGTAACACTCTAGACCAGTAGTTATCAACTGATACACTGTAACACTCTAGACCAGTAGTTATCAACTGATACGCTGTAACACTCTAGAGCAGTGGTTATCAACTGATACACTGTAACACTCTAGACCAGTAGTTATCAACTGATACACTGTAACACCCTAGAGTAGTAGTTATGAACTGATACACTATAACATTCTAGAGCAGTTGTCCTCACTATTAAAGTGATGTACCTGAGTTCGACGAAGCCTTGGTGCAGCAGTAGCGCCATGAAGTCCCCCGTCATGTCGTCACGCTCCCCAGTGAGGATAAGAACCCCGTCCCACGTCTCTGGACGGAACTCTACCTCCAGTTGCACGTGCTTGTAGGCGGCCCGGAGCGCTGGGAATGCGAGCCAACCTTGGCCCGTGAACCGTGGTGAACGAACCTCCACCTCTGCACACAGAGAGAAACAAAATTAATTACCATGGGGAGAAATAACGTCAAGAAGGCGCCGCTAGATTACCTGGTAAACTGACTTACATCGGTGGGCACGTGAAGTGAATGTCGGGCTCAACTATTCATGATTACTGAAGCTGGAGAGGTTGGGATTTGAATGACGGCTGAGTGTATTTATAGTAGATTTCCTAAATGGTTTTCAACTCTTCCTCCATGAAATAACAGGTTTATTTTCTTTAAATTTCAGCTTACTCATGATTACAACAGAATATTAGTTGAAATACCCAAACGGGAGACTACAGTAATAATAATAATAATAATAATAATAATAATAATAATAATACACCCGTACTTTATTTACCCACCTAGAACGGTACGCAAACAAAGGCGTCAGTCTCGTATGATCTAGTTTCTCAGTGACGGTTTAGTATATATTTGTCTATATTTTTGTTTGAAATTATTTTAAATTTATATAAAGTGATTTGTAAAATAAATGACCAAATAAAACACATGATTATATTGGTAGATGATGCTCTTTGATGGCTTATAAGTATTCATATACACTTTCACAATTTATTTTAAATTTGTTATGTATCTATAATCTACCAAAGGTAGCGAGGTCCTCTTTTAACTCGACTATTTGGGGTTTCAGCTCTCTGCCCGGATGCTTGCTCCCCGACTACTGTCAAGTGTGTGGACCAGTATTTTAACTAAAGTTTAGAGGAACATTCTTTGAACCATGTCTGAACGATGTATGGAAAATAATGAGTTTTTCGTTTTGGTTATTCATTTCATTACGGTGGCTACTCCAAGGGTTTTTTGCTTAATAGTTCGTCTCACGGGAATTTTACTAAACATTTTAAGTAATCAATCAATCGATCAAGTACCTTGCGAGAATGACGTCTTAAACCATGAAATAAACGTTTATTATCTATAAAGTACTATAGAATAAAGTATTAATTATTTTTCTGTAAAACTTGATCAACAAAGAAAAATATCAATTTCAATTCCATGGACAAATTATAGAATATATTTCAACTTGAAACTAAAAAAGAAATGTAAGACAATAGTAACGATAAGAATATAGAGGGAACGAGGTTCTACTGTTAAATCACATAACTACTAATCTACATTAGTTGTTGAATGTATGGACGATAATACAGGGTGTGGCAGAAATGATTAGACAGTTTTAAAATGTTAAATATAGTATATTGAAAGTGCCATTTATTCAAAAAACCATTTACATGACTGGAATGAACATACAAAATCATTAACTATTTAACACCTAACTCTTGATTTGACTCTTATGTCCTGAATATAAGTGAGTTCCTGCACGTTGCCTAACGGAGTCCATCGTCTTGCGCAGCATCTTAAGGGTAATTTGCCTAATTGAAGCTTTGATGGATTTTTTCGATACTACGACAGTGTGAGGCCAATTCTCGCAGATTTTGTGCTTCAAATGGCACCCCAAGAAATAGTCACAAGGAGACCAGTCTGGTGACCGTGAAGCCCATGTGACATTACCATTGCGAGACATGAGTTTCCCTGGAAATATTTCCCTAAAGAGTCTGCATTGAAGCTCGTGCTGTGTGCGCCATCATGCCACAGATGGTGCCTACGAGCACGGCGCCAGCGCAGTTCTGGGAGCATAAATTCGTCTAGCATTGTGACATAACGAGCAGACGTCACCGTAACTGCATGACCGTGATCATCCTTCAGGATTACCGACTCTGCACAATACCGTGACTTTATGGCTATGAAGAGGAGCTTGATGGGTTTTCATGTGCTCAGTACCTGAAATTCTGCTTACTCACCTTCTTTCTTAGGTGGAAATGGGCCTCATCTGACGTAGTGAAATTGTCAAGGAACTCTCGTTTACCATCAATCAGTTCCAGAAGCTTTACGCCAAAATCTCTCCGTTGGTTCAAGTCTTGTGGATGTAGCTTGTGCACCACTTGGATCTTGAAGGGATGAAAATGCAAGTCCTGACGTAATATCCGCCTCAAACTCCTATACGGCATGCCCAGTGTTACAGAATAGTGTCAAACTGAACGTCGAGGACTCTTCTGTAGTCCCACTTTTACTTGCTCAATGCCGCCAGGTATCCGCACGGTCCGTGGATGCCCAGAGTTGTCCATGTTCTTAGCAGTTTCGGTGGTTCTGAAGCGCCTCACCCAGTTTGAATGATTTGGCGTGTGGGGACTCTACCATGTCAACCTAAGTTGAATTGGCGCCTAAACAAACGTTGCACCGTAGTAGCAGAGTTATTGTTCTTTAAATAGCACTCAACGGAAAAAGCACGATGCGCACTTGAACAAAGATTCATGGCTACTGCTGGATTGACATTGCTCCACAAGTCAGCGGAAGAAACGGCGCGCTATCTACCAGCAGATATGTTTGGTGCCGGTTTAAACATTTCTAGTAATTTCCACCGCATCCTGTATAGCAGGGTTCCCGAAGAAATAGAAAATTATTTTATGTATCTGAATTAAAAAATAGCAGTAGATACCCACAAAAATCACGAAACATCTAAATTGTTTCTGAACCTTAATGCAAACCCTATGATTTAGACAAACACGACTTAGGCTATTTTTTACCTGGATACAATATATTTTACTTTAAATACAAAAAATATTGATTTGTCTTTAGATTGTAAAACCAGTTATAACATTTGAAGCTAGAATTCTAATAAATGTCAACAGGATCTTATCCAGAAACGTCAAAGAAATTATATTTTGATTAAAAAAGTTTTATTCTACAAAGTTTTTGGGACAATTTAAAACCAAGTTTAATTTTATTAAAAGAGAAATACAGCTTCATTTATCGCGATGTATTTTTTTACAGTGTCACGTTGAAATGGTTATTTGATCAAGTTTATTGAAATCGTAAAGATAATTTGTAGTAGCTGGCGAATAATTTTAATCAGCCACTGTTTCAAACTCTATACTAATCAAGCTTTGAGTGAAAAAATAGCTATTTTTTTAAGCATATTATGAAAGTACAGTTTGTAAACATAAAATAAATTTTAGACAAAATTGGTTCATTTTAATTTTCTTGTGAAACTAAGTTTCATCTTGTTAGTACATCCTTAATATTGTCATAATTATATTTAATTAGTTCACTTGGCAATTATATGTACAGTACAGGTCTCCTAGCATTTTGCGATTGTACATTATATTAGTTAATGTATTTCTATGGGACAGGTACAAATTACATTTGTATTTTATTATTTTAGATTATATAAGGAAATAAATTATCAATAAAAAATAGCATAGAAGTATTTATAAGCCGATATAAAAAATAGTAGAAAATAACAATCACATACATTTACGTAGGAATTTAATTTGTATAAAAATTTAACTAATAATTACTACGATTGTAAATAATTTGATTGAAATAAAGAGGAAATATTACAGTTTTGATTCTGTTATTGAAAATAGGCTTACCATAATATTTATGAAATTACAATATTAAAACAAAATGAAAATAAAATTTGATTTAATAATACTCTACACCATTTAAATTAGGTAAATTTAATGTTTCGAAACATACAGTTTAATAAACTTTTTTCCCCCGGTAAACCCCTAAAAATTATTTTTAAAGACCTTATTTACTAGAGCAAAGAGTAAAACTTATAGAAATAAAAAAATAATCAATTTGAGTCATACTTTTTATTTTCTCATATCAAGATAAGTATTGTGATCGTGAAAAAATTGATCTTGAGATTATGACAAATTTTTATGTTTTATGAGAACACAAATCCAAAAAAGTCGAATTTTAAATTATCTCTGTCCCCATGTTTGCCTGTCTGTCTCTGGACACAGATTCAAAAAGGATTTATTGATTTAGTTCAAACTTTATATTTAGATACTGCTATAGGACTATAACACAAAATAGTTTTTATTTTTACACTAGCCATTCAATTAATTGATGAGTGATTTTTATTTATTCCTAGTATTTTAAAAATGGCTCTAATTATTATGTTTAAACTGCATATTTAATATTTGTTTGATACGACACATAGAATTATATAATTTGTTTTTAGGCAAAAATTCGTTGAAGGGTAGTTTACTGATAGCTGATTTTTCAAAAATTTGAAATATTTTACAAATGGCTCCCACGATTTGGTACCATATGGGTATTTTGGGAGTGTTTTACAGTAAAACACTGTATATTTTGGTTTTGGGATAAAATTTCATTAATAGGTAGTTTAATGATGATTGATTTTTCAAAACCTTTAAATATTTTTCAAATGGCACTAACGATTTGGTTCTATATTGGTATATTGAGAGTGTATCACAAGTAACCCTGTGAACTTTGTTCGATAAAGGGTCTTTTACTAAGGAGTGGTTTTTGAAAATTCAAATTTTGAAAATGAATTAAACGAATTTTCTTAAAATGTATATCTAGGGAGTGTTTGGCATGAATATGAAAAATAAAGCTGTATACTTGTTTTGGGGTGAAAATATAATTTGATGACTTACTTTTTTAATCTGAATATTTAAAAATAATGGCCTTAGCGACTTTTTTAAAAGTTGTTATCAAGAGACTATTTTATATATAAATAATAATGTATATTTATCTATCCAAGATAAATTAATTTAAGGGTGGTTTTAGAAAATATGAATATTTTAGAAATTAAGCTTGAAGAACTAAGTGGATATAGAAATCTGTGAACAGTTTTTCAAGATAAATAAGAAAGTTTTTATTTTTACAAATAACAAGTAATTTTAGAATAGCTTACAAATAGAGTAATTAATAAACGAACTTTCTACTGAGTATATGATTTATACAAAAAGAGTGATTAATTTTATTTACAAGATAATGTGTTTGTTTTTATTAATAAGATTTATTTAAAGGTATTTTACTTAAACCTTATTTTTGAACATTTTCTTTGAAACCATAATACAAGTTATGAGAAAATTTGTGTTATTGTATCTTACTATTTATTTAACTGTCTGTCATTATAAACTGTTGTATTTATATTATGAACTTTTCACTGTACGTTATACATTATTTGCTATTATCTATGTTTTATTCATGAATATAAACCCAGCTTTAGAACGGTTTCAAAGTATTTTAAATATAATACATACAATGGCATCGTAGTACTGTATTTAACTCAAATTCATTTATTTCTACAACTCTACACACCATAACAGCTTACAAAAAATATATAGAATATCTGTATTTCTTTAATTCAAATTGTATCCAAGGATTTTTTTAGTTTTGAATATGTAAAATATTTTAACACGTTGGCGTGGAAAAAATTCGAAATGTAACAAGTTAAAAGTTCAATCAAATGGAAGAATACTCTCCCTCTGCCCTATTGGACTCGAACTCCGGTGCACTTGTGCCATGACCTCCTCTCTCTAACGCACAATTCCACGGAATGAATGTAGGAGCGACAAATTAAGCTGAGACTTGATTCTATTAACCTAAACTATATTACGGCTCAATATGTGGGAATATCTTCAAAATTGTTGATTCGGACTTATAAATTTTTATTGTCAATTTTGAGACTGTGGCTAATTTGTAACCACGTTCCCAATCTATTTAAATTTACTGGGAAACTTAACCTTTATTCATATGTGAACCTACTCTCTATTTTTGCCACCAGGTGGATAACCTTTGGTTGCAAGTTTACCGCATTTCTTGTTAATTGTTTGCATCATTAGCTAGGGAACATATTTTAAGGATATAAACTTTGATTGTAAACGTAATCTTTTATTATTATATGAGGAGCACACACTTATTTGTTGACATTATGCATGTCACCTTGGTTACCTTGGCTTCCTTAAGTGGTTTAAAGGGAAGCTCCCTGCCTTTAATTTGTATAGTAGTTTATAACCTTATCACTTGGGGATTCATTGCTAGACAGGGCAATTAAACTCAACCCTGTTTTTCCATCATTAAGATGCGCGCGAACTTATTTGTAGTGATAAGATATTTTCTTGATGATCGCGTGCCTCTATTTGCGCCATTGCACGGAGTTTAGCACCAGAAGTGGGGGAACTTTATTATGAATTTGCTGAGTGATCTTGGAAGCCTTTGTTATTATAAGGCCCAGAATTTTGACGCCATTATGGCCGAACTCTTGGATATTAAAGTCTCTGGCTTTGGGCATTCTAGTCAATTTTGGTGTTCATGAATTATTATGTTATATATTTAAGAAAAATACAAAGATTATCATCCATCCTATATAGTGTATATGTAACGTTTAATGCCAACATTAAGGTGGAATGGAAGGGGATACGAGAAAAAAGCCAGTATATTTGCAGTTTTTAAGACAAATTTTTTTTTGGCCAAAATAAATAAAATATTGCTCCGATATAGACGAACAATTTAATTTTCTTCACACGGTGACTCAAGCATTTCATTAATATCCATCAAAGGTGTCCTAGAGTTCAATGACAATTTTTTTCTCTTCATTTAAAAAGTTTATCATCTAATGCCACTATGCCCATTACAGATATTAAAAAACTGTTGATATCAACATGTGAAGAAAATTAAACTCTATGTTTCTACTGTAAGCAATATTTTATTTATTTTAGCCAAAAATGTGTTTCTATAAAAACTGTGATATCACTGGCCCTTTCTCGCGTCCCCTCCACCTCCACCTTAAGTCACCAACAATTGTCGAAAGAATCGTGACAAGCCCTGATGTATCGTGAATACGTTAATATAAATATATATTTATATCAACAATTTAATCTTGCTTAGAGCTAGCGCATCGACCAATCTACTTATACATGTTATACAAAGGTATACTTATAATATAATTAATCAATTACAAGTCCAAAATTTGTTTAACAGATTTAATCATGAGTTCAATACAAAATTGTAGGGGCAATTATTTTGTACCCACTTAAGTGGTCGAATGATTTAAGGCGTCACTATCACAATATAATATATTGCCGATGACGGTAAGATTTAAGTTCTAATCCCAGTTGGGTTTTCCTAAATGGTTTTACACTCTTCCTACACGCAAATGCTGGTACACTTAATCTAAATTCTACCTTCCTTATACATAACACATCAGCGTAATTAGTACCTAGACCTATAACCCTAACTGTTAGTAAGACGCGGTGATAGAAAATAATAATAAATATATTCCCCCTCCCCAAGTTATCAACAACTACTTTCTTTAAAAATATTTCTCTGATTGGTATTCAAATATCGGTTGTGTACATTTTTTAATATTTTTTTTTTGTTTTAAAAGTTTATGAACGTAAACAACGTTCTATTTAATTTTTAACAAAACTACGTTTCTCCGTTAAACACCACGTCAGTAATTACACAAAGTTTGGGTTTATTTTGCTGAATTTGTTATTATGTAAGACTTTGAGGTGGTTCTATTTGTCGGAAATGCTTCGTTGGCAACCAACATGAACGGCATCTCTTTGCGACTTAGCATCAAAACTATGGCACACTTAAAGAGTATTGTCTCCGTTTGTTCCTACAGCCAGAGCGGTCTGAAAACAGCGTCATAGGAGATTATTTCTCGCTGGATTATACAAGAGAATGTCAAAACTACAGCCGTGGTAAACCAGGAAGCTGATATTTTGTTTGGGGTGTGTGCTGTTATTTCTCTCCGAGTCTTACTGCCCATTAGGTTTGAACACATATTTACTAATACCACTAATATGTCAGGGTTGAGGTTGAATTTTGAGGAGGTGTCTTCACACTTGCGTGGGAAGAGAGTAAATTATTTTGTGTGCAAAATATATCTTCAGTACACTCGACTGGGTTACGAACCCCGATATCCCCATCCTCAGCAGTCTAGACTATTGCAAGAGTGACGCCTGACACCAGGGTTTACAGACCCAGGTCCCACGTGACATATCTAACCAGCCCGGTCCTCTACTTACCACACGTTTATAAAACTGACCGGCCCGTGCAGACAAATAACTAATAGTTTCCAGTTTGTTTATTGTTCTTTCAAAAAGAGTTCAATGCATACTTTGTGCGATAATTCCTTTGTTATGGAGATGAAATGTGTTTGATAATGACAGTATTTGTCGACAGCCGCCAGCCAACATATCCTCTCTTTTTAGGCCACTCTTCTCACTGTTACTGTCGACAGTAACTGTTGTTAGTACTCTCGTGGTTCCCCAGCCTTACAGTGGGTCTGGAGCCTAGGTGGCATTAAGGGAATGAAAACATAATGGACCATTACAATGTAATTTTAAAATTTACATAATTTTGAATAACATAAACACTTTGAGCTTATTCAGACAGAGTGCGCTTCTATAGTTTTAAATCATTTATTTTATGAATACTTATTAATTATATTATAATTTATATAATACTGCTTAAAAGAATTCGCTTTCCCTGATAAATTTCTTGGAAAATGTAAGTTTTAAATATTATATTGGTAAATTTAATGATTTTAAAAAATAGCAAAATATACTTTCTCTAAGTGTTACATATTTTTGAAACGGGATTAATTTTTAAATGAGATGTTTGAACTTCCCTTACTGAACCGACTGTGTATATCGACACACGACTTACAAACTAATTTAAGTCTAGAACAAAGACAACACCCAGCCTCTGACGGGAGCGCGGATTACATCTCAGGTTAGTTTGGTCTTGTTTGCCGGTAACGAGGAGATCAGGGTTCAAATCCAAGCCGGGGGTTCTGAGGGTATTTTTAGTGATTTTTTATCACCCTTCCTCCACGAAAGTGTGGATACATTTTCTTCAAATTCTACCTTCCTCACTTCCTCATCCCTTACTCATAAGTATGATTAAAATGTATATAGTCCGGACGGGTAGTAAGGTGCAGAGTAGACCGTAAAACTCTCAGAGTTTAATACTTGTCTTAGACTTCAAACAACGAATCGGGTTACACAAGTAGAGCGTAGAGGAAATATACCCTCGTTTGTGTGGTGGGAGGGTGGGAAAATCATTGAAAATACCCTCGGTATACCCAAACGGGATTCGAATCCCAAACCTCCCCGTCTCTGGCAGACTAGACAAGATAAGATTGACACTTATCCCACGTGAACACCAGCGAGGGTATTCGGGTTGCATAGAGAAGCGCAAATAAAGCTAAGATGGACAGGTAATGCTATATAAAAGTAGATAAAAAAGGATTCAAAAAGAAGTAAAACAAACGGTTAAGTATGTGATGTTAAAGAGAGATATAACCGTATGTAATAAAATGAATACAAGAACCATTTTATAATGATACTAGATTAGAAGAGGTGTGGAGGAAGAGGAGATAACTAAATAAATAGACAACGTTTGAAGAGAAGACGTACACAACAAGGTTAAAGAAAGAAGATATAAAGAGAGATTGATTGAATTCTTAAATATAAGGGTGGGTTGGAGAAAGACATTAAAATGTTAGAGGGTAAAGTTAAATAAGTCATTAGAGAATATCTCAGAAAGATAAATAGAAGTATTGTGTAGAGTCACAACATGTAGAGAGAGACGTGGGTCGAGGAGATATATAGTTGAATAAAGGGAATGGATAAAAATGTTAAAAGAAAAGAGCTAGTATGAATGGATATGGATTCATGGCGTATAATCTGTTGTAGCGTGGACGGTATAAGAGAGGGGATAAAGATGAAAACGTTCAGTAATAATAAAAGTGAGATCTATCAAGGTGAAGGGATGAGGGTAGAAATATCGATGAGGAAAGTGAATCTAGAGAGGTAAAATATAAATATAGAAGTATAGAAGCTGAGAGGAAGCATAAATAAAAGATAAAGAAGGATGTTAACTACAGCGATTTTTGTGACTGCTAAATAATTATAATACACTTTTGGGAAATTGGTTAAATTATCATTTATAATGATGTATACTTTACAAATCTAGAAAATAAAGCTTTGAAAAAAATAAAGATTATTATTATTAAATTTTATCAACTCCGGGTTGAAGGAATCAATCATAATAAATATTTTTGGTGTTTTTTTTTTCACATTGCACCTTTCTTTCTACTATATTAATTTAACTACACCAATGAATTAGAGATGAGTAAGGCAGAACTCATTGGGAATTTGTCATAAATTGAGAAAACCATTTAGGAAATAAAAAGCCCTTAGTACACATCACTGGGATTCTAACCCTTTCTTCC
Source organism: Timema douglasi (assembly GCA_901482245.1). Taxonomy (NCBI): domain Eukaryota; kingdom Metazoa; phylum Arthropoda; class Insecta; order Phasmatodea; family Timematidae; genus Timema; species Timema douglasi. The sequence continues at coordinate 62,548 of CABEEJ010000310.1, read as the reverse complement.
CCATCCTCCAACAGATCAGACAAGACGAGACTATTCTACTCCGTTTGTCCAACTATGTGGTTTATTTTTGTATCAAGATATAATTTATCGAAGTGCAATATGTTTTTGAAACGGGATTATTTTTTAAATGAGATATTTGAACTGTCCTTTATGAACTGACTGATTATATCAGCACATGACTTATAAACTAACTTAAATTTACAACAGACACACCACCAAGTCATTAAAGCCGTTAATTTATCACTGTGAAAGGGATAGTGGACATTTACCCAATGATAAATGTGTTGGCCATGCTGGTAATTAAACCCGGGGCTCTTAGTTCAATAGGCAGACATGATAATGATTAAGCTAAGGTGTCGGGCAGCGGGATTTTCAAATCTTAAAAATAAAAAATTGATCGTACAACACTTATAGGATCATTACGATTAATAAAATGAGGTTGTTTAGTTGGAAATCTCTTGGTCTGTCAATATTGACCGATATTGCCCCTGGAGGTTGGATAATGCTGTGCAGCGTGGATTTGAGGGTGCAATCCAAGCCAGATGCTGTGGATGTCATTCTGTAGGGTATCTGACCCTTCTTCCCCTAACTGGGGTACGGGTTGTATAGAACCAAGTGTTGTAAAGTTACTAACAAGCTACCTGTCAGTTCGTACCGCAAATTACTCGTCCCCGTCTTTCCCCCCTATTTACACCCGCCCTCTGGGTAACAACAAACTAATAAGCGACTCTAAGACACTCTATGAAGATCTCTCTCTCCATTTGGTTGATGTCTCCGTGATAGTGTCAGTTTAACTCGCACCAACTGTTGTGTTATAAACTATTAATTGTAACAACATAAATACATGTAATTATATGTATAGAGATAACAGCACAAAGTTTGAATTGTCGCACAAATTATATTTATATTTAAAAAATTGAATATAACTACCAATAACAAGGAATTTAAAACCCAGAATATACAAAACAATAGTTTAACCAGCGGTTCTATAAGGGTTTGTTACGTTGTCTCTTAACTGTAATGAGTTGGACTGGATAGAACTATCTCAATATAGGGATGGATGGCATAATATTACAAGTGCAGAAAAACCACAGATAAAGAAAGTAATTAAAATTTCGTTAGAAAGAAACATTTAAAAAATACAAACATATTTTTTTCCACGATCGACATTACTCGTTATATAATTATTGTTGTTATTTTATAAGTATTGATAATAGCTATCAATAGTGGCAGATGAAGATCACGCGACTTGACGTATGCACACGTGAAAGTAGCGCAAGTAACTTTTCTACCTGGGATTGAGTTAATACATCCATGTAAGACAAAAGTAAAACAACACTCTTTTATCAATTTTTTTCTTTAAAAATTTATCAAGCGTACAGCCCAAAAAGGTAGTAAGATGCAGGGATGAATAAAAAAAGAAACATATATTGATAGAAACAGATTTCGACAAAAAATATTATCTTAAATCTGATTTGAAATTAACTTTTTCGGTTATTTAAGGGCTCGTAGGTTGCTTATAATATAATCGAGTTAAACTTAGATTCTTTTTGAATTTTGATTTCATAAAAATTATGTGTAAAGGCGTTTGAGAGATAACTATGCCCCCACCCCCTCACCTTTACAAAATTGTCAACAGAAGGTGGAAATATTTTACACCTAAGCAAAAAAATAATAAAAAACAGTGCAATTAAATCAAATATTATTAAGATGGTTGACATAATAATTTTTTAGTACCGCGTCTTAATACCCATTCGGGATATACGCTTGACATAATAGTTGGCTTTCCAAAGATAAATCTGAACTATATCATTTTGGTAAAAACCCTAGGAATTAAGTTAATCATTCTAACTAAAGAAGATTGATGAATAAAATTAACTTTTATGGTTAGAATGATCATATTTCATGTATATTTTAACAGGTTATTGATTTTTTCAAACACCCTTAGCATAACTTTAATGGATAGTGCCCAAGTAAAATAAACAGAACGGTGAACGCACAGATTTTCATTCTCTTTTATCCTAAAATAGAAAAGTTTACTAAAAACTATTAAGATTTGTAAAACTAAATGATAACTTATATAATATTGTTGCAGAAACACTCCACCAAAGAACATAAATGAAATACAAACTGTTTCCAAAACATTGAGAAAAGATGAATATATATCTCTGTCCACCAAAGAGCCCTTAAATTCGATTTCATGGGAAAATAAGAGCTGCCATTTTGTTTATAATGTTAAAAAAATGCCTGGATACATAATTTGATCAAAATATTTAGAGCGGATTTTGAGAAAACCGATTTGATATATTTTGCCTTTCAGTAAACTGCCCTTAATTTTAGGGTTGGATATGTAATTTCATAAACTCCTCCAGGGAACCTTATGAAACCCCCAGATACCAAGTTTCAGTCCGATCAGTAAAATGGTCCCAGTTATAGACCGAAATAAAGACAAACAAAGAGACAATCAGATTGCATCGTGAGAACACCTTTTATGGTTTCAGGTGGTCATGAAACCTCGACATTTATCAAAATATCATTTTTGATGGTTTTGCCTCGATCAAAATACTTCTCTCTCCGAGGGGTGAATTGGAAGTAAAATGCTAGAAGTTCATTTAAGCACAGATATAATTAATAAATTTATGATTTAATTTTTTTAAGTAATATTTATTTCCACTGGACATATTTAGTGTTAGTAGCAGCAATAATATCGATTATATGTGTAATGAAAAATTTAATTTGCCTTTTTTAAATAAAGAGCTTTATAGTTATTAGCTTAATTACAAACTAAATTGCAGTCCATTTCAGATGGGAAGAATTCGTTTGGACAGTTACAAATTACCTAAACAATTTTCATATATTCTTGAAATCTATAGCTGTCAGTGTTGATAAATATAATCAATACCTATTAAATAATAGTAAAACGCTATTAACGTTGACCGCAAACAAATATTTTTGTATTTGATCCAACATTGTGCCTACCTGAATCCTGCTGCCACTCAGAAACCCAAACCCAGCCCTTACCCTAGTACTCTCAAAGTAGACGGTGTATATTAATTTACAAACTTCCACCCAGATTTGAACCAGAGTCATATAGGACTGTAATTGCTCCTCCTAACAACTCGGCTATTTCAACTAAAAGTAGACGGGTAAACTGTTAGAGGCGGTAATGTTTATATCACTTGCATTAATCGATGTCCTCTTTAAATATTCATGATGCAAGAGGAACATAGCCTCCCCCCCCCCTTCTTCCGTCCCCTACTTTTAGTATCTGTTTGGTTCAATAATGTACGACCGTATATAACTCCCCCTCCCTTACCTTAGTTCCGTTAGAGGCAAGATACAGCACGCCACACACCTTGCCCTTCTCCCCCCCCCCCTTTTTCTATTCAATCCTCCCTTCCATACTTATTTTCACGACCTCATATATTCGGTTCTTTCTACCTTTTTTCCCTCCCCACCCTCTCTCCCTCACCTTTCTTATTCCTTCCACTTCTATTTCCTCCATTTCTTTCCCAGCAGTTCTCAATCTATTTCCCCTCATGGGGGATGCTCGTGACCCTAGTTGTGTTCATTATACCCCCCACCCCTCTACCCCGATAGAGTACATTACTTTGCTCTTCAGAGGGAGCTCGCCTCAAACTGAAACCAGATGAAAAAGTTCTCGTGGAATAAAAACATCCGTCATTCCAAATAGTTTTCCCCTTGCACTCTCTGAAACAACTTATTATAATCAGCACACGACTTACAAATTAACTTAATTATAGAACAAACCCTCTTCAGTGGCCGAACGGTGTAAGGCGTTACTCTCACGCTAGACTAGCCTACTGATGAGGGGGTGATAGGGGTTTGAATCCTGGTCTGGCCTACTGAGAGTAGTTTCCCCTAAATGGTTTACCTTTCTACTTCCACGTAATTGCGAGTAGACTACCTTTAAAATGGTTCCTCCCTACCTCATTAAATTAATTACTATAATATCCAAGTAGCCAGAACAGAAAGTAGGACGCGGTGGTAAAAACAACAGCTATGGAACAGACACAGCACCCAGTCCCGTCCATCTCCCTGACTGGAGAAACCACAATTGAACCAATGATACATTTTCGGCCATGCCTAGAATTGAACCCGTGACCCTATCTCAGTACAGAGCCACTCTACCAACTGAGGCGAGGTGTAAGACTGTTTCAAAAAGTGTACATAAAATCCAAGACTATATTATTGGGGATTACAGAGTACTGTATATTTGATATCAATTGTATTTTAATGACTTGTTATTAATTATTGCAATTTCATTATTTTAAACGACTCTAAATTAGGCGTGTCAAACTCGTTTGATTGAAAGAGAGACATTAGAAATTTAAACACCCAGGGAGTCGCGTTTCAGGAAATTCTGATCTTCGCCATCATAAGAAAAATACTCAATTGCAAAATCATTTATGTTACGAAAATAATCTTAGGATTAGATTCAATTTTAAGACTTAAATCTCAATTTTCCCCAGTTTTTTGTAAGAAGATTGTGAATGTTAGACTTTTAAGTCTTGTTTTGAAATAAAATTCTTAATTTATGACAAATGTCCGTGATATATCAGCGTACTTCTTCCTTTTCACAAGAGTAAGCAACTGTTCAAATATTTAAGTGCTTCCAGACATTGAATATATCTGTTACGCAAAAATTAACGATTTTTGTGAATCGATCACTCGTGAGTAGAGTAAAAATTGGGTGCACAATCCTCACTTGCTATATTTCAACAAATAATTACAAAATTTCCACGTCACAATTCCAAATTATGTGTTTTTACAACATTTATAATAAGATGTATAGGGCTACGTTGTTTGTTGGTTCATCAAAAGGGTCCTTGGGCAGAACAGAAGCATGAATTGAGCCCCAAGCGGCCCGCGTGTTCAACATGCCTGACTTAGACCTTTATATCTTTATCAAGAAATGGAGTCGAAACACATTCAGTTGTGACCTTTTCGTAGGGAGGAGTTTATATTTTAATTTTAGGGGGAACTATCAGATCCTGATTTTTTAATATATCTATTTATTTAAAAGCGCTTTTTTTCTAATTGATTTGATGTCCTTATGTATTTTTATGTGAAAGTCGACGATATCCCAAACGGAAAGTGAGGCTAGCAGAAATTAAAAATTTACTAAACTCAAAGTACAGTTATTAAAACAACCACTCTTTGCATAAAGGGCCTCAATCAGACCACCAGAAATGTATTAAATCAATGTAATGACTTTAGTGTTCTTTGTCGAAAGTCATTGACTGAGGCCATTTCTGCAGGGAATTGGGGAACTACTTTTGTTTGGCTGAGGCCCTTTCTGTGGAGAATTACGAAAACTACTTTTGTATGGCTGAGGCCCATTCTGCGGAGAATCATGAAAACTACTTTTGTTTGGCTGAGGCCCTTTCTGCAGATAATTACGGAAACTATTTTTGTTTTGTTGAGGCCCTTTTTGCAGAGAATTACGGAAACTATTTTTGTTTGGCTGAGGCCCTTTCTGCAGATAATTACGGGAACTATTTTTGTTTTGTTGAGGCCCTTTTTGCAGAGAATTATAGCAACTATTTTTGTTTGGCTGAGGCCCTTTCTGCGGAGAATTACGGAAACTATTTTTGTTTGGCTGAGGCCCTTTCTGCAGATAATTATAGCAACTATTTTTGTTTGGCTGAGGCCCTTTCTGCAGATAATTACGGGAACTATTTTTGTTTTGTTGAGGCCCTTTTTGCAGAGAATTACGGAAACTATTTTTGTTTGGCTGAGGCCCTTTCTGCGGAGAATTACGGAAACTATTTTTGTTTAGCTGAGGACCTTTCTGCGGAGAATTACGGAAACTATTTTTGTTTGGCTGAGGACCTTTCTGCGGAGAATTACGAAAACTACTTTTGTTTGGCTGAGGCCCTTTCTGCAGAGAATTACGGAAACTATTTTTGTTTGGCTGAGGCCCTTTCTGCGGAGAATTACGGAAACTATTTTTGTTTGGCTGAGGCCCTTTCTGCAGAGAATTACGGAAACTATTTTTGTTTGGCTGAGGCCCTTATACAAAAAGCGAGTAAAATATAATATCTACCATTTCTTTAAAGTGATATTTATATTTGCCCACCACTGATTTCTACCTGTTCTGAATATCCACATATTAACACTAATTGAGGCAGGAATGATGAGGGTATAATTTAGAGTAAATGTACCCACATTCATGTGGGAATATTATAGAAAACAATTCAGGAAATAGTCTTAGTGTACCCAGCTGAGATTCAAATAGAAGAATGACGACTTAAACCAAGCAACAACAAATTTCAGTTATGTTGGGAAGTTACTGTTCAAAACATAGCAAAACAGTGTATTAGCTAATTTTAACACTGGTACAAAACACACAGATATATATATACAAAGATTTATGGTTCGACAGCTTATATCAGTCAGTAGCATGTCTGCCTATTGAGTTAAAGAGTCCTGGTTTAACTCCCTGGCAAGGCCAAACAAACTATCATCAGTTTAAATGGAGTTTCCCCTTTCACAGTGATGAATCAACGTCTGGTGGCCTAGATGTTGTGTCTGTTCTATATTTAATTTAGTTTGTAAGTCGTGTCTTGATATAATCAGTCAGTTCAGAACGTGCATGTTAAATATCTCAAATAAAAAAGTCGTATAAAATAAAAATAAGCAAAAGCTATATTCTTCTTTATAAATTTGTGTGAAGCTTATATTGGACCGACATGAAGTTTTAGAAAAAAATATATTGTAAAGAATAGCCCCTCTCCCCAATCTTACAAGGGCACCTCCAAAAGGAGTTCGGGGTTATCGGCACGAAGGGTGATGTTACACGAACCATTCCATGCACTCCTTCCGCCTCCCTCGTCTGAGACATCACAAAACACGCGTTCTCACACAAATGGCTTTTTAACAATGCCGCTCACATTATCTATACAACAAATAAAGATTGTGGTGGTACAATGGAACTGAGAGAAGGTGTTTGTTATTCTGGTTAGGTGGTTCCGTAAATATATTAAGAATACTTTTTCATCTGGGAAATATAATATGGTAGTATAATTATTTCAGGTCTACTTTTATACTTTATCATATAAAGAAAGTGTGTTGTAATCGTTATTTTTTTTTTACCTCAGATTATGATTATACTTGAAGTTTTATGTGCTTACAAATTCTAAAAAAAATGGCCTTTACAATTTTATTTGTCTCCATGTCTGTCTGTCTTTGGATCTATATAACAAATGTTTCATGAATTTCATTCAAATATAGTCATACCTCAAGCATTCTTATTTATTCCAAATTAACCCTCAAATTAAGCGTAATTGATTGTATTAGATTTTTTTTAAATGACTCTAACAGTTTTGTTGAAAATAAATATCTATGGATTTTTTAAGATAATAAATAGTAATGTAAACTTTTTTAAGAAGGTGATTTAGTTTAAGGTTAGTTTACTGAAGATTGATTTTAAAAATAGCATTTTCAAAAATTGCTTTAGAGTTTTTAGTTAAAATGGTTATCTGAGGAGTGCTTAAACAGTGTTTTACATGACAATTAAGAAAACATATTAGTTTTTAAATATAGAATAAATATATACTTTATGGGTAGTTAAATGAAAAGAGATTTTTGAACACTTTGGCCACATACTAAAAAATTCCATAGTAAAGTTTGTACGGGTAGGTCGTACCGTTTATTTTTTTCTGGGCTGAGAACATTGTACCAATGGACATTATACTTGTATTTAACAGCCCGTTTAGTATTACCTATATTTGCTATTTTACGTTATGCTTTAAGTACACCATTGGATTATATTAAAAGTATAATATAGAAAATAAAATAGGATACCCGCAGCACATTGATGTAGGAAGAACAGTATCTAAATCTATCTAACGGCGTTTACTGTCAAGAGCACAACTAACTTGATAACTAAATACGACCCGCAACACAATTATGTAAGAGGAAAAGTATCTACACCTACCTCACGGCGTTTATTGTCAATAACATAACTATCACTTGATGCTAAATACCACCCACAGCACATTGCTGTAAGAAGAACAGTATCTATATCTATCTAACGGCGTTATTATAGAAAGTGTTATCATCCACCAAAACATAGAGATTACTAAAATACGGACCTTAACTAGAGCTTCCATTCTTACCACCTTAAATAACAATATTAAACATCCTTTGTCTAGGGGTGGGGGTAAGATTAAATACTTCTGACCAAATTTCCAACACTGACTTCTTCATAAAATGTGTTAAGAATGAGGAACTGTACCCTCATTTACGCGGAGAAAGATTAGAAAAAGCGCATAAACCAAACGGGTAGTAAGACGCGGTGATAATAAAAAAAAACATAGATTGGAACCCAATTTTTAGTAAAATTAACCCTCAGTACACCCAACCGGGATTCAAACTTCAATCTTCACGTGATCAGGGATCCAACCTGTTTCAATAGTAACACCTTAGACTGTTTGCCCATTGAAGAGGGTTTTTAATTCTTAGTTTGTGATTTAGAGATGTTGGTTGACTTTTTTTTTCTCTCGGTAAAAATAATTCCTGGTAGAGCAGGAAGTTGTTTGAGGTGAATCCGTGAGGCACTTATACCCTATCTACCCACGCCACCACCCACCCACGCCTCATATACAGGATGGAATAGCGTGTGAGAGAGCATTTTGTACCCAACGCTGGTTTTAGACTGAGAAAGCGTTTCAGACATTTATATTCTGAGAAATATGAAGTACAATATGCGATGACCATATAAAGGGATTGGGTCAATAATGAGCTATGCCCCAACAACTCTATCAATTTTCAAAGTAAGAGCCTTATGCGACAGTTAGAAAAGCTACTAGATCCACTTTCATGTATTCATACCTCAAGTAATTTAATCTGTGACAAAATACTTCGACAAATGGTATCAAAGCTTATAGAAATAATAAAACAATAAAGTTACATTTTAACAACACAAAGAGAAATAAACGATATTGTGTAACCCACAGATTTTTTTCTTTCCCTTATCTAGAAATGGAGATATTTAATTGAAATTCGTAGGATATGTGAAACTAAATAATATGCACTGTTACTGAACCACATTTATAAAAAAGGAACATCTTGGTTCACCATAGGGCATAACATTAAACTCCACATTCCCCAACCCTCGGTTTAAAAACTATGTATTTTCTTAAGGCTCAAAAATGATCGGTTTGACAAAATTATATTCCAAGTAAATAAATAGTATTTTTAATAGTTATAGGCTAAAACTTTGCAATGAGAAGTTATTTATTATCTGAAAGAGCTGTGGTGATATTTTCAAAATTAAATACATCCGCCAATGTGAGGTACTCTCTACGTCATTTTTATTTATTTGTTTATAATATTAAACAGTGTATAGACACGAATTTTAACCAAAATAGTTTGAATTGATTTCGGGAAACACAATGTTTTGATTTTTCAACCTGAAGTAAGCTACCCTTAATTCTAGGGTTAGAAATATAATCCAAAACCCTCTAAGGAACCCTATGGAAACTCTAGGCACCAAGTTTTAGCCCGATTGATCGGTAGAATGTTTTCAGCTCTAGGACGAAATAAAAAGAGACAAGAAGATGACATCGCGAAAACAACTTTTTAGAATTCAGGGGGACATAAAACGACGATATCAATCAAAATATCAAATTTGAGTTTTTTACGCTAGAAAATTTCTGCAAGTGGTAGTGAGAAAACAAAACTAATATATATTCTTTCTAATCCTCACTTCTTACGAAGGGTCTATAATAGCTCGCCTATTGCCATTCTGAATCGATCTAAATATAAACTACACAACATATCATGAGAAACTCTCCACATCTTACAGCTGAACCACATGAACCACTTGAGCCACCTGAAAAACTTCAACTACATGAGCCACTAAGGCCAAATCTTAGTTTATCCGGTGCGGGAATGAGCGCTTAAAATGCACAATACATTATTAATTCAAAGATTGAGCTTCGCAGTGGAGATGGAGTGGAAGGTAGAACGTTGCCACATTTCTGCCTATTCCACCCTGCTTGGAAGGGAGGTCTAAGGGGGAAAGAAATGGAGGGGAAAGGGGAGTTATTTCAACACAAACCTGGTCGATATATCCAGGTACATTATATGCTGGCACGCGCCCGCCAGTACAACCAGACAGAACGTTCTACATATTATTATGTGTGTGATCATGTGAGGGGCGCGTTCTGTCTGGCGTCTTTTTATACATAAGCTATACAGTGTCTGTCTGTCCGTCCTTCCAGGGCTGTCCACCCCACTTCTCGGTAATCCTAGTGAGATAACACTTTGTATGGACGCTGTGAAGCAAGATATATTTCTGATAATTCGAGCTAAATCTGAGATTGTTCCTGTCGGAGAAAGGCCTGGCAACTAGACCTATATAAAGAGCACGTTGAATACATATATTTATATTAACGTACATTTTATGAAACTACTAATTTAATTGTATCAGCACACGACTTACAGGCTAATTTAATTTTAGGGAAGAGACACTACTCGGTTCGTTAATTTATAACTGTGGAAGGAGGAAGGAATCCCAATTTTATCCATGATAATTTTTTCTAACATGCTTGTAATCGAACTCAGAATCCTCTTTAACTCAATATATAGACGCAATAGAGACTGAACTAGGTTGTTGGATGTAAACATATTTTATCGGCACAGCACCCCACATATGTGTGCTTGTGGCGGGTATTACCAAGTGTTTTAACATGACTGTGTTTAACGCTGATGAATCGTTTACTTATATTTATAAATACCTGTTCATGTTTCAAGGAACAAATACAGGAGGGATTTAAAGTACTCATGAAATATAAATATCCTTATTCTTCACGAGTTCATAGTATAGGAAGACCTCCGTTAGTTTGATAATATTACTATTTAATAACAGCACGTTTGAATTACTGATAGCTCTGTATCTGATATTTACCTTTAGAGTGCGTTTGAAATCTTATTTAAACTATCTTTGCTGATGAAACCATTTTAAACTTTAATCAAATAAGTAATTAGTACTAAAATGTGGCATATTTTATCTTAAGAAAACACAATTAAGTTTTAGGTTCATATTGTTATTTTGACAAGAAGAATGTATCTTTCAGCTTTGACTAAATTATTTACCAAGTTTCTTATAACTTTATTTTAAATTGTTTTATCAATTTTAGCACCACTTAACATATTTTTAAAAATGATTATTTTGGGCTGATAAGTATCCCGGTTGTTTTACGACTATGACTATAACGTATGACTAAACATTTATGTTATATTTCGAAAAGAAAACATTCCATTTAAAAAAAAATTGTTTCCTTAATTTTAACTACTAACTATAGGTATTATTAGACATATGTTCTTGAAAAGGAAAGTTTTAGATATTATTATAGTAAGAAAGTTTTTCTAAAATGAGCATGGGTTGATTTTCACCCCAATCAGTCACACACTTTTTCAAGTAAATACCAGCACAATCAAAAATAAAGTCCCTCCACTTCTTCACAACTTTCTACTCGTATCTTCGTCATCATTTCAAAGTTCATGCTAATTTTAACTCTTAAACACTTCACTGAACGATTTATTTAGTTTCAAAAGAAATATATGTTTCCTCGTTAAAACTCTCTTATTTACTCGGGCCGTGCTATTTTAATGAAGACTCGGTTATCCGTGGAGTTGTAAAGCGGTCCAGTACTCTGGCGGTGTTATTATCAGCTTACGCCGGAGGTATGAGTCCCGATTCCCAACAAATAAAGACGGTTACACAACTAAATTACCGGCAAATGTTATTAATGATGCTGTTATTGTAGGAAAGAGGGAGAGTCTAACCAATGCAATCACTCCGCTTCACGCACTATTGACCCTGTGCATCCCTTGACATGTCAGAGGAATAACCGCTCAAGCGCCGTCTCGCGTGGTGATTGATCTAGAGAGGCCGGTGCTCTTAAATTTTATTCTATTTTCATCACCACGTCTCACTACTTGATAGTTTTATACTATTACGTACTAACTAATCCCACTAATGTATTAGGGACAAGTAAGTTTGAATTTAGAGGAAGTGTACCTGCATTTTCATGGAGGGAACCACTCTCAGTACACACTACCAGGATTATAACCTTGATCTCTCTTTAATTCCCAGTCAAGTATATCTATAGAGTGACACCTTAATCCACGTGGCCACCTATGCGAGTGGCTAGTAGAGTATATACAGTTAGTTTTTGTTCGAGATTATCAATGAAACTGGTGGAGTATAATAACAATGATAATAGTGATAATAATACCCAGTATAACTCTTGCAGTAGACTGGACTGCCAATGACGGGGATATCAAGGTTTGAATCCCGGTCGGGTGTAATGAGGGTGGTTTTTCCAAGATGGTTTCCCCTTTCTCCCTCGCCATAAATGTGGGTATATTTCCTCTAAATTCAACCTCACTCATCCCTAACACTAGCTCGAACGGGTATTAACACGCGGTGCGTAAAAAAAGTGACAAAAATACAATTTTTTATTGGCAAACAGCTATTTATATGCTTACACGACGTGTTACTACAGTCCAATTTTAATAGAAAGAAACGTTTAAAAAAATACAAACTGATTTTTTTTCATTCAAAATTGATATATTTTAATGTACTGCAGATTACATGACTTGACGTATGACCAGGTGAGGGTAGGTCTAGTTTATTTTCTATCCGTTAAATAAGGCTCTTTCTATGAAAATTGGACTGTACTAGTCCTAGGCATTTGATTAATACATTAATATGGTTGTAATGAGTAAGGTATAATATAAGGAAAATTTACTTTAATTTCCGTGGCGGGAGAGTGGTAGGCTATTCAGAAATAAACCAGCTCAGTCCACCCAGCAGACAGTGACAAACCAGACTAGACGAGATCTACGCCTTTATCCACGTGGTGGGGATAGGACGAGAGGTAGTTAGTTATCAGCTCCTAGTCTCTCTGTACGCCTGGAGGAGTCTGGCACGCAACAATTACCCTCCCTCCCCCTTTCACCTGGCTAACTTTACAGTGGCGTGCTCAGGCACAGTTACAACACGTTACGGTGTAATTACTGCGTCGGGAAGTCCACACGCCACTGCTTAGAATGGTTCTGAAATACACTTTACCTCTCCTAGACCGCTCACGAAACGCAAACAAGCAGCTTCTTGCCACAACTGATGAAGAGTACAATATTAACACGTAAATATCTTAACAAAACATAAATGAGAACATAAACATTAGATGATAGCTCTACTGCCTGCTGGATGGACTGATTTCGTTCATCCTGAATATATGTATGTTGTTACATATCCTCTTTAAACACCCTCCTCGTTCTAGACACTTATATTCATCCTCTAATAGCCCATGTGTTAAAAGACACTAATTAGAAATATTTTGGAAATTGTTAACGAACTCTTTATCCTTAAGGTGGAGATGTAGGGAACCTGAGAAAAGTTGAGGGTTCTTGCAATTTTTGTAGAAATCTTTTTTTTGGGGGG
>CABEEJ010000310.1:0-44732 GCA_901482245.1 Timema douglasi | reverse complement strand
CCCCGCACCTCAACACCGTCAACACACACAACCACTCTTAATCTAAACATGCCATTCCTTTTCAGCTTATCAACATGGTCACGACCCGCCTCGGTGGCGTAGTTGGCTAACGCGCTAGTCGTGTTGAGCTCGACTGCTGAGGACGGGGAGATCGAGGTTAGAATCTCGGTCGGGGGAACTGAGGGTGGTTTTTCCTACATGGTTTTCCACTCTACCTCCACGCAAATGCGGGTTCACTTCCTCTAATTAAACCGGCCCAATTCCTAATCCATTAGTGTAATTAGTACTTAAAGCGTATAAACCGAACGGGTAGTAAGACGCGGTGCTAAATAATAATAATAATAATAATAATAAAACATGGTCACGGTCGATACAAGTTCGATTCTCGCCTATCACAGGGAACTGTATTTCAAAAATGAACTTAAGGAGAACACTTATTTTGTATTGGAATAAATGAGAAAAAATACACTTCATAAGGTCAAATTTCCTCGGCGCTTTGGCAAGGGAGTGGTGAGAGAATGAATCGGCCAGCTCATAGCTGCATAGTATTAGTGGTTATTAATTTCCATTCAAATGATTTTAAAATAATCCTCATTAAAATATTAGTTTATTTATTGACTTCAATTACTATTGTTAGTATCATCAACTTCAATTTTGATAGTCTTCTTAAACAGAGTCACCAATATAACCTTTTATAAAAACAATTTTTTTCACTTAATAACATTAATTTAATAGCTATTGTGAAACTATTAAAGAGTATTATTTTTAAAGGTATGAAAAAAACTTTTTAATTTTTAATATACTTCGAGTTTAAAAATATCCAAGTATTTTTTAATACATCCACAAATATTGTCAGTAGTTTTTTTTAATACATCCACAAATATCGTCAGTTATATCATTTATAGCTTACAAGGTTATTTCCGCTTCTCGTATTCTGTATCGAATAGTGTATCGAGTATCGATAAGATGAATTGATAGTATCGATAAAAGTAGGTATCGCCCCACCACTGATAAAAATGAAGACATTTACTTAAAACTCGTACTATATTTGAAACAAATTTAATAGACAATGTTGAAGAAACGTATTGGAAAAAAGAGCATTGCATTTTACCAAAGGAAATAAATGAGTTAATATAAAATTTTTACAAAATCATATTGATTAAAGTGAACAAACATCTCCGTTCATCAAAGAGCATGACGAACAAACAATCTCTTGTACCACCATTTGTAGCATATTTAATATGATACAAATTTCTATTTATAAATCTAACACAATATTATTCATGACCCTAAGAACTTTCTATTATAATAACACTTTCTCAATAATATCCAGCTAGTATTGTAATATGACCTACCTAGTCTCCGTCTCTGTCCCATTTAACCCGACATATCACTCACCGACCTCGCTTGGCATCGACACACAACCGACTCGAACAAGATACCATGTCCAACTGACTTGCCAGCCCAGATGACGTCAGCATGCTTGAAATCCCTTCTTCGAGGTCAATCATCAAACTTCGAGTACAGTCTTCTACTACAGTCCAGACGTTTCGAAGGTATGACGTCGTTTCCGGTCACATGAGTGTCAGTAGAGGAAAAACACACCATACTTCCCCTTGATCACGTGACTCTTTGTAGTCCCCTCCTCCTTATCTCATACCTCGCTCTTCTGGGATCTGGACGGTATAAAATAACCGCAAGTCACAGTTATAGCACTCTTGGAAGCGATAGGAAACGAAGCGTTATACTGTTAGTAGCCCCCATTCTTAAAAAAATAAGATCTAAATTATTTTATTATTAATTCTCTACGAAAGTATATTGTAATATTTACTTGGATTTATATTTAGTTCAAAGCGTAGTAGGTAATAAGTGTATGATCTATATAAATAAGGTTTTACTTCATAGGTAGAATGTGTTTGGGGTGCTTGAGTGCCCCTGTATCGTTAAGCTTCTCCACGATAATGGGACAGTTTAGTAACACTTGACTATTTTTCGCTTTTCGAAGCCATTGTATTTTTCATATCCTCGTTCTTTATAGATTCTATTATTGGATTATTTATACAGATGTTGTGTAGGGTAGGTTCTTTTGTCTCATAAAACTTCATGTTTATTTTAGAAATAAAACTACATATATAAAACTGAGCCTTGTGTGTTGGTTTCATAATTATTTGGGGAAATATTCCCTTAACAAGGAAATATCATTATTATAACTACCACCCTTCCATTCCTTTTCCTTTTAAAAAAATATATAAGATTTCACCTTTCTTTTTAATATTTATTAAATAAAGTGGTGCTCACATTTAAACATACATTTGCTTATAGCTCAGTAACTATTGGTTTTATAAAAATATATTTCAATTACAAGTTGTATATGTTTAAGAATCTACCCGCCTCGGTGGCGTAGTTGGCTAACGCGCTTGTCGTGTTGAGCTCGACCGCTGAGGACGGGGAGATCAAGGTTCGAATCTCGGTCGGGTGAACTGGGGGTGGTTTTTTCTAAATGGTTTTCCACTCTCCCTCCACGCACATGCGGGTTCACTTCCTATAATTAAACCTACCCAATTCCTAATCCAGTAGAGTAATTAGTACTTAAATCGTGTAACCCGAACGGTTAGTAAGACGCGGTGCTAAATATTATTATTATTTAAGAATCTTACAACCGTAGATTAAAAAGGTTTTTTTTCTTTCAAAAATTTGTAAATTTCTGTTTATGAAAGTACCGTAAAAACCCTTATCATTAGAAAAATAAAAATGCAATTTTATTCGTAATGTTAAACAGGATAAGAATTTTAATCAAAATAATTAAAGCTTATTTTGAATAAATCGATTTCTCTTTTAGAATTTAAGTAAATTAGGTACCCTTAATGTTAGGGTTGATTGGATAATTCCAAAAACCACCCTGGGGAACCTTATATATCAAGTCTTAGCCCGATCGGTAAAATGGTTTCGGCTTTAGGCCCAGTAACTGACACACAGACAAATGACATTGAAACAACCACTTTTTCGGGTTCAGGGTTTCATGAAACGTACAGTAGACATAAATAAAAAACTAGATTTTTTTACATATTTTCTCTCTCTACGAAGGGTCTCGAGAAAGTATAAAAATAATTCGACAGCCACGTAACATTATTTATGGTACGATACGCAGTATATAATTATATATATATATATATATATATAATCTACTGTACATATAAATATAGGATCTGTCTCCCTTACTTACGTGTGGATATTCTAGAAATTAAAGAAATATATTTGTTTCTTAATTGTCATTTATACACTACAAACGATGAAAACAAATCAACAGTTGAAAAAAAATTCATATATACTTCTATAAAAAATCGATCTACCAAAATGTAGTTTGTTATATTTATCTCTGGTTGTTTATTATCTTTGAAAATCTGAGCATTTATGTTTTCACTTAGTGGATTCGTTATATCTAAGGTTCGTGTGGTGTAATATAATTATGAGGGCTATCATTTTATTTTATTTATTTTATACGCTACTTAACTAAAATGTTAAAAACTTGAAGAATATTTTGATAAAGAGAAATAATTTTATGTTCATTTTTGTTAGAGTATTTTTAAATGTTAGAAAACAGTTTTAGTTGCGAAATTGATTATCATTTGAATATTTTTTAAATTTGATATGATTAAGTTAAAGTTAATTGTCAGCAAAATACAGGGCTATGTTAGTGTACGGGTTTATTTTTAAACGTTGACGTAATTATTCTCAATACTAGCATATTATATCAGTTCATCTGTATTAGATAAATCTAGTTTGTAAGTCTCGTGACGATACTGTTGGGAGTTTAGAAAGTGGATGTTTGATAAAAACATTTATAAGCGTAATTTATATTTTTCAGACGGCAAAAAACTGTGTAATACTTATGTAAACAACTAAAATCGTTTATCATCAATTCCTAAATACCAAGTCGGTACAAAACATTTCTGTGTGGAGCTGTCTGGCAGTAGTAGAACAAACAGGAGAGAAGGAAAATACGAATTACAATACAATGTGTGTTGTGAACATATTGAATGATATAATCATATTCACAAAGATCCATTCTACGCCCTTATACAAGTTACTTTTCGTTTCCCAGCCATTTATTTTTTAATGATCAACATAAATGTGGGGATTATTGAACTTTTCAGAGTGGAATATCATTTTTTAAGCTATGTTTACAGGTCTACATATAGAGTCATAGAAAGTAGGATTGTGCTCATTCCAGTCAACACCAAACTTGTGTAACTTACTGTTAAAGGTTTTACCAAAATTTAATCCAAGCGCAACAACTGACTGTCAATATTTCAACTACCTATCTACCCCTCCCCATTAAAGGTAAATAAAGTTTTTGATTTAAGTCACCAGTTTACTTCCTTTTTCCCAGGGCTAGAAACAACTCGAGATTTTTCTAAGGAACAGGAAGGCAATATAACCCCCTCCTCCCTTTTCAAGTGGTTCTTGCGCGTTGTCATTGCGTCTCCTATTCAAGGGAGAAAACAAACAAAAAAGACTCAAGTTAGTGACTTCCTGAACACAAAGTTTGGTCCCCAAAACTCCCGGAGAAATTGCCCGTTGTTTCCTTCTCATTTCGCTCAGGGAATGGATCGCGCGGTCCCTCGGGAAGAACAACAAAACATAAAAAGAGAGAGACAAAACGCTTTGGGTATCCTTCTTTATATATCTATCTATCTGTTTCGGAAGATGGCGGGGCATTATTAAAATGGAGGGTCGAAATTCAAGGGAAAGGAAATCTCAGATGGAATGGGATCGATTGCTCTTAAGTGACATAGACAACCTCGAGATGGTTCACAAATCCGTTTATGGCGAACATCTCGAACTGACTCGATGGTCCTTAACCGCCGGGAGAGAAAGTTCAATTCATCAGATCGGAGAGCGCATTGAATCTGAGGGACGAGAGAGGCTGCGAAAGCCGTTCATAAGTGGTACTCAATCCGGGTATGTGGGGGGCGGGGGGACTAGGGGCGAGGGTGGTCGCCTTGTACAACCGGGGATGTGTTTTATTTTATTTCGTCGCAGAAAAAAATCAAGATAAATATTTTCTATGTGGTTATTGACCACAATTTTAATGGTATTTACCAATTTTATTATTTAAACAATATTTGGGGTTTGAAAGTAAATAAATGGTAAAACACAAACACACTTTCTAATAAGGTTTAGCATAGATGGAAACAAAATTTTCTAAAAAATCTTCTAGTAATAGGATACCCTTTAGTAATATTTTATCCGAGAAATAAGAATAGAGAACTATTTATCAGGTCAAACACTCTATGGATTTTTACCAAAATAATTAAAGCCATCTTCATAACATTTCAAATTTCAAAAATAAGTCACATTTAACTACCCCTAAGAACTAGATTTTTTTTTATCACAGCCGTTTGGGAGAGAACTAGAATAAAAATCATTATTTAGACCCAAGGTATAACCTCAAAATATAGAGTTTGGATGGAATTCATTGAACAATTTAGCCTTAATCCTAGATATAAACAGACATAACTGTGAAACCAACGTTTTTTAGTTCAGGCACACGCAAAACGTGAAGATCAATCGTACTTAAAAAAATAGGCTCATTTGAAAATTGTTTCAGTAACTTTCATAATTATCCGAAAAAGTTTATTCCTGATTAAATCGTCCTGTAGGTTTGTATTTCCTTGAATGTGCTGGTAAATAACAGAGGTGTAAATCTTTGTCTAGACTCTGCTCGGTTATGAGAGTTCTCTCTTTGACGACTGCAAGTAACAAGATAGTTTGAAATGTCAACATTTACTCTTCATTCAAAGTATCTTTGGTGATTACAGGATATATATAAAATATTAATTTGACATTAATTTATATCTCATATATAAAATTTCCTTATTGGTCGAGAGGTTAGGTAAATCAAATATTGGTTCACGAGCCTTTAGTTTGATCTATGGCATTACCTAAAACAGTTGTTTATATTCATGTGAGTTCCTTTGTTACCCAGAAGTACAATAGCTGGCGGGGATATGGTTTTGTGTTCAGTATTGAGCGTAAATTAGTTTGTCGGGACAGCACCGTGTTTAGACAATGTTCGGTACCCATAATGAAACAGCTCACATTATAATAAATACAGTATTGTTGAAGTAACTTTGGAACGATGAAATAAAGTGTTTTAGATCTAGATTTAGTAAGATTTAAAGGTGATCTGGCGGTCTAGGGGTAAGGTGTCAGACTTCTGTGCTGGTGGCCGGGGTTCAATCCTCGGTCCCGGCACAGATTTATTTGATTACCAAACCCTTCCTTCACCTCTGACAAGACATCTTGTGAATGTGGGGAATGCTAGGCCTCCACCGTGGTTCAGATTCCACGTTAAACTGTAGGTCCTCCATTTCATCTCACAATCACCCTACCATTACACATTAGCGTAATTGCGTATAACCCAAACGGGTAGTAAGACGCTGTGCTAATAATAATAATAATAATAATAATAATAATAATAATATTTAAAAATTACTCTTTAATTAAAGAGTAGGAAACGTTTCAAAATCGGGTGGTAAGATGTAACTTTGTAACTCCAAGATAACTTTGTACTCCAGTATAAAATAAACCGAAACTAACTTGCTATACATTTAATTAGATAAACTGAAACGTAATTAAAGTTGCACATTCAACGCCTCATTTACTAGTCTCGACTATGTTTAGACCACGCCCCCTCAATAGAACTATATAGTGTAATGGAAGTTGAGGCATGGTACAGTCGTTTACCGAACGATCAAGACATTTATCACACGCTCACATATGTGCTTTTGTTATTAATTATCATACTCACAGTACCATAAATTATCACATGATTAGAGAGATTGCTTATTTATCCTGGCGTACATTATTTCCCTGATACAGACAATTATTTGTTGTTGGTAAGTGTATATGGATTAATATCGCTAGCCCAGTACTACAACTCTTGACACTAGTGTAAAGTGTTATTTGGGAAGGAATTATTTTTGTAAATGTTATTTGTGCAAGTATGATTTGTGAAAGGGTAATTTGTATAAGTGCTATTTGTGAGAGAGTTATTTGTGAGATGATTATTCCTGAATAAATTATTTGTGAAAGAGTAATTTGTATACGTGTTATTTGTGTATTATTTTGTTGATGGTTGAACCCGAAGTTTAACAATGATTCCTTTGATATAACGTTATTAGCTGTGTTAATAATAATATCATTTTTAATACTGTTTTGTTTCTATTTCAACTGGAAAATCTGGCTAAGATTGAGTCTATTTAGCATTTTTCCGAGAAAGGAAAATTGTTATTCAAGGCGTTAAAACAAAAAAGTTTGGCTATGATTTATTCACATATTCATTACCAATTTGTTCCAATATTACACAAGGTTTATTCCTTCAGAATAATTCCTGCATTTCACTTAATCAATATTACGTTAGACTTAAGATGGAGGATTGAAGGATGACAAAGTGTATTTATTATTACTTTGCTATGACAAACAGTCAAACTTATTTTAAACCCATTAGTACATTTTTATTGTAAGGAAAGCAACAAAACCACTTCTACTTGAAAGAAAAAAAAAGAAAAAATCAAGCGAATAAAGAAATCAAGTGTAAAGAGGAATTTAAAAGAAAAAATATTAGAAAAGGAAACGAAATAATCAGGTCAGTTAAGCCTAACTTATTCTTAAGCCTAAAATAATTTGTGAAAACTAACTCATTCTTAAACCTAACATTATTTGTGAAAGCTAACTCATTCTTAAAATTAAAATTATCTGCGAGGAAATAACTCACTCTTAAACCTTGAATTATTTGATAAGGCTATCTCATTATTAAAAATAGAATTATCTGTGAAGGCTAACTCGCGCTTGTTACATTAGTGATGTGGCTCCGAGCTGTCCAACTCATTTATTTCTGATGAACGAAAGCTATGAGCTTTTCAACTGGTCTATATTTGACCGAAACTGAGCTTACTCTTAACCACCCCACCCCCCCTTCACACACACTCTCCCCGTCCAATCCTAAGTGCAACTTAGCTCCCTTGCAATAATGAAGTTATATGCATGGCATATTGAAGTTAATAGAGGCGAAACATGTTCCAGTCGAGATAACGCCCCAACTAACCAGTTAGGACAGTGAAGTTACCGGATATAACACCTCTTATTAACACTAAGAGGCGTTTTACAGGTGTATCGCTGGTGGTGTTTAACTGGAGTAAGGGGGAAGTTTAAGAAACACGATCGACTAGTCAAATAAATAGAAAGTACTTTAAGTAATTCCAAGTGAGAACTTACCTGTTAACAAGAGGAGGTTGTATAAGCAAAGGGTGGTTTTACAAACTGTTATGTTGAGTGGATTTCCTCCAAGGCACCCTTCTCCCCACTACCAATCATAGAATATAAACAATAATAATGGTTAAAATTTACAAAAGAACACTAGAACCATAAGTAATCCATTATTGCTTAATTTTTATCATCATTTAAAATTAAAACATGAGTAAAATGGCTTTATCTTCTTCTTAAGTTAGTAAAAAGTGTTTTGGAACTGTGCTTTTATGCAGTGGCGTGGCATGTTTCCAGGCTCATCAGATAAACAATCAAATTTTCATAACATTTTATATGAAAGGTAAAAATATTTACCAGATCTGCTTTCACGTGTTTATACGTCAAGTGTAACATGCACCGATAACTTTTTTATAGATATTGGGAATAATAATATTAGTAGAATGTTAACTTTAGTCGTAAAGTCCATCATCACTTTATTTACTGTGTGCCTGATTAAATTAGTCCGAGTGAATATTTTATAGTTCTCATTAACCACTTTAATTAAAATAATCAATACAAACGTCAATCAAATGCAATTCAATTAAATAAAAGAGGATGAAGAATAAAATGTAGAGTAATTACTCTGCCCGTAGCACTTCATTAAAGGAAACAATAGAAGCCTCCGATACAAAAAAGAAACTGCGTAAAGTGGAAAACAAGGTCCGTGATAAAGAGGGTCCGGGTAGAGATGTGGGACGGAAAATTTTCACTGCATTTTATGGACAATTTTCAACTATTATTTCTGTATATTTATTATTTTTTATTTATAATATATAGCAGCACGTCTTACTACCCTTTCGGGTTATACATTTTAAGTACTAATTACGATAATGAGTTAGGAATTGGGAAGGTTGAATTAGAGGAAGTTAACCCGCATTTGCGTGGAGGGAGAGTGGAAAACCATTTAGGAAAAACCACCCCCAGTTCACCCGACCGAGATTCGAACCTCGATCTCCACGTTCTCAGCAGTCGATCTCAACAAGACAAGCGCGTTAGCCAACTACGCCACCGAGGCGGGTATTATTATTTCTGTAAAATAATTTCAACTGATTAAATGGATGATAATAATAATAATAATAATAATAATAATTACAGTAATAATATTTAGTAGTAGTGATAGTAGTAGTAGTAGTAGTAGTAGTAGAAAAGAAACACCTGCTTCAGTAGCCACATGGTCTAATGCACTACACTCGCAATAGACTAGACTGCCGATGACCGGGAGACCAGAGTTAAATCCCGGTCGGGTGTCCTGAGGCTAGTTTTCCTAAATAATTTTACATTCTTACTCCACGAAAATGCGGGTGCAATTCATATAAATTCAAACTTCCTCATGCCTAACACATTGGCGTAATTAGTACATAACCGCATAAGCCAAACGGGTATTAGTAGGACGTGGTGCTAAAAAAAATGTGATAAATAAACAAATGAATGTGAGCCTTTGTAGACACGTTATGTTCATAAATCATACTTCAATTTTTTGTCATTAATAAGTTAGTTAAAATAATGTTAAGGCTGGCTTGAAATTCCCCACCTCCCTTATCCTCCGTGCTTCCTATCTACCCCTCCCCACCTTCAATCCCCCTCCCCCTTCTTGTAACACACTCGTCTCCTAGCACACTGTGTTTCGAAGTATAATAGGCTCAAATTGTCACCTCCACAATTTAACCCCATAAACACAAGCCACCACTGCGGAAAATTTTCCTATTCAAAACTTACCGGAGAATTTTCATCTCTAGGACCTCGTCAGAACCAGGGCTTATAATCAAGGGCCGGTACGATAGTTGGGTAATGTNCCCCCCACGTAGATCTGCAACATATCACCAGGTAATAACTCACATCTCTGTGTGACGTCACCACGGCCATAACAACACCTGGTACACGGTCTGTAACCACGGACCTTGTTTGTTTCGACAAATTACCACCGTCACTGCATGTCGCTAGTGAGAGAGTCAGACTGATACATCTCCGGGGACACGACAGCTGCGTTAGACAAGTCTTTACTCGGCAGCTGGGTTAGGAACATTCTGACAGATTGAATATGTATAGTCTTAGGAGCGGTATACCTCGCTTCTCCATTCAAAAAATGATAAGTACATCATGTTACTATGTCATATTCTTGTTTTTATTTCAGTCTATAATCTAAAGATCGATCTTTGAATTTCAAGTCAAAATATCTTTCATAAATTCTCTTTGGATATCAAGTTGAAATATTATTATATCATATCTATATCGGTATTTATTATTAACTAGTTTTTAACCAGTCTATGATATGCTGATGTCAGCATTACCCAACCTAACAAAACTAAACCTTCAATTTGTAGATGCATGAAAGGTTAGGTTTTTTAGGTTGGGCTAGCTTGTTATAAAATTATATTACTGCCACCTAATTATATTAAGTAAGAATGGCTTGAGTACAAATTAACCAAATTAATTTTATTTTTAGTAAATAAACTCAAAAATATCTTAATATACTATATTTTTTGTAAATACTCTAGGGTTTGCAGGTATGAGTGATCCCTGATTTTATATTTCAACGACGTTTAACCCTTACGTCTGTTGAGCTTCGTATCATGGAAAAAAAAACGTACAATTGGCCATGACTGAAAACTGGCTTGAGCATATAAATACCAACCTTAACCAAGGTTTGACCTTTTGACTCATTAATAGTAATTGAGAACGCTAGTTTAACTGGGAACTGCTTTTGTCTCTACATAAAGAGGATGTTGGGGTTTAAAGGGGCCTAATAGGTTTTTGTCGTGAGAGACACCTTCCCTTGAGACGGACCCGTTAAAATTATCACGTAAACCAGATTTTCATCCAATGTTGTCATCGCTAGGTGGGTTCCATTGCATAGGCCCTGTTCAGTTTAATACTCATAACCCAACGATCAAACAGTTTTATTTATAAGGTAATGTAATTTGTTACTCTGGAGGTTTAGCTGTCTTTTAACTAGAATAGTACTTTATTTTTTGAATACACAATATCTAGGTTATGTAAATAAATGCTCAAATTAAATAAATATGTTTAATGCTACCTGCCATTTTCACTGACCAAAGCAGTGGCAGCTCGTAGCTAAAATTAGTGAGATTGCTGCTCCAGAACATTTTTAGCCTCTGTTTTCAAATTGTGTAAAAGGAAAAAAAAACATGCATAAAAAGAAAATTTATTCAGGAACTTGATAAAATCTTAACAAAAAACAAACAAATATGTTTTACTTACTTTAACTTAAATTGTTACAGTTTACGCTTTATCTATTAATTTAAAATGAAATTCATTCTTCCTGTTTTAATTTGCGCAAAAGGTTCAATAATTTTGTCTTTGATCTCTGGATGACAATTGAGGAAATGTTTCTCCATTGAAAGTACTGCAAGCGCATTTAGTCTTTCTGTTAAATAAAAGAACAGAAAAAAAAGAATCAAATAGAATAGCTGAAAACAGAATAATAATCCAACTCTACACTCTTCTACACTTTATCACATTCAAAAATATGGTACACGGTTTTTTAAGCACAACACACATGAGTAAAAAAAACTTCCTTCTACCATCACGTCAGAGCCAGCACTGTGAGAGCAACAGTGCTCTCTATACCTGGCAGTCCCACTTTCCTACCCACCCCCTCCTATGTGCACATACGCACAACAGTCAAACACCACGTCCCTGGCACTGTGAAGCGCACAGTTTCATACAAAGATTTTTAGATCTTTTTCACAAACTGGTGGATGGCTACTGAAGTACTGACATTAAGCTTAAGGACTATATATTGTACTACAAAAATAAAGAAATAATTAAAGAAAAAAGGACTCGTTATATTAAATATTATCGATAATATCGAGTGGAAATAGGGGGTACTGCAGTTTCGCACTGCCTGTACACGAGCCGCCACTGGACCAAAGAAACACTTTTTGCTGACTAATATGAATAAAAATTAACCAAACAATAAACACAGGCCAATGTGTTAAAAACTGCAGTTTCTATTTGGATTTGAGATTGGAACTTATATTCTAGTTTCTCCCAGTTTTTGAAATTTAAAAAAAATGTATATATAGAATGGCAAACTAAAATTATTTAATAAATCATGTTTTTATCTTTTATAAATTCTATTTCTTAACAGTTTTCAGGTTTGAAACATTTGCGCACCTTTTTTTGTGGTTCCTCTACAATTTCACCAAATTTCAGCTTTCTATCTAATTAAAAGTGCTAAAAATTCTCTGGACAGATATGCATGTGCTATCTGACATTTATTAATGTATAATTGTTAGATTTCCTTACAAATATATGTTTAAATATTATTCTAACGATTAATGTGGTACTAAGCCTGTGTTATTTTCGTCCTCCAGACCCTCACGTGCTTTCCCCTCGGGTCGGCGCGACGCGGTGCAGCCGTTATTGTGATTGATGACGTCGCTATTTGTGTGTCGAAGTCTGGCCACGTCCACGAGATAAATAATTGGGCTCAAAGTACGACATAGAGGGGGTTAAGTACCACATAGAACGGGCCAAGTACGAAATAGAGGTGTTAGGTACGACATAGAGGGAGTCAAGTAAAAATCATGCTCAATACACCCGACCAGGATTCGAACCCTGATCTTAATATCATCGTCAGTCCTGTCTATTGCAAGAGTGATGCCTTAGGTAACTCGAACATCGAAGCGGGTTTTACATTATTTATGTTGTTTTAGAAAATAGAAGAAAATAGCTAAATGTTGAGAGAGAGAAGTGAGATAAAAGTAATAAAAGTGAGAGAAAACATAAAGAAGTGTGAAAAAATAAAGCTAAAAATAGAGTCTCCATCCAAAACTACTTTTAGGTAGCAGAATGTTGCAAAAAAATGACCTGCAAATTACCAAGATGGAAGTACAAACAGGATCCACTGACCTGTCTCACAGTGGTCTCCGCCCCTGCCCAGGGCACATTGACAGCGCTGTCCCCTCAATGTCTCCAGGACACAAGAGCCCCCCGGACCGCAGTCCAAGTGACAGGGCGTGGTACCACTAGGAGATTCGGCCGCTCGTATACTCTCCGTGGTGTGTCTGTCCAAAGAACTGCTCGGGACTTTCTGCTCCAGGTTAGGGCTGAGCGTAGTCACGAACTGGACCTTCTTCTCCACCTCCTCGACCTTCTGCTGTCTTCTTATCTCCTGGTAATCCTCTTTCTTCTGACTCCTGCTTTCCAGGTAGTTGAGCTTCACGATCTCCTGGTATTCTTCCTCCTTCTGTCTCGTCCTACTCTCCTGGTATTCAACCTTCTGATTTCTCATATTCTCCTGATAATCTGAATATTCTCGCGTGTTATGTTGCTTTCTAGAGTTTCCCTGATGTTTAGTTTCCTTCCTTCTGCCCTTGTTGTCCTCCTGTGGTGTATTTATGCTGTCTTGGTATTGTTCTCTTTCCCCCAACGCGTTTCCTCCAACGTCTAGCTCTGCTGAGAAGGAAGCGTCCTTTTGGTAAAGGATATCCTCCTCCTGGTCAAGGAAAGTTTCCATGGTGGCGTTCATTTCTGAAACATAGAAGATTGTTGACTTTGTTAAGAGAAAGGTTATCAAATATATCAAATATATTTAAAGGTTCGTTTAGTGTGTTGAAATTGGTGACAATTATTTAACAAAAAGCTATTTTGAACACTAGCGTCGTGTCATAAAGTGTTGCCAGGGTAGGCAGAGTGATTTTAAACTGTATACATGAACTAATATCCACTCATTGGTTAGCTATCAACATTCTCATGTGAGGTATGTAGAGCAGAGTCTATGTATGATTGTTCAAATGGGGACAAAGTGGTGGAGAACATATAACTTAGTAAAACACTCATTGGTCAGGTATCAACATTCTCATGCGAGGTATATAGAGAAGAGTCTATGTATGATTGGTAATATGAGGACAGAGTGGTAGAGAATATATCACTCGGTATAGCACTCATAGGTCAGATATCAACATTCCCATGTGAAGTACAGTAGCCCCATGACTTCTTTGGTGCTGACTGACAGTTCACAGCTGACTTCTGACAGTCAACATTTAGGTTTATACCTAAATTTTGACTGTCAGAAATGACAACTGCTAAACACATGATTTTGCAGATCATATGGTTCTGCGTAGGGATACATAATTTGATCTGGTAACTTTTCAAAGCTGTCAGTCAGCACCAAAGAAGTCATGGGGCTACTGTATGTATAGCAGAGCCTATGCATGATTGGTCATATGAGAACAGAGGGGGAGAGAACATATCACCGGTACAGTTATGATAACCTCTGCTTGCTCTGGCAACACACCACAGCACAACACTGCTGACTGCAAACAATTGGTCAATTAGATCCGTAATAATAAACCATAGCTATCTCCTTTCTACAGCCATCTTTTAGCTATACCATGTAAATTGAATGAGTTAAATAAGCGCTAGGCGTGTCAAGGAGATAGGTATAGGCTAACGTTACGGATCTTCAGAGTTGGCATTAAAAACAATCAGATTTAATATCACACTACGTTAAGATGCATTTTTATAGCAATAAATTGCCCTGTTTACCTCATGCTTAACCAATAAGGTCTTAAAATGTTACAACACAAATATCTATGTTATTTCATATCTGGGAATATCTTTGTTTAATATTTTAGAAAGCCTTAATTTGAACATCGTTAACTATTATATTTTGTTTATTTAAATATATATAATTATATATATATATATTTACTTCGGCATAGTCAAACTGTCAATTATTGTACACTACACAAAAATTATATAGATGAAAATAACAGTAACTAAATTATACATAGTGGTTTTTGCTCAATAACAATGACTCGTTAACAAAAAGTAACGGAAACGTTAAATATGCATATTATTTGTTGAGAGCCTTTCTTTTTTAACAAACTTTAATAATGCAATTTAATAGTTCATAATTATAAGACTTTAAAATCAACCTTCACGGTTTTATTAAAACTACTCGAGAATATTTGCACAGTTTCCGCACTTCTTATCTAATTTGTTTCATTTGACAGCATGTACTGCTTTCCGAGCCACCCTGTTACACTCAACGTGCGTGGGGGGTAAGGGCGGGGGAGGGGGTTTGTTGTGCTGTGCAGTAATTTCCTGTTAGGGCACTTCACACAACAAGCGACCGTGCTTGATTCAATTTCTAATACTAAATTAGTTTTTCTTCCGTTTGTTTTTAAGCCTTCTTTTCTCTGCTCACTTCAATAAAAAAAATCTATTTGTGACGTGTTCTTACACTTTCAACTTTTTATTTTTACTCAGCGTATGCGTATAATCAAGAGTTTCGTTCACCTGGGATTCAATCACTTTAATGGGGTTTAAATGGGGAAGGTAGAAAAAAAACACATTGAAAGTATTCTTTGAGAGTTTAACCTGGACTTTCTAAATTCTTAGTAATAAAATATCGTGGATAAATCCATTAAACAAATTAATTGATTTCACGTACGTTGAAATATACATTTCGAAGAAATTATTAGTCAAATAGAATTGTATATAAACCAATTTTTTACAGTATTCCATTCAA
Source organism: Timema douglasi (assembly GCA_901482245.1). Lineage (NCBI taxonomy): Eukaryota > Metazoa > Arthropoda > Insecta > Phasmatodea > Timematidae > Timema > Timema douglasi. The sequence continues at coordinate 28,921 of CABEEJ010000310.1, read as the reverse complement.
ATCTGTCTACAGACAAAATGATTCATTTATTAAATATGTTAGTGCTAAGAATTATACTAGGACCAAATTGTAGTTCATATCAGCCCACGGGTTTTATGAATGGTTGTTGTTGGCTTGGTGGGCAGGCAGACTAAATTTTAAGCTCGTATAGTCTAGCGAGACATCAATACTGGTATTCACAACTAGTACAACATGCAAGTACTAGAGTTAAGTTGAAAAGCTACCACTCAAATTACTTCTTTATATATATATATATATATATATACCCTCCTCGGTGGCGTAGTTGGCTAACGCGCTAGTCGTGTTGAGCTCGATTGCCGAGGACGGGGATATCGAGGTTCGAATCTCGGTCGGGTGAACTGGGGGTGGTTTTTCCTAAATGGCTTTCCACTCTCTCTCCACGAAAATGCGGGTTCACTTCCTCTAATTCAACCTTCCCAATTCCTAATACATTAGAGTAATTAGTACTTAAAGCGTGTAACCCGAACAGGTAGTAAGACGCTGTGCTAAATAATAAATAATAATAATAATAATACTTATTTATCTACGTATAAAAACTATATCGATAATTTTTATTTTGACTAAGTGAAATAAACAACGAGCAGTAAGAATAATATTTTACCCGCCTCGGTGACGTAGTTAGCTTCGTGTTGAGCTAGACGCCCGAAGACGGGGATATTGATGTTCGATTCTCGCTCAGGTTAATTGGGAGCCGTTTTCCCTAAAGGGTTCTCCACTATCCCTCCATGCAAATGCGGGTTCCCTACATCTACATTCGAAATTCTCAATTAAGCGTATCATCCGAACAGGTAAAAGGCTAAGACGCGGTGCTAAAAAAGAATATCATTTTTTAAATAATCAGTGGTTGTATTTTATACCACGATAAACAGTAAATTTCAAGTTTCCCGTTAAACTTTGACATAAATTAATAATTTATTTAGTGAACATCGCTTAGAAGAACGCGCAGCAAATGGGGTGGAAAGTAGGAATATTAATTATAATCGAGGGAAATTGAATCAATAAATCATCGATAAGGTACATAAAAAGTATTTGTTTTAAATTTAAAAAAAATTATCACCCAACCATTTTAAAACGTAATCAGTTGACTGGAAATTATTTCCTCTCTCGGAACCAGTCTATTTTATAAAGAGCGTGTCACTTTTTTATGTTTTAATTCCAAGCGCACACAATCTTTAGTTGTTAACAGTAGTTACCAGTAGTTACTTTGAGTGAAATTCTATGTGTTTTAGCTCTGTAACTACGGATTCAGTTTAATCTGATTTTAAAAAGGGGGCAAAGGAAATGTTTGCACAAAGACTCAGAGATTCAATTCTGCCCGTGGTGTTCAAGATAAGCAAGCACTTTCCTTATTTTTTTTAAACTGCAGATAACTTCCGGTTGAGCCCCCAAACTTTGACTCCACAGGACTCGATAGACCCAGAACGCTAAAATTCCTGAAGCAGCCCCATCACACCCTCATCCCACCGTAGTTAAATGGCTCGTTTGTATTCAAGTTGCCTTGTGATCATCTTTTTTCTTGAACCCTTGTATTTTTTCTCTCTCTCTCTCTCGCACCCCTTACTTTAGGCGCGCAACCCCCAAACCACCCTCAACGACAATTCTTCTTGCGCCGTTACTGAATGTCCCGGCCGGTGTCGCTTCTAGAACACTTGGTTGCCTAGCAACCGTTGTTGTATCTAACCCAGGTCAGCGCCATATCGTCGACGTGTCCCGACTACCTGAGTTAAAGGGGATGGAAACACCCCTTTACTCCCCCTTTTATGTCGGCAAGATATGTCGCAGGGCTGGCTTATCGACTTCCATAACACATTCCATACCATGTGTTTTATTACGAGGGCGCCACTCTCAATACCAAACCTTTAACCAAGTTGGGTTTTTTTTACTCAAAGAAAAGGAAGAAAGAAAAAGGCTTGTTTGGAGGAAATAAAAACGAATGTATAAAAGAATGATTGAAAATGTTCTTCGTAAGCTCGAGTTCAGGAATATATTGGATGATGGTTATATGAAACATACACTATTGTGTTTCAGAAATGAAACGTTATTCCAACAATAAGGACGTTAAATCTTTCAATTCTTTGAGAGATATTTCTTTATGAAATTTCCATGATAAATATATATGGAATAACACCATCCATCAACAAAAGTAGTAATATCTATTTCTTTAACAGTGAAATGTGAGTTCCTATTTATAGTCGTCTCGGGAGTCAACCAATCTTCCAGTATAACAAACAGTTCAGGTCCAATGGGGGATTGTCTGGGCGCTGTTTATATTCTAGTCTCGGGATTCAACCAATCTCCCAGTATAACAGGCAGTTCAGGTCCAATGGGGGATTGTCTGGGCGCTGTTTATATTCTAGTCTCGGGAGTCAACCAATCTCCCAGTATAACATGCAGTTTAGGTCTAATGGGGGATTGTCTGGGCGCTGTTTATATTCTAGTCTCGGGAGCCAACCAATCTTCCAGTATAACAGACAGTTCAGGTCCAATGGGGGATTGTCTGGGCGTTGTTTATAATATAGTCTCGGGAGTCAACCAGTCCCCCAGTATAACAGACAGTTCAGGTCCAATGGGGGATTGGCTGGGCCCTGTTTATATTATAGTCTCGGGAGTCAACCAATCCCCCAGTATAACAGGCAGTTCAGGTCTAATGGGGAATTGTCTGGGCCCTTTTTATAATATAGTCTTGGGAGTCAATCAATCTTCCAGTATAACAAGCAGTTCAGGTCAAATGGGGGATGATCACAAGGTGAACAAATCGATAGAGAATATTTTTAGCAATTATTCTTTTGATAAAATAACTTTTTTTTAGCATCGCGTCTTACTAGACGGTTGGGCTATACGCTTATGTACTGAATACGCTATGGGTTTTAGGGATTAATAAGGTTATATTTATGAGAAGTTTAACCGAATTTGAGTTGAGGGAGAGTGAAAACTGTTTTGGAAAATACCTCACAAAACCCGACTGAGATTCAATCTCGATCCTCCCGTCATTGACAGTCTAGTCTTCTGCGAGGGTAGAGCCTTAGACCATGCAGCCACCGAAGCAGGTGGTAAAATTACAGGAAAATTCAATTTAGTGATGCAATATTTTCGAATGAACAAAGAGCATTTGAACTCTCTTCATTGTTTGTTAGATGTGGAAATAAAATAATAAAATCTTGGTTTCTTAACAATCCGATTAAGTACCAGTGTCCATTTCCAATAGTGTGAGTAAATTATGATATGATTTGTTATTTAATATAAAATAAGCAAATGTGAATACGCAAAATAGTTTGAAATAATATTACCTCCGAACAAAATTATATTAATGTCTAATTTAAAGAAACTACGACGAATATTGTTTCATAAGAAACTATTTAAACTGTACAATTATATTTTAATATCAAATACGTAGATAATCTATTTAAACATCACCTTATAAAAAGTATCAAATCAACGACTTGGATGATATATTTAAACGTCAGTTTATAAACAGTATTATCTTATACGAATCTGCATTTTATGTTTTTTAAATAAATTTCAAGTAAATTTTGAATCAAATATAATATGAAAATAAAGCCTCTTTGTTAAGAGTTTTTCCTAAAGAGTGTTTCTTCAAATAACAAAATGTTGTCTATTTTATGAAAATGGGGGTCACTTATTTATCACGACAGTGAAACATACTCGTATATCTGTAAACATTAATATTTGACTATCGACAAGATCGCTTGTGTTAATTTCAATAGCATACAAGAGAAGTGATTGAGTTCAAAGTTGAAGTAAACAACTTCCTGATGAATCGGTTGGTGCATACTATATAGTGTTCAAGCATGGTGCGTGCGATTGGTTGGGCATACCCTATGGTGTCCAAGCATGTTGCGTGTGATTGGTTGGTGGATACTATATGGTGTCCAAGCATGTTGCGTGCCATTGGTTGGTGTATACTATATGATGTCCAAGCATGGTGCGTGTGATTGGTTGGTGGATACTATATGGTGTCCAAGCATGTTGCGTGTGATTGGTTGGTGGATACTATATGGTGTCCAAGCATGTTGCGTGTGATTGGTTGGTGGGTACTATATGGTGTCCAAGCATGGTGCGTGTGATTGGTTGGTGTATACTATATGGTGTCCAAGCATGGTTCGTGCGATTGGTTGGTGCATACTATATGGAGTACAAGCATGGTGCGTGCGATTGGTTGGTGCATACTATATGGTGTCCAAACATGGTGCGTGTGATTAGTTGGTGCATATTATATGGTGTCCAAGCCTGGTGCGTGCGATTGTTTGGTGCATACCATATGGTGTCCAAGCATGGTGCGTGTGATTGGTTGGTGGATACTATATGGTGTCCAAGCATGGTGCGTGTGATTGGTTGGTGGATACTATATGGTGTCCAAGCATGGTGCGTGCGATTGGTTGGTACATACTATATGGTGTCCAAGCATGGTGCGTGTGATTGGTTGGTGCATACTATATGGTGTCCAAGCATGTTGCGTTTCATTGGTTGGTGCATACCATATGGTGTCCAAGCATGGTGCGTGCCATTGGTTGGTGGATACCATATGGTGTCCAAGCATATTGCGTGTGATTGGTTGGTGTATACTATATGGTGTCCAAGCATGGTGCGTGTGATTGGTTGGTGCATACTATATGGTGTCCAGGCATGTTGCGTGCCATTGGTTGGTGCATACCATATGGGGTCCAAGCATTGTGCGTGCGAATGTTTGGTGCATACTATATGGTGTCCAAGCATGTTGCGTGCCATTGGTTGGTGGATACTATATGGTGTCCAAGCATGTTGCGTGTGATTGGTTGGTGCATACTATATGATGTACAAGCATGGTACGTGCGATTTGTTGGTGCATACTATATGGTGTCCAAGCATGTTGCGTGTGATTGGTTGGTGCATACTATATGGTGTCCAAGCATGTTGCGTGTGATTGGTTGGTGCATACTATATGGTGTCCAAGTATGGTGCGTGCGATTGGTTGGTGCATACTATATGGTGTCCATGCAGGGTGCGTTTGATTGGTTGGTGGATACTATATGGTGTCCAAGCATGGTGCTTGCGATTGGTTGGTGCATACTATATGGTGTCCAAGCATGGTGCGTTCGATTGGTTGGTGGATAGTATATGGTGTCCAAGCATGGTGCGTTGGATAGGTTGGTGCATACTATATGGTGTCCAAGCATGGTGCGTTGGATAGGTTGGTGCATACTATATGGTGTCCAAGCATGGTGCGTGCGATTGTTTGGTGTATACTATATGGTGTCCAAGCATGTTGCGTGTGATTGGTTGGTGGATACTATATGGTGTCCAAGCATGGTGCGTGCGATTAGTTGGTGGATACTATATGGTGTCCAAACATGGTGCGTGCGATTGGTTGGTGGATACTGTCCAAGCATGGTACGTGCGATTTGTTAGTGCATACTATATGGTGTCCAAGCATGGTGCGTGTGATTGGTTGGTGCATACTATATGATGTCCAAGCATGGTACGTGCGATTGGTTGGTGGATACTATATGGTGTCCAAGCATGGTGCGTGCGATTGGTAGGTGCATACTATATGGTGTCCAAGCATGTTGCGTGCCATTGGTTGGTGCATACTATATGGTGTCCAAGCGTAGTGCGTGTGATTGGTTGGTGCATACCATATGGTGTCCAAGCATGGTGCGTGCGTTTGGTAGGTGCATACTATAAGGTGTCCAAGCATGTTGCGTGACATTGGTTGGTGCATACTATATGGTGTCCAAGAATAGTGCGCGTGATCGACTGGTGCATACTATATGATGTAAAAGCATGGTGCGTGCGATTGGTTGGTGGATACTCTATGGTGTCCAAGCATGGTGCGTGCGATTAGTTGGTGGATACTATATGGTGTCCAAACATGGTGCGTGCGATTGGTTGGTGGATACTATATGGTGTCCAAGCATGGTACGTGCGATTTGTTGGTGCATACTATATGGTGTCCAAGCATGGTGCGTGTGATTGGTTGGTGCATACTATATGGTGTCCAAGCATGGTGCGTGTGATTGGTTGGTGCATACTATATGGTGTCCAAGCATGGTGCGTGCGATTGGTTGGTGGATACTATATGGTGTCCAAGCATGGTGCGTGTGATTGGTTGGGGCATACTATATGGTGTCCTAGCATGGTGTGTGCGAATGGTTGGTGAATACTATATGTTGTCCAAGCATGGTACGTGCGATTTGTTGGTGCATACTATATGGTGTCCAAGCATGTTGCGAGTGATTGGTTGGTGGATACTATATGGTGTCCAAGTATGTTGCGTGTGATTGGTTGGTGCATACTATATGGTGTCCAAGCATGGTGCGTGTGATTAGTTGGTGCATACTATATTGTGTCCAAGCGTAGTGCGTGTGATCGATTGGTGCATACTATATGATGTCCAAGCATGGTGCGTGTGATTGGTTGGTGCATACTATATGGTGTCCAAACATGGTGCGTGTGATTGGTTGGTGCATACTATATGGTGTCCAAGCATGTTGCGTGCCATTGGTTGGTGGATACCATATGGTGTCCAAGCACGGTGCGTGCCATTGGTTGGTGGATACTATATGGTGTCCCAGCATGTTGCGTGCCATTGGTTGGTGCATAATATATGTTGTCCAAGCATGTTGCGTGCAATTGGTTGGTGCATACCATATGGTGTCCAAGCACGGTGCGTGCCATTGGTTGGTGGATACTATATGGCGTCCCAGCATGTTGCGTGCCAATGGTTGGTGGATACCATATGGTGTCCAAGCACGGTGGGAGCCATTGGTTGGTGCATACTATATGGTCTCCAAGCATGGTGCGTGCCATTGGTTGGTGGATACTATATGGTGTCCAAGCATGTTGCGTGTGATTGGTTGGTGGATACTATATGGTGTCCAAGTATGGTGCGTGTGATTGGTTGGTGCATACCATATGGTGTCCAAGCACGGTGCGTGCCATTGGTTGGTGGATTCCATATGGTGTCCAAGCATGTTGCGTGTGATTGGTTTGTGGATACTATATGGTGTCTAAGCATAGTGCGTGTGATTGGTTGGTGCATACTATATGGTGTCCAAGCGTAGTGCATATGATCGATTAGTGCATACTATATGATGTCCAAGCATGGTGCGTGCGATTGGTTGGTGGTTACTATATGGTGTCCAAGCATGTTGCGTGTGATTAGTTGGTGCATACTATATGGTGTCCAAGCATAGTGCGTGTGATTGATTGGTGCATACTATATGGTGTCCAAGCATGGTGCGTGCGATTGGTTGGTGGATACTATATTGTGTCCAAGCATGGTGCGTATGATTGGTAGGTGGATACTATACTGTGTCCAAGCATGTTGCGTGTGATTGGTTGGTGGATACTATATGGTGTCCAAGCATGGTGCGTGTGATGGGTTGGTGCATACTATATGATGTCCAAGCATGTTGCGTGTGATTGGTTGGTGCATACCATATGATGTCCAAGCATGTTGCGTGCCATTGGTTGGTGCACACTATATGGTGTCCAAACATGGTGCGTGTGATTGGTTGGTGGATACTCTATGGTGTCCAAGCACAGTGCGTGCCATTGGTTGGTGCATACCATATGGTGTCCAAGCATGGTGCGTGTGATTGGTTGGTGGATACTATATGGTGTCCAAGCATGGTGCGTGCGATTGGTTGGTGCATACTATATGGTGTCCAAGCATGGTGCGTGTGATTAGTTGGTGCATACTATATGGTGTCCAAGCGTAGTGCGTGTGATCGATTGGTGCATACTATATGGTGTCCAAACATGGTGCGTGTGATTAGTTGGTGCATACTATATGGTGTCCAATCGTAGTGCGTGTAATCGATTGGTGCATACTATATGGTGTCCAAACATGGTGCGTGTGATTAGTTGGTGGATACTATATGGTGTCCAAGCGTAGTGCGTGTGATCGATTGGTGCATACTATATGGTGTCCAAGCATGTTGCGTGCCATTTGTTGATGCATTCTATATGGTGTCCAAGCATGGTGCGTGTGATTGGTTGGTGGATACTATTTGGTGTCCAAGCATGTTGCGTGCCATTGGTTGGTGTATACCATATGGTGTCCAAGCATGGTGTGTGTGATTGGTTGGTGCATACTAGATGGTGTCCAAGCATGGTGCGTGTGATCCGTTGGTGGATACTATATGGTGTCCAAGCATGGTGCGTGCGATTGGTTTGTGCATACTATATGGTGTCTCAAGCATGGTGCGTGTGATTAGTTGGTGCATACTATATGGTGTCCAAGCGTAGTGCGTGTGATCGATTGGTGCATACTATATGATGACCAAGCATGGTGCGTGTGATTGGTTGGTGCATACTATATGGTGTCCAAGCATGGTTCGTGTGATTGGCTGGTGGATACTATATGGTGTCCAAGCATGGTGCGTGTGATTGGTTTTTGCATACTATATGGTGTTCAAGCATGGTGCGTGTGATTGGTTGGTGCATACTATATGGTGTCCAAGCATGGTGCGTGTGATTGGTTGGTGCATACTATACGGTGTCCAAGCATGGTGCGTGTGATTGGTTGGTGGATACTATATGTTGTCCAAGCATGGTGCGTGTGATTGGTTGGTGCATACTATATGGTGTCCAAGCATGGTGCGTTCGATTGGTTGGTGATGCAATTGAAACATAGGACAGCTGTGAATATGTTTTATGGTTCTAACCACATAGTAACACCCGTTCGGGACTGTAGGCTTCTAAACCCGTTTTGGAGGTCACAAGGTCTAACGCGTCACTATTGCAATAGACTGGTCAGCCTGTGACAGGGAGATCAGGGTTCAAATACATGTTGTGTTGGTCGAGGGTGGTTTTTCCTAATATAGTTTTCCACTCCTTTTCCACGCAAATGCGTGTATAATTATTTTTAGTTTACCATCCTCCTCCCTAACAAATTATCGTAATTAGTATATGTTTCTATAGCTCGAACAGACAGTGAGACGCGGTGACAAACCCAAAACCACGATTAACTTGGTTAATTTAAAAGGAATGATAAATAAATAATTGAGATTTGATGTTCCCGTATTTTGTAGATAAATATTAAGGTGCACCGCACATACGTTCTCTCTTTTTGTATATTATAATAGCCACATTTACTAAAAATTCGTAAAATTTGTGTAATGAAATTTATATATATATATATATATATATATATATATATATAAACACACACATACACACAGTTTTTTTATATATATATATATACAGTCTCTCTCTCTCTCTCTATATATATATATATATATATAGTGTTTCAGAAACACTACACTAAAGAGTATGCATAAATAAAATAATATAAACTTTTACAGAAACATTGAGAAAAGAAGAATATCTCTGTCCACCGAAGAGCATAACAATAAATTTAATTTGTCCAAGGGTACCATAATATATATATGCTTATAGCTTAGAAACTATTGTTTTTATAAAAATATGTTTCAAATAAAAGATTTTATTTTTGAGTAGTACCACAACTTTACTTTGATAAGTTATTTCGTATCTTAAATATTTGTAGAGGTATGATCAAAATTATTAAAGTTACGCCATGTAAGTACCCTCAAATTCATCTTCATGGGATTATGAGAACTGCTATTTTGTTTTTAATGTTAATCAACACCTGGATATAAAATGTAATCAAAATCGTTAGAGCAGATATGGAGAAAATGTTGTTTTTATCTCTTTTGGCCCTTTGGTAAAATGCCCTTAATTTTAGGGTTGTTCAGGGTAAACCTACTAAACCCTATATAAACAATTTTAGTCTGATCAGTAAAATGGTTTGGGCTCTAGGACAAGTTACAAACACACACAATCAGACAGATGGTATCGCGAAATCAACTGTTTCGGTTTCAAGGAGTCATGAAATATTTACATTTATCAAAATCTTGAATTTAATTATTTTTTTAGAAATAAAAAAAGACCATCAATACATCTGGCCGAGATCCCACGTCCCTCCCGCACAATACAAGACGAGACTGAAGCCTTGTCCGGGTATTCCTGACTAAAACACACACGGGAATATACTGTATATTCTTATTTTGGAAGGAAGTCCGTTCTGTAAGTCCTTATTTTGTATCAGAATCTCACTGTATAGTGGTATTTTGGTAAGATAAACGGCCTTCTGGAACTGGTTTCTAACCAAAATCAAGGTGACCTGGCGGTCTAGGGGTAAGGTGTCAGACTTCTGTGCTGGCGGCCGGGGTTCAAGCCTCGGTCCCGGCAAAGATTTATCTGATTACCAAACCCTTCCTTCACCTCTGGCAAGACATCTTGTAAATGTGGGGAATGCCAGGCCTCCACCGTGGTTCGGATTCCACGTTAAATTGTAGGTCCTCCATTTCATCTCACAATCACCCTACCATTACACATTAGCGTAAGTGCGTACAACCCGAATGGGTAGTAAGACGCGGTGCTAATAATAATAATAATAATAATAATAATCTAACCAAAGTCAAGGACTACGCACATTGCTCAGTTTAAAGAGTAGTATTACACTGTGGCTGCCAGCAGGTTCCATCCCCCGTTTGATCTATGACCTGTTCCATCAAAACCTGCCGAGATACCTGCTGACGTCACTACCATCCTGGGTTTCAATATTCTCTATGGGGGGTATATAGTCCCTTTTAACTACACCTCCCACACACCCCTAATAAAAACCGGGTTAAATGATGTGGTTTTATGTGTTTGGTACATTCTTAGATTACATTCCACGATTTTAAGATCCAGACAGCCTGGCAGGTAGTATCAGGCTGTTTAGTGTAGAGTGGCTACAAGATGACACGACCCCTGTCACGTGGATAGTATCCGTACCTCATTGTATTCTTTGGTTTCTTTTTGACACCATTTCTTTCTTACTACCCGTTTGAGTTAAACTCCTATATACTAAATACGCTAATATGTTAGGGATAATGAAGGTTGAACTTAGATTAAGTGTACTCACATTTGCACGGAGAAAGAAAGTGTGAAACCAACTAGGAAAAACCACCCACAGTACAACCAGATGGGACAGAACCACGATCTATCTGTCTTCTGCAGTCTAGTCGATCGCGAGAGTGTGCCTTAGCCATTCGGCCACCGAGAGGGGTAATTGCATTGCCGAATATCAGCCATTTAAAATACTTAACTTAAGGGATGAAGCGGGCGAACGAAAAAAGCTGCTCTATAATTTGACTGGCAATAATAAAAACCACATTTTGGGGGAGCAGGGGAGTTAGTTTCAGATTGTAAAATGTCAACGAGTCAAGTAGGGCAACACCTTCATATTTTACAAGGGAATATTCGGAGCTCCTAATAAAAAATACAAACATATCTTTGTTATCGAATATTGATAATATTTTACCATTTTATTAGTGTTATTTCACAGGATTCCATAATATCAAAAGTGACAGCTGTATATTGAATAAGTTGACGTAATTATACATAAAAATAGAGCTAGTAAAATTGCGTGTAGTCAGATACGTCCATTTACAAGAAAATTGGGGTGTTGTTTAAAATGGACACTCATAGGTCAGGTATCAACATTCCCATGTGAGGTATATAGCACAGAGTCTATGTTTGATTGATCAAATGGGTTGCCCTGGCAACACTCTACGACACGTCATTGAAGAAAAGATATAATTGATGAATTAAGGCCAGGGCCTATAATTTTGAAACGTGCGAGTAGCGATTCGCTATCGTGATTTCTCTCATCTCGCACACAATCTCACAAATCCCTAATTTTGAAACTTCTGTGCTAGGAAAACTGATGTTACACGATCGAATAGCGAGCACTCTAAAAACACTTTGTTATGGTACATGAGATAGTGCCTACTATTTTAAATGTCAAAACAGGAAAGAAAATTAATTTGACTTAAAATTAAAACTTGATTAGATTTAAAAAAAATTACATTGAAAATCCATAAACAATAGAGTGAGGTTACAAAGTGAATGTTTAAAGGCTAATCCTATCCAAGCATCTTATTAATTTTCAGAATCTAGAACCCCTGGTTCTGGGACCCTTTCATTCATTTTGCAATCTGGGATGGAACCATACCTAGCATGGTATATTTCTGGAATAACTTTCTTTCAGCACAGAGAATAGGTTTTGTTTCTTTTCCTTGCTTACATGAAGTTTGTTCGTTCATACGCTCCAAAGTGTCGGCTGAAGGAGTGGAGTGCCCCTGGTGGTGAACTCCACAACCAAGAGTAGGCTGCCAGTTGAGGGGAGTTGAGGTGGCCTGGCCTGTGATAGACACTGTGTAACTACATGAGACCGACAAGTAAGATGGTTGGCGAGATTGTTATATTTTATTGCAGTGTTTTGTGGTGTTTTGGATGCTGGTTCACACCCTGTTAATAAGAAATAATACAGTCCACAAAGTTTTGTTAAAGTTGCAAGCATGGTAACGTAGCTGAAAGTCCAGTTAAGTCCATAGTTTCAACAAAGTTATTTATAAAGATTTTGCACAGTGCATTCAGTATCTAGTAGATTTCTGCCACGTTTCCCTATATCAATTTCCTGATATTGTCCTATGTAATCATACCTGTATTTTATTATATTTGGACAGTCTTTTGAGAAACGAAATCCTTTTATCTTGAACCAACAAACTTTATTACCAGCACCAGTACTATTCCTAACATTCTTTGATGCCAGGTTCTTTAGATCAAAAAAAGCAGTGAATTTCAATTCCTTGACGTGATAAGGTCCACTCTTTTGGTTTCTGTTCCTCATTTATCTCGCTGTTCTAAAAATTGTCAGACAATCAAGAGGTGAATATACTGGAACATACTTTTTGGTATTTTCTATTGCACTATGAGCTGAGTCCACCTGACCACCTCCATGTATGAGTGGCCACGCCCCATAAATTTATGCTTAATTATATCTATATGTGTGTTCTGTACAATGTATAGCATAAAGGCACACACACACATATATATATATATATGTTGCGATTTTGACCGCCACATGTATCAGAGAGCAGTGATAATTCTTTCACATTAGAGGGAAGTTGATTCATCCACTGTAGCAAGCATGAACCTATTTCTGAGTTTCCTCTTTTTCCGTCTAGTTCTGTCCATCCATTACAGTATGCATTATAAGGGGAAGCAGATTAATAGATGGTTAACTTATACATGTGGGAATTAAAACAAACAAAATAGTCTAAGAAGTAAGAAAATATTATTTCCTAACTATTGTTGTCGTTGATAATGTCGAATGAGCAAGTGTTTACAGGATATATTTAATTAGCCAACTGTGTAGTTAGTAATATATTTTACCATCTTTTAAATTATTGACCAAAACAATGCTAAGGAAAATTCACTAAGTCATTTGACATGATTAAGTGAGATTTTCTTGACAGTAGAAATGTTTCTGTTGACTTGTTGAGAATAACAGAATATTTCATTGTTAGTTCAAATGACAACAAATGACTTAGTGAGTTGTTCCAAAATGAAGAGCAATTATTTACCTTTATAATGGTACCAATATCTTAAAACATTAAAAAATAGCTTAGTGAGTTTTTCCAGCAAGCCCACGATATTGGGTTAATATAATATATAAAATGAAAATAAAATATTATTTGATTTTCATTTTATATAGTTTTACATATTTTGGCATGTTTATATATTCAAAGTGATTTTACATAAAGCTACCTTCTTCGTGATTATTTAATATATATTTTTAGTAATTATTATTGCAAATTTGTTGAGTTTTCAAACATTATTTGATTTGGTTTGGCTTGCATAAATCAGCTTAAAGGAATTTTTCAATCAATTATTGAAAAGGGTAAAACCATCTCAGGTAGTCAAGTGTTTCTCCCCTAAGTACAGGCCTTCTCTTCTCACAATGAACCTTTTGATACATTTTTTAAGGAATTTAGCAAACAGATAAGTAATTTTGGTCTGGAAACTACTTCACTTCCAACACACTAGTCCAACGAGTTACAATTTGGTCTTGTAATATTTCCAAGTGATTTTAGTTTCACATGATTGGTTGAAAGTGAAGGTCTAACAATAACCTACAATAAGATATTTTATTTCGTTCACCATGACACCAGGTGAGTTTTTCTTAATACAAAATTAAAATAATGGTCTGCGATCAACGACTCCATCAAAACCGAAGGTAAAGTTGTAATGTGTCAAGCTTGCAACAAAAATATGTGAAATTCCATTAAAATCGCAATTAGAGCAACATTTGTGGCGCACACTTCGTACGTAAAAAAATTTGAGTTATTCGAAGGATACTTTAAAAAAAAAACAATTATGCGGGTGCTTTCCTTTCAGTTAAAGAAACTAATTCTTTAAAGACTTGTGTAGTGCATTGATCACTGCAAACACCCTGTTTTATATTCCAAGGGTCTGAATTTGCATCCTTCTTGTGACCCTAATGAAAGTGACCAATTTCTGATCAATCAATACCCAGAAAGAATTATCTGCATATATATTATGAAGAAACAATGGAAATGATAATCAAACTACTTGGGAGATGCCTTCATATGGGTCACTGTGGATGAAATCGCGGTTGTTTAGTGTAATTTAGTTGTGAACCTTGTGGTAGGTAAGATAGATCCTAAGGATATTTCCAAACCATATTTGATGTACTGAGAAGTGCTGGAACATACGTATCATGCTGTAAGATTCGTGAATGATGAATTGAAAGTTTTGTGGCCCAGGTGAGCTCACATATAGAAGGCCCTGGTGCTATATTCAGATGCCACGGCATATATAATGAAGCTCGCAAGTGCTGTGAAGTTGTTCATTCCTGATATCCGACTTACAAGTTTGGCGCATGGACTACATCGTGTTGTGGAATACATTAGAGTCCAGTTCTTCCAAATGAATGGATTAAATTCTGTGACAAAATAATAGACCTATTTGTGAAAGTCCTGCGTCGAGTCAGAACTTACTAACTCTTGTTTGATGTGCCGTTGCCTCTGCAATTAGTTCTAACAAGCTGAGCAACATGGATAAAACAGCCAACTTCTACTATGAACAATTTGGAGTTGAGACTTTTACTGCACGAACATAGTACTATATCTAAATATCTAGTAGGCATTACAATAAAACACATTTTTTCAATATATTACAATATAATACATTTTTAATTAATAATGGTATTTTAGTGACTGTTTCTAAAATAAAGAATAAAGATCTATATAATTACTTTGTTTCCAAAATCTTCGGCTACTTTGTTTTAGCCTTTTGTGCATTCAAAATATATTCTGGATTTCTTATTTTCGTTGCTCTAGTGTGCTTAGTATCTATTGGCTCTGGAAATATGCAATTTTAATAAAATATAGTTATTTTGATTACATATCAATTTTCCTAAAATCATCATCTTTTTCTAAACTTTCAACTACCATACATTATTTTGTCCATACGACAAGTAAACAGTATTTTCGTTGGGATATGTGAAGATAATAATAATTATATTAAGGAAAGGAGGCTAAATAGATCCCATTAATAACATCATAAAACGTGTAGTGTCCATTTAATATTACTAATAACATTAATTTAATTAGAGAAATTAGAAATCGAAGAGGGTAAGAAAGAGAACGTTGAGATCAAAACATATTCTAGGGAGGGGGAGATGGTTGTGTTACAATCTCAGTATTTGAATACGTAAAGTTTAATCCCCTTAATAAATTGAAAATTGAAAATTTTTAAATGCTTGGCCTTGGCGTCAAAATGGAAATTTATTTTGTAATGTGTTGCTTTGAAGGGACTTGTATTCAGCGCTGATACAAGTCAGGTTTAGTCTCTGTAATTGGGTGTGTGATGTCTACACTTCCTTTTTCCCGAGACGAGCCCAGCTTGCTCAGGACGGATGTTGTTGAGACAGGCTGTATCCAAATAGTCCGAGGATGCTTGCCAAGGATATAGCATAATATCTTGTACAATTTGTTCCTTAAATGATTGATGTTTTTTCACTTTTGTAAAATAAAATTCATCTAGTTCATAAATTTATAATATATTTATTTAATATAACCTATGCAATTCACAATATTTAACAATGCTTTGAGAAACATGGGGGAAAAAAATATTAGTTTGAAAGTCTTTGCTGGAACTACCAATATTTTTACTGTCAATGAATTTATTGAATACCACCTATACTCGTATAGCTATTTTACAGTAAATAGTTATAAAAAATTGGCTCTTCAAAATATTTTACGTCCTCTAAAAATACAAGTTTCGCACCCTTTTGGATGGCCCAGTATAACCCTAGCCTACTTGAAAAATAGCGTATAGTTTCCTAACAATTCAAAAATATACGTTGACCCCAAAAAGTTAATTACTATAGAAGCATAAAATTAATTGTGTTTTTTAGAAAAATATTCAATCTTAAATACAAAATAAATGTAAATAATTTAATACTTTGTATGTCAAGAGTCATCATAAGATGCGTCAACTTATGCAACATTCCGATTTAATACAGGTTTGGTATTGAATATTATTTTACCACAGCTATGCTTTTATCGTTATATTCTTGTTTAACATTTATTTAAAGTGGTTTATCATATTTATCGTAATACATTTATATTTTAACCTACACTTAAGCTATGTCGATAGCACATGTGCTTACTATGCTAAGGGTCCTGGTTTCGATACCAGGTAGAGTCGTTAATTTAACTTTAGCAAACTGTTATGCACGTCATGTGCGGATATACTCCTTGTTTTCATAAATTGCACGTTAAAAATCCCCATTGAAAAAAAGAATATTTTAAATGATGTATTTTACTAAATAAAATTGATGTAGGTTCATTTTTTAGCTTGCAAAGAATTTTTTTAAGACTCAGAAAAAAATAATACAACTGAAATATTCTAACTGGTCCTCTGGACAGGTTTCAAGGCTATTAGTGTTATCCTGTCAAGCTAACTCTAGGATTACTGCCCACTGAATCTCGGGTTCTACCGAGAAACTTCCCCTCTCTCTTGGCTTGAGTAGGTGTGGTGGGGGTTCCCACCCCTATCTTGTAATAAACCTACATTTATGTAACTAATGAGCGATTTCTAGCCGAGGGAATAGGTTTAAGTGATTAAAAATATTAAATTTGTAAATTACACACAAAATTTAAGATGGTATGTTGTTTTATAATCCAACCATTTTCAAAAATTCGTTTTTTGAGCTAATTTAAAAAATATAGGCATACAAAAATTAATTCTATAATTATATATCAATTTATAAAAGTGTCCATACAGTCATAATATATATATATATTTAATATATCATTATTGGTCATCTAGAATTTTAGTCGCAAATCAGTCATTTTTACTGTGTATTAGTAGCTATGCGACCGCACCTTAAGACACCGGTTTTACTTCTAGTTATATAACTTAAGAACATTTTGAGACAACATGCTTTGATGTATACAACTGGAAGATGGTTCCCTAATAAAACTAAACAAATCGTTGTATATAATGCACTCAATACAATAATAGTGTTTACTTTCAGTTACGTATCTTGTATAATGGTGTGTTGGGGCATCTCATAGCCTCAACCCTTTGGCACGTCATGGTTTTACAGTGTTGTCGGATTGAAAACTCAGTCGCAAGCGAAACAACACTACACCGACTCGCACGACAGTAGAAACCTTTCAAAATTAGCTCTGTTTTGGTACAGCGTGCGATTTGCGAGTATATTCGCTAGTTTCAAAGTTAAGGATCAGGTCCGCCAACTAATCGCAACAACCCACGAGCAGGGAACAGTTTACTAGTACAGTCTCTTCAAGACTTTCTAGCCCTGGTAACAAACCAAGAGCTGATAGTGAGCAGGGAACAGTTTACTAGTACAGTCATATCAAGACTTGCTAGACCTGATAACACAAGAGTTTATAGAGAGGAAGGGGTGACCTGTTGGTCTAGGGGTAAGGTGTCAGACTTCTGTGCTGGCGGCCGGGGTTCAATCCTCGTTCCCGGCACAAATTTATCTGATTACCAAACCCTTCCTTCACCTCTGACAAGACATCTTGTGAATGTGAGGAATGCCAGGCCTCCACCGTGGTTCGGATTCCACGTTAAACTGTAGGTCCTTCATTTCATCTCACAATCAACCTACCATTATACATTAGCGTAAGTGCGTACAACCCGAACGGGTAGTAAGACGCGGTGCTAATAATAATAATAATAATAATAATGATAGAGAGGAGGGAACAGTTTACTAGTACAGTCTCTTCAAGGCTTGCTAGCCCTGGTAACAACACAAGAGCTGGTAGTGAGGAGGGAACAGTTTACTAGTACAGTCACATCAAGCCTTGCTAGCCCTGCTAACAACACAAGAGATGATAGCGAGGAGGGAACAGTTTACTAGTACAGTCACATCAAGCCTTGCTAGCCCTGGTAACAACCCAAGAGCTGGTAGTGAGGAGGGAACAGTTTACTAGTGCAGTCATATCAAACCTTGGATAAGATAGAGGACAGATGAAGATAGGGGATGAAGATAACGGAGGTGGAATGAAGATAAAATGGATCTACGAGTAGAAACGTTATGAAGCGGTCCTAAGAAATACAACTTTGGGAAGTATCGATTTTGTCGAGAAAGCTACATGATTACTCCGAGAAAACTTTTCACCGATAACTTCTCAAGCTGGGTTGAAACTTTCGGGCGCAAAACTTGATAAGACATTTAATTACTGATGACACAAATCTATTTTTTTTTTCCCATCCATGCAACGGGGGACACAAAATCTGAGTGTTCTGTAGTTGATTAGTTTAATTTTACTCTAGGTAAGTTTATTTACTAACCAGTGGATCGTTACAACGATGGTGGAAGATTTTTTACTAAAATGTAGTCTAAACTTTTTTGTTGGAAAAATATTTATATAATCTGTCGTTACTCGACTTTCTATTAAAAAGTTTACTCATCGTAAGCTAAAAACATGTTTTGTATGAGAACTTTAAAACGACCCGTCTCCCTGATCAATTATATTTGCTGTACCAAACCACTCATGTAAGAATTGAGTTGGTATTACTTTTAACAAAGATAAATATTTTATTTACCGATATAAAATAATACACAAATCATGGTTTCCATGGAGATGTAAACAAAGAATGATTCTATGAATGAGTCACTTCACAAACGCAAGGGAAATATGGACAATTCACTAGGAAAATCGGGTTTTAGTTTTAGGCTACTATTTTTGCGTGCATCATGAACCCGTAATCATTAAAATGAATGTCAAAATCGGTTAAACCATTTTCTCTTAATTTCATTTGCCAGAAATAGGCTTATAAAATAATATATAAGATATAGAGAGATGGAGAATGAGAGATTGAGAAAATGTGAGAGTGAGTGTATGAATGTGTGATTGTGTAAGTATGTGATTGAAGGTAGAAGAGTGAGATTGAGTGAATGAGAGTGGTGGAGTGAGTTTTAATGAGTGACAGTGAAAGAGATTGTTTTATATGGAAATTGTGTTTGGGTGTGTGTGAAGGAGAGAAAGTTTGAGATTGAGATTGAGATAGTGTGAGAGTGAAAGTCAGGGAATGGGTGTGAAAGAAAGAGTGCGTGAGAGAGCGTGAGGGGGAGTGTTGTTAGAGAGTGTGTGTGTGAAAGGTTCTGTGAGAGAGTGTGTGTGAGTAACTGTGGGAAAGTGAGGGAATGGGTGTGAAATAAAGAGTTTGTGAGAGAGCGTGAGGGAGAGTGTTGTTAGAGTGTGTGTGTGTGAAAGGTTCTGTGAGAGAGTGTGTGTGTGTGTGTGTGAAAGGTTCTGTGTGTGAGAGAGAGAGGGGGGGAGGAGATAAATTGGCTACTCAGAATATCACTTTGAAATATTATCCACTCAAAATCAAGTGGTAACATAAAAACGGAGGCAATTTAACTTATTTGCATTAAAATATTATTTGAAAAAATAAACTCCAAAACCTATACTTATAGGCTATCATAAAATAGTAGGGATAAATAAAATATTACTTTGAAATATTATCAAAATACACTCAAAACTAAGTGGTAGTTATAGCCCTTTCACACGGGGCTACCATCCCTTTGCATTAAATCAAGTGTAACTTTTAAAACGTGGTGGGGATCACATCGCTGGTGGCGCAGCTAGAATTACTGGTGGTGGCTAAGGCGATTTTTGGAGCGACCATGCTGGCAGTGCCACCACGTATCTATAATAATTCAAATGGAGCTCTTCATACGAGGCGCTACTTTCTGTGCGGACAGAAACGTATTGTTGCTGAAAAAGTATTTGTGTGTGCTTGTTTTTGGTTTTTAAAAATGAATATTGAAGCTTATAGATCGCATTTTTGACAGTGATAGATTCACATCCAAAGTAACTCGTCAAATGATGTAATGCTCAAGCAGAGAAAACAAAATAAATTGGTCGCGTACAAAATACATCTTTCGTTGATCGATCCTGTAAAAGTGGATGAGCCCAAATTTTTTTATTTAAGCACTTTCAGCGTTTACGCAACCGAGTATATAGACAATTACTTAGTGGTAGTTCTTCTAGCTCCATTTACAAACTGAGCGCAATTGGTGGCACGATTGGTGGCAAGAGAAAAATAGTCGCGCCACCAAGAGAAGCGCCACCAGAATCTTTGGCGTTGCGGCCACGGTGACCCCATATGACATAACTGAACTTATTGGTATTGTGATACTATTTTTTAAAAAAAGAAATTATAATAGGCCTGCATACCAAAACATATTTAAATAAAAATGTTTAATTTTTAATTTATAATTCACGCGTGAAGCCAAACGTAAGAAAATATTTTCCACAGGGTAATTACAAATGAAATTCGGACTGCATCTTAACTTTCAGTAAACCTATATTCGAACCAGTGTAGCTCCATAATGTAGGTAGATGTTGAAAAATTAACTATCACATATTTTATAGTGAAATGTTTAAAACTAAGGAACATATAAAATCACATGTGTAGCCAATCACATTTTGAATACCTATACAAATATTTAAAATAAAAATGACAATCATTGTATTTTCTTATATTAAACAAAAAAGGTGACCTGGCGGTCTAGGGGTAAGGTGTCAGACTTCTGTGCTGAAGGCCGGGGTTCAATCCTCGGTCCCGGCACAGATTTATCTGATTACCAAACCCTTCCTTCACCTCTGTCAAGACATCTTGTGAATGTGAGGAATGCCAGGCCTCCACCGTGGTTCGGATTCCACGTTAAACTGTAGGTCCTTCATTTCATCTCACAATCACCCTACCATTACACATTAGCGTAAGTGCGTATAACCCGAACGGGTAGTAAGACGCGGTGCTAATAATAATAATATATTAAACAAATTTGTAATTAGAGATGTAGCCCTTCGATGAAAACACGGACATAACGTCGAGCTCATCTGTTGCGGTTTTTCTGTGCTGAAGAGATCGGGGCTTGAATTTTAGCTGGGTCTACTTAGGTGATTTTTCCTAAATGGTATTTCCCTCACCTTCCACAAACAATTTGTTACGTTTAGTTTCAAACGACATCTTACTCATCTCTACACCATCATGTGATGTACACACGGATATCCCGGATGTGTAGTAAGACGTGTAGATAGTAATATCGCGATAGTTTCTCTGAACCGGCTCTGTTCTATCTTCTCCCC
The DNA here is from genome assembly GCA_901482245.1 of Timema douglasi. Taxonomy (NCBI): domain Eukaryota; kingdom Metazoa; phylum Arthropoda; class Insecta; order Phasmatodea; family Timematidae; genus Timema; species Timema douglasi. Next base: position 7,379 of record CABEEJ010000310.1, on the reverse strand, counting down.
TGCCATCTTGAAACTCCTCTACGCCCGTCCTTTGAGAAAGGAAGTAGAAGTGGATGAGCGTGTTTTAGTTGGGCCGTTTATTCCGAACTAATTAAGTGGCTTTGTACTACGTCAGAGCCGCCTAATTTGTACGGAGTTTCCCTCCTTGTGGAGACGAACTTTATGAAATAATGAAACAGGTCCCTGCACTAAGACCAGCTTCGAAAATTACTTCCTCCCTCCAGAAATAATACGTCATTGTGGTTCAAACTTCCACCTCAATTTAAATAATTTACTAATTTTAAGTCAAACTATGCTGTATTTGAGTTTTGATACTTTTCTTATTCTCTCTAGAAATACGGTATTTTTTTAGTTTTACAAGTCTACTGTTTGTTCAAGGCTATTACTAGCTTCGATCATCCACAGCTCGGGCTATTCTCAAATTGAGCTATCGGGGGCTATCCACAGTTCAAACTAACCGCATATTGGGATAACCGATAGCTGGTATAGCCACATATTGTGTTGTCCGTAGCTTTGTATGTACAAAAATTTTACTATTCACAACTTGAACTCACAGAATCTTATATTGATCATAGGCTGGTATATCCGCAGCTTGGTATATACTAAGCTGCAACTATTCACAGCTTGGGCTATCCGCAGTAAGTTTATCTACAGCTTACTATATCCGCAGATTGGTATATACTAAGCTTCAACTATTCACAACTTGGGCTATTCGCAGGTTGATCTATTCACAGATTTGTCTATCTGCATCTTGGGATATCCGCAGTAAGTTATCCACAGCTTACTACATCCGCAGATTGGTATATACTAAGCTCCAACTATTCACAGCTTGAGCTATTCGCAGTTTGATCTATTTGCAGCTTTGGCTATCCGCAATCGGGCTATCCACCAGCTAATCTATCAGTATGTTTGTATATCTGCATGCTGCTCTATCCGTATTATGGTATAGGATATCCACATAATGTAATGTTTTCTCTCTGGTACATCCACATGTTGTCCTATTCGCATATTGGTATATCCGCATGTAGGTCTACCCACAGACTGCTCTATCCATATGTTGAGCTATCCACACGTGGTCTATCCGCAGGTTGGCTACCCACAGCTTGGGCTAAGCCAGGTTAAATGTTTTGTTCAAGGTCACGCGATCGACACTAGAAAGATCTAAATACCAAAAGACCTAAGACCCTCCTATTTACAAAGCCAAAACTAGGCTTGTCTAGTTTTTATAAAACCAGTTTTGATAAAACTTGGTAGTAAAAGTGTAGCCTGAAACTTCTTTTGTGGATGTGGTATAAGGAGGGCTTAGCGACGCCCCTGGTTGGTTGGCCCCACAAAGAGGTCAAGAGCGCTAGGGGTTTGTATTCGCGGGAAGGAAGCCGAGTAATCTGTTGAACACGGTGCGTCCCGTCACACCATCTTCCGGGAGTTGCGAACAATGAGATTCCTCTGTTCCCTAAGTTTCCCAACATGCAGACTGAGTCGTCCGTCCCACGGGGAGCGAGCAACTGTTAGCTTGCCTTGTTCAGGTGTGCCAGTACAGTCACTTCCAGGTAAACAGAACCCCGATGGTGATATTGGGACTCACGATGTTCTGTACTACATGGTTCACTTCAAACTATTTGTCCACATGGGGTGACGTCATGCACAATGAGGAACTACTATAGCTCCTCATCACCCGAGTTTTCAAACATCAGTAATCTATAAAGTACTATTAATTTCATTGCTATAATCAAATTTACGATGTACCCGTGAGGTATGGCCATATTACATCTAAATATCAGGTTATAATGAACTCCATCAAATAGCTTCTCTGTAGTCCTAGGTAAAGACAGAATTGTAAATATACTTTTTTGTGTTCAAAGACACATACAATTCAAAATTCATCATAATTTAGAAGTAGAGAAATTCTCACAATCGCAATAATTGATTTTTATGATAAAGTAAAATATATAGGCATGGCCAAAATTATTTAAAAAATGAAAATTATATAAAAATAAAAATATGTAAATTCAATTAACATTAAGTGAACTACATCAGGGGTTGAAAGACCCAAGGCGTCCCTATCGCTATAATCTAGACTGCAGTTGACAAAGAGATCAGGGTTTGAATCTTAGCCGAGTGTGAAGGCCGATACACACAGAATGCTAAGCTAAGCTGTGCTGTGCTGTGACTTTGTAAGTTTGGTTTCACACCTATTGCTAAGCTAAGCAATGACCCCTCTTTTCCCCCGAATTCAGTGTTGTTTCGTTCTGGTCTGCTCCAGTGAACTTTAGCTATGATGGCGTCCTACAAAATGTCTTGTTTAAGTTCAGGGGATGGTACTGAGGAAGAAAAGATGCTGCTGTTAGCAGTAGTTTAGGAAGAAGAAGAAAATTTAAGAGGTGGGGTTTGACTTGTTCAATCAACGCCTCTATTTTAATATAGACACATTTATTAAATCTAAAATCTAAATATAATGTTAATTAAATACACGCGAAACAAACTGAAAACAAAACGTCAACACTTATTTCGTTATTCTCACCAAACCAGCGCTGCGTCTGTTCAACACGGAGCCCAAGCTGTGTTATGCGCATGCGCAACGTAAGATGGCTCAAGATGGGAGATGGAAAAATTGCCCGGCCAGCAATCGGAAAAAACAGCGCAGCGTAGCCAGGCATAGCTTAGCTTAGCGTTTTTTGTGTACCGCCCTTGATGAGCTGATTTTTCCTTCATAATTCATCAACCTTCCTTCCCTCTTTTACGAAAATGAGGGTAAATTTAATCTAAATTCCACCCTTATCATTCCTACTAAATTAGAATTAGTTTAATAAAATGACCACAGACTAGAATCGAAGTAAAATGTGGTTAAAAATAATGTATACAAACTGGTCAAGAGTTAGACCAACGTTTAGAGAAAATAAACTATTTCAACAGTTATATGAACAAACGCGCACAAAAAGAACACTCTTAAATACAAGTAACATCTTTCATTTTAATAATACAATTTGTTTTTATCCGTCAAAAGTTTAAAAATCAACCAATTGTGGGCATAACTTACAATACATATGAAATATCTCAAATAAAAGCGTATATTTCTCTGGATGTTCGGTTGTATTTTTTTCTGTGTCCTTCTGCTTGAATTCAAAGACGTAACCGAATAGTAAATAAACTCCGCTCAATGTATTTATGTTTGAGTGATTAGGAAACCAGACTCTCCCTCGTATCGACCATCTGCCATCTGTGTGCCTCACAAAATACATATAGGATCTAGCTATGCGTCGTCCACCGTTACAAATATTGGAAGACAAGGGGAGGGGGGGGGGTAATAACATGCATCTGCAGGACTGGGGAATGTAACGTTACTATTAGAGCTTTATAGGGGGTTTATTTTAGCAATAAGTTTTATAACAGAGGGAATTACATGTTTTTGTAAAAGAGAGGAATGAAGTGACATGTTTTTGTAAAATTGGGTAGGGAATAATATATATAATTGTAATAGTAGGGAATGAAATGACGTGTTTTTGTAAAATTGGGTAGGGAATAATATGTATATTTGTAATAGTAGGGAATGAAATGACGTGTTTTTGTAAATGCTGGGAGTAAAAGGACATGTTTTTGTAAAGTGGGGAGTGAAATTTCTTTTTTATTTGTTAAATTGAAGAATAAAATTATTTTTTTATATAAAAGTGGGGAGTGAAATGACATATTTTTGTTTAATTGGAAAGTTAAACATTTTTTTTTGTAAAATAAGGAAAGTGAAATGACATGTTTGTGGGAAAAATGGGGAGTTAAATGACATGTTTGTGATAAAATTAGGGAGTTAAATGGCATGTTTGTGCTAAAAGTGGAGAGTTAAATGACATGTTTGTGGTAAAAGTGGGGAGTTAAATGACATGTTTGTTGTAAAGGTAAGAAGTGAAATGACATTTTTTTCTATAAAGTAGGTGGGAAAACACGTGTTTTTTTGTTATTAAAGTGGAGAGTGAAATCACATGTTTTGTAAAGGTTGTGGAGTATACAATACCATGTGCTTGTAAAATTGAAGAATGCAATTTGGTATAAGTAGGGACTTACGTAACGTTAAGTATTGCAAAATATGTATCATCATTTGAATTTGGCATTAATTTTGCAGTTTATTTTAATACAATTTAACTATTGGCTCAACACGAGTGTAAAGAAGGAATAAATAAAAGAGATGGAGGAGCTATATCTGATGAGAAATTAGAAAATAAAGTTTTAAACTAAATTAATTTGTATCAAACTCAAGTTTCTTACAAAACCTGACTTTTTGTGACAAATTTAAAGCGCATTAAATTCTTTTTAAAATTTATTTATCACATTTTAGTACCAGAAGTAGACATCAAGAGTATTTAAAACTAAAATGTTCAATGGGGCACAACATACTGTAAAAACAATCCTTTGTATCAGAACGATGTTTGAACCTAGGTCATCCAAGCGGGTGCATTCTCAACCCTCCCGGTCTCGAGTCTAACCCCAATGGCTCCACTTTCTTGCGGGTCTAACTATAGTTGGACAGCCCCCCGAGCCCACATCACCCTCCCGTCCCAAACCATTCTCTCCTAGTTTTCCTGGCAAACTGTTCTTCTAATCAAGAAACGAGTGAAGAGGTCTTGTCTCCCACCCAAACTTCTCAGACCTTACTTCCCCCTTCCCCCCACCCCCCTCGAGCAAACCTTTTGTTGAACCTAACAAACTCGACTTCTGTTGGCTTTTGTGTCGGGGAATTGACTAATCTTCGCTGGTAAATACAAAACTTCAAGTTGTAAAATAACTCAGAATACAATCAACTTAGAAGAGCTTCATTTAGAAAGTGTAAGTACGAATGTATGTATTAAATAAAATTATTGTTACTATTTAAAAAAAACATATTATTTATTTAAGGAATTTAACGTGTACTTTCTGACATGAATAACTATTTCAGCACATGACTTATAAATTATCTTAAATCTAGAAAAGACACAACAACCAGTTCCCCGAACGTTCATTCTTCACTTTGAAACATATATTTCACTAATGTTACATTTAAGGGCATGCCAGTAATCGAACTAGGGAATTTTAACTCACTAGGCAGACACGATACCGACTGAGCTATGGAATCAGTCTAATATATATAGTTACTAAATATTATTATTGGCATTGTTTCCTTATTAAACTATATTCTATCTCCACCATGTTTAATATATGCTTATTGTAGCCTATATTTGTGACAAATTAATGTTTGGGTCAATATAATTTTTCTCTCATTCATTTATTTCTACTTTCTTGGTTTATTTGGTTTTAATATCTCTATAAATTTACAGCTATATCAAGAGCTAAGTGCTTCATATCTATTTTTACTGCAGTCAAATTATAAATTAGATTTTAATTGTTGTATCTATAGTACTGTACATAAGTAGGAATACGCCCGTGCATTATAAACATGTGGTTAAGTGTCAGAAAAAGGTGCTGACCCTGACCTCGCACAAATAGGGATGATATTATTGTTAATTTCCGTTATAAAGTTTCATTAGTAACCAATAATAAACCAGGCGTATAGCCCAAACGGGTAGTAAGACGCGGTGCTAAAAGTAATAATAAAATAACTAGTAGGTAATAGAGGCATTAGTCTCATCTTGTCTGGATTGCTGGCGATATAATAGTGTGATAGGGTGGTTTCCCATTTTCCTTTCTAAAAAGATAGTGGTAATTTTTGTTCAGAAGAAATATTTAGGACTCAGCCTCATTGTAAGGTAAATTATCATTTTCGTGCATGTATGCATGTACAGTAACCCCGTGGCTTCTTTGGTGCTGACTGATAGTTCACAGCTGACTTCTGACAGTCAACATTTAGGTATATACCTAAATTTTGACTGTCTGAAGTGACAGCTGCTAAACACATATTTTTGGCAGATCATATGGTTCGGCATAGGGATACATAATTTGGTCTGGTAACTTTTCAAAGCCGTCAGCTCTCAGCTGTGAGCTGTCAGTCAGCACTAAAGAAGTCATGGGGCTACTGTATGTATGTATGTTTTTTGTAACTTACACAAATTTAATAATAAATGTCAAATTTGAATTCTTATAAATCGATACAAAAATGCCGGAAATTTCCTTTAGTCAGAGGCTGGTACCTATAGAAATTTATAAATTAATTTATATAATTATTATAATATCTTCAAAATATTCACACAACTTCAATAACACAAAATAGTTACTATATTTATGTAGCTTGTCTTCAGAGATTCAAACCCTCAACCTCGTTAAAGGATATATATACCGATTTCGGTTGGAAGAACATTAGAAAATATAAAAATAATTTATTTGCTGCCAACATTGATAAAACTTAACTAGATCATTAGTGTAATTCTATGGGTATTGATAATATCTATTAAAAGTGACAGCTGCATATAACATTACTTGATGTATGAACATATTAAAATTGTTTTAATATCTTTAGTTACTAACTTTTACTGTTATTACTACTGAAATAATACTATACATTTAATTGTAGGAGCCTAAAATATCTTATATTTAAAGTAAATGTACCTGCATTTGTGTGAAAGAATAGTGGGAAACAGCCCTCAGTACACCCGACTGATATTCAAACCACGATCTTCCAGTCATCGGCAGTCTAGTCTACTGTGAGAGTAGCGTCTTAGATTATGTGCCCACCGAAGTGGGTAAGATATAAGCAATCTAATTTTGGGGTATTTAACGTATACTTTCTGAACCGATTTATTATACAGGCACACAGCCTACAGACTAACTTAATCTTCGGACGGTCATAACATCCGGTCACCCGTTCTGTGACATAGGCAGCCAATGATACTTTTTAGGCTACAACCAGGAATCGAGCCAGGGTCTATTAGTTTAGTAATCAGCCGTGGTATCGACTGAGCTAAAGGTGTCGGAAGATAAGCTACAACCAGGAATCGAGCCCGGGTTTATTAGTTCAGTAATCAGCTGAGGTCTCGACTGAGCTAAAGGTGTCGGAAGATAAGCTACAACCAGGAATCGAGCCCGGGTCTATTAGTTTAGTAATCAGCCGTGATCTCGACTGAGATAAAGGTGTAGGAAGATAAGCTACAACCAGGAATCGAGCCCGGGTCTATTAGTTTATTAATCAGCTGAGGTCTCGACTGAGATAAAGGTGTCGGAAGATAAGCTACAACCAGGAATCGAGCTCGGGTCTATTAGTTTAGTAATCAGCCGTGGTATCGAGTGAGATAAAGGTGTCGGAAGATAAGCTACAACCAGGAATATAGCCCGGGTCTATTAGTTTAGTAATCAGCCGTGGTATCGACTGATATAAAAGTGTCGGAAGATAAGCTACAACCAGGAATCGAGCTCGGGTCTATTAGTTCAGTAATCAGCTGAGGTCTCGACTGAGCTAAAGGTGT
>CABEEJ010000309.1:309741-321946 GCA_901482245.1 Timema douglasi | reverse complement strand
CCCACCCTCCCTAGCACTTAATTGGCCCTTTGTTAACCAATTAAGCGTTTCTTTGTGTCACAGAATGACCCTTTTCTCCCTACTCAGGTCTACTGAGGGAGGGTTGTTTTTAAATGGTTTGACCCTTTCTTTCCATGCAAATACGGGTAGATTACCTGTAAAATACTTCCTCCCTTATACCTACCCTATTAGAGTAGTTATACTTGCGAATGACCGTTGCCGGAACCCTGGTTGGGAATCACTGGGATAGAAAGAGCCTCTCACATTTTCATTGGCTGGTCCTCCTACATACAAGGCTTGTCTGTGCTAAGAGTCCATGGATAATGCATACATAGTTGAAGTTAATGATTCATTGTGCACTATTCACTATGTATCGATTATGAACGTTATCAATGAAACTGTATTTAAACTTCTTGTGGATTGACACCTTAACTCAGTTAGTAGCATGTCCACCTACTGAGTTAAGCGTCCTGGGTTGATTACAAGCAAGGCCGAAAAATTTACCATTGGTGAAAAATGTGGACCTTTGCCTTTCCCGCTGATAAATTAACGGCCGGGAGCTAGGTGTTGTGTCTGTTCTATATTTAAGTTAGTTTATAAGTCTTGCCGTGTGATGATTATAAGTCGGTTCAGAAAAAGTACGTTAAAATAACTCAAATAAAAATACTTTTATGCACTTTTCGCTATTGGCTATGCGCTATCCGTGAATATAATAAACCCAGCCTTATTTTTCTGTGGAGAAGGAACTTTTGTTTTAGTCGTCAATCCGTGCCATGAGGCATTGCACACCAGCCGGTCGTGTTGCGAGAACAGAATTGCCAACTTAGCGATTGATTGATTATCTCTCTAGATATCTAACAGGTTTTTTTAACTACAATTTTTTTTAAAATTGAAATGTTTAACACAAGAGTCATGATTGTTTTCCTGTTCCTCACGTCTTACTACAAGTCTTACTACCCGTCTGGTACATCCGTATAGTTACAATAATGGGGTAGTGAAGAAGGTAGACTTTTAAAGAAAGTGTGTTGTCGCGTTTACGTGGCAGGAGAGGGAAAGAAAAATGCCCTTCACCAGGCTGTAATTCGAATCCGACATTTCCGTCAACGGCAAACCAGATATGACGAATCAGACTCCTTTGTCTGCGTGCCCCACCGTTGTGAGTAATACAGGAGTAATTGACGACTTAATCTAAGGGGTGATAATGTGGAGGATGAACTAGAAATAGTGAGAAAATCCCATGTGGGAACCCTCCAGGCCTCCGCCAAATACATCCGCACCGGAAAGAAGGCGACCAAATGAACGACCCCGCTACCGACTCTAAACATCCGATCTCAATTTGATGCACTACGACTTGAGGGGTAATGTCTATCACAGTTGCTACAACGACCCTTGACCGCCACTCTACCGTAGAGAGCAAGCAAAGGGGAGTGAAACATACTTTTTTTTTTAAATAACACAATAATTAGAAAGATGTTAATCATCGAACTTTCTAACAAAATCTTAATACTAATTTTTTGATGATAAAATGTATCCTTTAAAAATTCTGACTATGTTCCTCGCCAATTTTAGGGCCTTGTTCAGTGTGCCATGAGTTGAAAAAAAAAAGGTTGAAAATCGCTGCCTTAGTCAGAACTCATTTCTTCTACGCTCAACAGCACTGGGAGATATTTTCAAGTCTTATTTTATAGTAACTGAAGTACCCGGCGTTTTTCGGGAGGTTTTTAATTAATAACAACAACAAAAATGGCTTCGATTTGTATTCGTTTGTGCACAAGGGATGCTAATTTTTAAAATTTCAGACATTCACGTTGTGAAAGATATCACGCAATGCTCATGACAGACAAACACACATTCATTTTATCAATATAGATGCTAAATAGATTAAGGTCTCGATAGTTCTTTGAATGGGAGTAAGCTCACCTCAAACTAATGAACACTTGAATTACATGGAATAAATGGATAGTACATGTTTGTGAGTTTTATTTTGAGCCAGTTCCATCCAGTCTCCCTCATTACACTCTTGAGCCTTGTACGAGGCCGATTTGATTTGGGCTGCCACAATTACTGAAATAAAAATTATCCATTCAATTCTAAATTAAAGATTTTATTAAGTTTAAATTAAATGTTCCAGTGAGTAGGTCAGTGTACTCAGAATACATCAAATGTGAAGATATTATGGCATTAAATGGCAAACCATCCTGTTTGTGGTTCAATGGTGTTTAGAAACGTATTTTTTAAATCAAATAGGTACATTTTTGGTTTTTGAATATCGACTGTGTTACTGGCTTTGTAATCCAAACAATTAAGTAGCGGGTAAAGAATGATTTTACAAACTTAAATAATAAAAGACTCCCAGCTATTGTCTAACCATTTAGAAGCATTTTTGATCTTATCAGTAAAAAGTAGAAGCAGTGGACTAATTAGCGAGGTAATCATCGATAATGTAGCTGAAATGGCATTGTGATTAAATCTACTATCAATAAATATATAAATAAAGTACTTAGCTCACTTAAGCTTGCATTAAAACATAGCTTCAGTAGTAGGCTATTTATGAATGTGTGCTGTAATATTTATATTCCCTGGCCACTTGGAACCTGCCAGTCCACCCCTGCCTACACGCACAGAAAGCCAAAAGATAGTCTGTTGAGAGCCGAGTGGGGGGAGGCCAAAGCAGTTAACAAAACTTGAACCATACTTAAAACATTATTTTAATTCTATTATTGTTGATATACTGAAAATAAAAGAATAGAAAAATAGCGGAAATTATAGATGGCAATTTCTTGATAACATTTTTCAAATAATTCACCTCTGACAAGACATCTTGTGAATGTGGGGAATGCCAGGCCTCCACCGTGGTTCGGATTCCACGTTAAACTGTAGGTCTTTCTCATCTCACAATAACCCTACCATTACACATTAGCGTAAGTGCGTATAACCCGAACGGGTAGTAAGACGCGGTGCTAATAATAATTAATAATAATATATAAAGCCCATGGAAGGGAGATAGTCTAATTTTGAAGTATAATATCCGGTCAACGAGAGACCCTACGATAGTGACCCATTCAACCACTAAGCGCTGTAGTCGATTCCGTGAGCGAGAGAAAAGAACTGGAATCACTGTTATTGCTTTATTGGAACTCATTTTATAATGTTTCTGGCGTTAACGTACCTAGGAGAAATTATACTAGAGTGGAAACTTTAAAACTTGAGATATCTCGAATGTGTTCATTCAATAAATACGTAAAAATGATCAAGAAAATATGCTAGCATGCAAGCTCTGTGCTCGTAAGTGTTTACATATTGCTCCGTTTTCACGAGTACCTCCTACCAAAAAGATACTTACTGGGAGTCTTATTTCAGTATAACAAGATGGACGTGTCGGTAAAGTAATTATTATAATGCCCCAAGTAATTTCAAACGAATTGCGGGGAGTAAAAAAGGGAGAAAGGGGGGAATTTGTTTGGGGAACTATATTCTAACTGTTATTGGGGGAAATACTTTCTCAGAGGCCTATTTCCACCCGATACAATTTAATAAACTGACAAGTAGTTTATTAAGACACGTCGATTCATTTTTTTTAATTAATAAAAAAATTAACAAAAACATCAAATACAGCCAAAACACAAATTAATAATAAATGCCGTGGATGTGGAGTGGCTTGCTCGGACACAAAACCCTGGCAGATCGTGGTTTCACGCATGCTCCGTACCGAGCATAATATATTATAATCTGCTCTGAGCATGTTCTGACTTAAAGGCTCACCAAAGAGCATGGTTTCACGCACCAGACATTAAATACAGGTGATTTTTTTTCTGTTTTGAAATGAATATATTTCACCTCACGTCTCTAGAAGTGTGTAGCAGTGGCAGAAGAAATACATCCACATTTGCATGGAGGTAGAGTGGGAAGCCATTCGAACCCAGTCCTCTCCATCACAGGAAAACCAGATTAAATGAGCCTGACATTTAGTCCCCATGCCCATCGGTAGTGAATAGGTAATATAGTATCCATTAGACCCATATTGGTAAACACGTGGACAAAGTCATTCTAACCTGGTTTAATGGGGAGGTTGGGGTTCAAATTCCAGCTAAAGGACAGTTTTTTAATCTTAAATTAGGTAGGACTTTACAGCCATGCAAACGCGGGTAAAAAAAAAAAAAGTTCGTTCACGGTAGGAGTTTACCTCTGAAAGGCCTTTTTCCCTACCAGAAATCTATTATATAGTAGGATATTGGTAGGAAAAAAGACCTTTCAGAGGTAAACTCCTACCGTGAATGAAGTATATATTCCTTCGGCGAGAGAATGTGTGAGATTGCTCACGAAGCTTGTGAGATCTAAAGAAACACGCGATTTTAACTGTCGCGTGATTCGGTTTCCTCAGCTTAGCGAGTGTCTTATTAACAAACCCCTCCCACATTGTGTGCGGTTAGCTTACATGTGTGTTCATAAACACACGTGTGTGGGAGTGGCCGGCAAGGACTGCAACTTTGTGAGACACACGTCACACAATATGTCGTCACACTCTCTGCAGTTTGTTGAGGTCAAGAATTGGACGCGGCTAGATTGTTTCCTTACTCAACCTTGGGCAAGCACTTTTAGAACAATAACTGGGAGTTAAACGTGCGCCTTCTAGACACAAAGATTGTATCGGCAACACGCTCTCAACCTAAGGCAGCAGCACTAAATACGTAACAGAATGAAAAGAACTATACGGTTGAAGGAAACATTTGAACCTCTAGAAATATATCTAGCCCCTTTAACCATTCAGCCTCCGCTAAACAGGCAAGCATTTGTGTGGTTGGAAATATATATATAAAGAATCCACAAAACCAGCGTTGCCAATATTTTTTAATACAAAGTTCCCTGTCTTTTCAGAAGCAATTTCCATTTTTATAGATAATTTAGCGAATAGTATAAAGGAATTAATGTAATTTTTCACAAGATTGACTCGTGTAAAGTTACTGTCTTTAGCACAGGAGTAGTTGGACCTCGATAGGTGAATGTATGCAGCTGTTAGGCTTCAATCACACGTTTGCAGAAAGTTAATAGCAGAAACTTCTTGAATGTCGTAACAATTCACACGATTACAGAGATGTATGTTAACCCATGATTCTTTGCAACACAAACTAGAAACAGCCGATTGTAGACGTCTTTTACTATCTAGTGGATACATATATTTATGAATAATATCCCAATAAATTGTTGTGTCGTGAAACAAATAGCAATAGAACAAGTAAAACCCCCGCTTCGGTGATCGCATGATCTAAGGCGCTACTATCGCATTAGATTAGACAGCCGATGATTGGAAGATCGTGGTTCGACCAGTTTCCTACTCTCTCCAAGGAAATGCGGGTACACTTTCTCTAAATTCAACCATCCTAATCCCTAATCTATTAGGGTAATTAGTAATACTTAGCACCGCATCTTACTACCCGTTCGGGTTATACGCTTAAGTACTAATTAATCTAATGGGTTAGAAATTGGGAAGGTTGAATATAGAGGAAGTGAACCCGAATTTGCGTGAAGGGAGAATGAAAAAACATTTAGGGAAAACCACCCTTAGTTCACCCGAGTGAGATTCGAACCTCGATCTTCAGGTCCTTGGCAGTCTAGCTCAACAAGAAACTCGTGCGTTAGCTAACTACGCCACCGGGGCTGGTCGTAATTAGTAGAAGAGCATATAACCCGAATGGGTAGTAAAATGCGGTGCTAAAAAAAGAAAACTTGTACGAGACACGTTCTTTATTTAATTTGTCATTTTATATTTAAAAAAAATCACATCAGTAGATGCAGTAACTAAATCTAGTAACTCGCTTTGTAGGCGCATGCAAACTATTTGCGTCGGTTGGTTTTGAAATTGAATTGGGTCTCCCAAACTGATGATGTCGCGCAGGAGAGGGTAAGCTGAAGTTATTTCAAGTCGTGCTGGACAGACAATGGAGATGAGGCTAAAATCTTGTGATTGGTTTAGAACTCATCATCACGTGAATACGTTTCCTCTACGATCTTGTTTTTCGGTGAACGCGTGAATCCACAAGTACGCAGCTTTATGGATCTGGGCGAATAAATGGTGGGTGACACGTGTTTGAATCAACGAGATTCTTTCAGTTCACCTTCTCTTCCAAGGAAAGGGGAGACTATTTAAAGCTTGAAGTCCCAAATTAACAAATCTTCTTACCTTAATTTTTAGTTATTGAGGCGGGTGGCAGGGAGGTGAAATTCCCGGTTTCCCAGGTGCGTGGAGACCCTGTATACGCATTTAAAGAGCTTAATTTAAAATAATGACCTTTCTTCAAGGTGTTACCTACCATTTAACATCTATATTCTACAAGGCATCCATGGTTGGAAGGGTAGTATCTGACAGCTAGCAAAAAGTATTTATTGCAAACCTTAACTGAAACTGACTAATATCAACCTATTAGGAATTTATTATTATTATTTGCCTAATAGTACTATACTATCATGAAAAAGTGTTATCAAACGAGCTTAATAATACTTCCCTAAGGATTATAGCTATAATTTACGTGTGTAACTTAATGAAAGAACAAAATATATTAATAAAACTTGTGTTTTTATTTTGAGGTTGTGGCAACGAGATATATTATTGCAGCGGCGTAGCGTGGGCTTCCAGCGCCCGGGGCAAGGCAAGCAAGTAAGTATTGCGCCACCTAATCCGTGGACTTTTAGAACTCACTGAGTCCCTTCCAATTAAGAACTAAGCCCCTTGGCTACTAAGCACATGTATTGTACTTTAAGAAAATAATGACTTATTAAAGTATATTTAATTTAAATCTAGTATAGTTAAATTAATTTAAATTCTTCTGGTTTTAATTTGTGCAAATTTTTCAATAATAGTAATGAAATCTACATTGAAATCTTTCTAAGTTGACAGTATTGCTATGCCACTAAGTCTTTCTAGACTCAATGTATATCTCTGACACGTTTTGATTAATTTAAGTTTTGAGAAACTTCTTTCACAACTGGCAATTGAAACAGTGATAGTTAAAAAGTTTTTTTTAATAAAACAAAGTTAATAAAACACTCTTGCAGCTTCCACGTGTACACACACCGAGGTAAATCTAAAGCTGTCCAGTTAGCAATATGTCCATCAGTATTTGACTTCTTTATACAAGACAATGCGGCACCGAAGGTGATTTATTTCAGCTATCATAGCTGCAACATTCAACTCTGTGAACTTAGCACATGTGCAGGGACGGATCCAGATCATTTTCATAGGGAGGTCATAATTATAAATAACATAGTTACTTACAATGTTACATTTATGTTTAGAGCCATTTAATAGCTTTTCATTCATATTTGATCTTATGTATGTTTTAAACCGTGATCATCCTCTCCAATCTTTTAAAATCATATAGTTTCTATAAACTATTTGGATTGACCCTCCTTCAACAATTTTTTGAAAAATCGTTCACTCTAGAAACTATATGAAAGTTTTTGAAGTGTTCTTCCACCGACAACATTTTGAAGATATAATTATTTCAGAAACTGGGCTAATTTGGGGTGGTCCTCACCTGAAAGTTCTTCAAAATGACATGCATGATTACCTCGGAAGCTACTCCTCTGACTTTTTCTGCCAGTTAGATGCCTCTAGTCTATTAGTCTTTTCCCGCAAATTTTTTACAATAGAAAGCATCTAGAAGTCATTTGTTGTTTGGTTTAAGGCCCCATCTTTCAGTTTCTTATTCAATAATATCAGAGGATTTGAAATATATCTGGGGGGAGGTGGGGGGGGGATTTATTCCAGGGGGTCACACATATTCTATATTCGGTATTCGTGGATGAACTGCTCTCAGTCTTCTTTGATATGTGGTATTCTACCGTCTTTATCTGGAACAATGTTCGTTGCTCATTATGCACGACAAATATTCGTACATGAAAACGAATATTTTTTCCACACTTGCGTGAATCATATCGAAAATTGAATAAACGTGGACGAATAACGAACGTGTGGACTCGGATGAAGAGGTTTCTGCGCGTAAAAAGATTAAAAAAAGTGTAATTTATCTGTGTCGTATTTTCTTTCTAAAATTTGAACTTTCATTTTGTTTTTTGTATTAGTTTTCTAACTTTCACAGGGGGGTCAATTGACCCTTTGACTCCCCCCCCCCTGAATCCGCACCTGCACATGTGTGCTGAATTTGTTCATTAATAAAATAATCTTTTTTTCAGCATCTAACACCGTCTGGATCATTCTATTGCTTGCATTTGTTCTCTGCGTGTTTCTTGTATCAGGGTCAAGCCATGATCATGACTTTGCTCACCAGCCATCTTCTTACATCTTCTTACATCTTCCAATTCTTTTACCTGTAGGAATGTCGTACGTTTTTCACATCTGCAGTGGTTTCTCAGTTGCCTTTGATACTAGACAGTATCGTTTTGCCTGGCAAAATAGAGTTAATACTTTCAACTTAAGCACACATGGACCAAGCGCAGTCCACGTCGACGGCGAAAAACCGTCCCGTGTGAAAGGCCTCTGGAGACTGGAGATAACCGAGACGAGTGAGTGACATTGATCCCTTCTATCTTTTACAATATTCTTCTCCTCTCATATTTTACTTCCGATAATCATTCGGAACTTGAGAAAATATTCTACTGTATCACTTTACTGCAAGGGTTTTTATTTGATTTTTTCATCTAAATATCTACTTCATGAATGTATGAGTTTTACTTGTCTTACTGGCTTTAAATTAAATATCGTAGTAAAACGTATACAAACAACGCAGCAGTGCTATAATTATAATATTATAAGTTATTATCTTATGTTTTATGAGTTATTATAACATAATTTTTCTAAAGCTAATATTGTTTTTGCTTGTTTACTGAACATGGCTAAGTTGAAATTTAAAAAGAAACGCGAATCAAAACCAATGAAACGAAACCAACGGGAGAAATCGTGCCAAAATTGGTATCAATTTAAAATGATGAAATATTTGAGAAGGTGTCAAGTAGAGGGTTGAAAATTCTGAGAAATCTGTCTCCAGCCTAGAAAATAGGGGGAAAAGAGGGGTGGAAATAACTAGAGAACGGTAACTGCCAACAATGATGGTTTTCCGTAAGTTCCTTGTTATTTTGCCAATTTTCCCTTGAGAGCTGCTCGCGTACCCCCTGAAAGGTATTCACGCACCCCTAGCGGTACGTATACCCCAGTTTGAGAACCACTGCCCTAGAGGACCTAGCGAAACAGAATTGTCGATGTTGCTGTCTGATTTTTTTAAAAGCCTTTCATAAAGTAAAATAATGAAGTGAAGGGTTTGCGATTTTCAGCTATACTAAAAAGATAAGATGCATTCTAATTAGTCAAGTTTAGTTATTATTATTATTATTATTATTATTACGGTTGCTATAATTGGTTAGGAACTAAACCGATTCAACTACAACACATAAGAGTTTTAGTTTGAATCCAAGTTTCCACAAATAATTACAAATTAAATTTCAAGCAGGCTACTGGTGACTCGAAACACTCTGATCTGATAACCTATGGACAAATGTACCAATGGTTCATGATTTGTTAATGTTGGATGTTCCAGGACTAAGATACTAGTGGTTCATGATTTGTTAATGTTGGATGTTCCAGGACTAAGATACTAGTGGTTCATGGTTAGTTAATGTTGGATGTTCCAGGACTAAGATACTAGTGGTTCATGGTTAGTTAATGTTGGATGTTCCAGGACTAAGATATTAATGGTTCATGATTAGTTAATGTTTAATGTTCCAGGACTAAGATACTAAGATTAGTCATATATAGGATCCTCACTTCGGTACATTCAACAAGGTTACAATTTTCGTAACCTGTAAACCAGATAAGTACGACTGATGCCTTTTTCCATGGGACCACCGGTGTGGGTGTTAGTTATTGTAATAAAAACGAAAAGTTGGCCTAGTAAATAATCCACTTTTAAGTATTTGACACTTAAATTATTCTAACTTGAGTGCTTTGTATTCAAATATATTTTTGTATCAAGCACATAGTTTATAAATAGTGTGTTCAATATAATAAATACTTTGCATTTTTTTTTCAACACCCTTCATACAAAGAAACATCGAAACTGTTATTTACGTAAGCTCGCATTTAAAATAAATTGTTTGCTTTGTAAATGTTCTTAACGTCAAAAGTAACAACAAATCAACAATTGGTCTGGGAGATCATATGGTTTGGCGCGTGGATTTATAGTAACCTTTCCTAGCTGTCAGATACCACCTCTCCACTGTGGGTGCCCTATAAATATCAATTTTAAACTAAATCCATCAGACACTTTTTGTTGCAGATCCAGTTACAGACAAATTTGTAACACACACTTTTGTTTAATTTGGGAGTATGTCTGCAAGTAGCGTCAAGTAGAACTTTTGTTCGATTACAATACTTTCTTTCTAAGAGAAAGTAAAATAAATTTGCGTCAATTTCAGTTCTTTTCCTTGGAAACTAGTTTAAGTTTGCGTTCCTTTCTCAGCAAGTAAAGTTAATTTCTAAATGTCTTACTAATGTTTTGTAAAGCTTTTTTTTTTTTACAAAAATGATCATAAACAGTTATTTTAACCATTCATATTTTATACTTAACAAAGCGAACTCTTTAAGATTTTTTTACTTTTCAACCAAATTCCCCGAGTATTCCTTTGCCAACCGAGTTATCGGACTTGCCCATGCTTTCTTGGCGCGTGGTCGGTCACCTTACCATCTAATTCTAAGAACCTTAGCCCACCGGGACGCCCCCAAGATGGGATACATAGTGGGTGGGAGAGACTACCAGCTCCACTCCGTAATCGGCGGACAATCCGCGGATATAGCGCAACACCAGAGACTGATATGGAGAGGAGCACGTGAAAAGATGGAGAGAAATAAAGGGCAGTAGTTGTGTCTGGTCCACCCACACAACAATTGTAAGCTGGTGGTATCCGCGTATTGTGTTGGTTCTGTAAACAAGGTAAGTCGCCAGTGGAGAGAACAATGGCACTAAGAGTACAAAGGAGAAGGTCGCTAAAAACCACGCGCATGTTTTGAACCACCCCCTAGTGCAGAGGTTCTCAAACTTCTTAGTCACGCGGACCTTCTGACCATGGGACAACTGATCCGCGGATCGCCGACCCCTTAATGTATGATAGATGATTTAAAACGTTATGCTGTAGGGATAAATTAGGTAATTTTTTAACGTAAATATGATTACAATATAAATTAAAATAACATAAATGTAGGTATTATATTTGTACATTTTTAGACATAGGCCTAATATATTTTTTAAATAAATGTAAAAAAGAATTACAATAAAAACGAAAAGAAAATATAGGACTAAGTTAATATGTATTATATCTGTACATTTATAATCACTGATAATTTATGTGAGGAATGGAACTAATTGAGTGACTTGGGGATATCATTGAGATCTGTATTCATTTTAGTGACCATCTCTCATTTCACGCCACAAAGAGCAGAAAAGGCTCGCTGGCACAAATAAGTTGTTGGAAACGGCATCAAATGTATCAATGCTTTTTATGAAAGTTCTTTGTGCTGGCTGACAAGAACTAATATAAAATATGTGGGTGTAAGGGGCGTGGCCAACCCCCCACTTTTAGGCCTCATTTTCTCGCCGGGTTATTAATATGGGAAGACAGCTCCATTGTGTTTAGTACATACCAGCGATTTACCCTTCTATAAGGGCAAAAAATATATAAGGGTATATCACGGATTCATTGGACGATCTCGTGGACGAACCTCGGGGTCCTCTGGGGGTCCGCGGACCCCACTTTGAAAATCTCTGCCCTAGTTCATCTGACAGTGATCTCAGCAATCATCGGCAGCCGAATGTGATGCGAGTCTGACGTCTTAGATATCATGGTCACCGCTGTGGGACAGAGCGATCTAGCGACTGTCCAAGACCCCCCTCCCCCTCCGGCGCGAGAATAACAATGGCCCTCAGAAACAACTCCCGAGAGGAATGCATTCAAATATTCCAAACACGTCGAGCTCATCCGTCCGCTCTCGTCCACACGACTGCCTGTAGAGGTTTCGTCCACACACGAGTGACTGTGTGACCTTCACATGTGGAGAGCTACGTGGTCGAGTGGTCGAGTGGTCAGGGAGGCCGACCAGAGGTCCCTGGTTTATCCATAGTGGGGTAGAGATATTAATAATGTTCATCCGGCTACCCGGCCGCTAAGCTCCTCATCACTACCCATATATATATATATATAT
>CABEEJ010000309.1:297105-309426 GCA_901482245.1 Timema douglasi | reverse complement strand
GTCTTACTACCCGTTCGGGTTATACGCACTTACGCTAATGTGTAATGGTAGGGTGATTGTGAGATGAAATGGAGGACCTACAGTTTAACGTGGAATCCGAACCACGGTGGAGGCCTGGCATTCCCCACATTCACAAGATGTCTTGTCAGAGGTGAAGGAAGGGTTTGGTAATCAGATAAATCTGTGCCGGGACCGAGGATTGAACCCCGGCCGCCAGCACAGAAGTCTGACACCTTACCCCTAGACCGCCAGGTCACCGAATTAATCATTAATCATAGCTTCGGGGAAGGCGGTGTTGGAATTCAACCTCGGTAAGGCCTTATTAATAACGTATTTTGTGTTTATACACAATGCCTGGACTAGTAGCTTATCAGAGCTTATAAAATTCATTGGACCTGCAACTCCGTTTATGTTTTATAACACTAAGAAACTCCAAGAAAAATTCAAGGTTTAAAATTTCTTTGATGAGGGATTTTACCACGCGTTAAGACACCCTCCAAAGATATAGTTCTTAGTATAATGCAAATTTTAAAATAGTATTTTCCAGGATATAGAAAACAACCAGATAGTTTCAGACCATAGTAAAACGGCAGGAAGGATCGTATAGACAATAGCTCATTTGTTTGTGGTGCGCATTGTTAACATGTTGGTGTTATGATTATTATTTATATCGATATTGATTGATTGCCAGTGGCAGGGAACTGTGCATGTTGATGCTGATGATGAATTATTGATAATAACTATGAAAGGTGATAGCTGCAGATCACATGACTTGACGTTTGAATATTTGAAAGAGGTTTTAGTAGCTTTATTACTGTCAGATACTGTTACCGTGTTTCCACTGTAGGTCTTGCAGCCACAAGTCAAAGCTAATGACTCCTAAGACACACGGATGTGGACTGCGCCTACTGATTATGTCACCCTTCCTCCTCGTCTAGTTCCTGCTACAAGAATAACAATCCACAGACGCGGTGGGTTTGACATTCCTGTTTTAAAGTACTGAAAATATTTTCTATTCATGACAGGCGTCCTTGCTGAGAACGCCTTGAAAAAACTCTGAACTCTCGCTTTTACAGCGTGTAAAGGTATACTACATCTATTCTAACTGCAATTCGAACCCCGAGACTTTTGTCAATGACAAACTGGGTATAGTTCTCGAAAGACCCAGACATTTAAATCGATAAACTTTATCTATTTCTCAAATCCGGATTTAAGAAAACAGGATATGCATTTTGAGTTTAATTTTCCCTTATTGCTAGGATCCATTTTCTCTTTTTTCAAAACCCGCCTAGGTGGCGTAGTTAGCTGACGCGCTAGTTTCATGTTGAGCTAGACTGCCAAGGACGGGGAGATCAGAGGTTCGAATCTCGGTCGGGTGAACTGGGTTATCTTCAATAGTTTTCCACTCTCCTTCCACGCAAATGCGGGTTCACTTCCTCTATATTCAACCTTCCTAATCCCTAGCACATTACTTTAATTAGTACTTAAGCATATAACCCGAACGGGTAGTAAGACATGATGATGAGTAGTTTAGTCTTCAATTCCTAAATTCATAGTAATTCTAAAGTGTCTAAAAAACTAAAATATTATTTTAAAATGCAGGGTTTTATTATTACCATAGAGACATGTTCGGTGAACCAAATTTGAAATAAGCCAACCCCTTCTTAAAAACAGCGGGATTTCTGGTCGACTGCAACGCATCTCAGCGCTACAGTTGACGGCCTCATAAAGGGGTTGTTTCAACGCCAGTCAGCCATTTCAAAATTAATGATTCTTCTATAAATAATATAAAATGACTGCAAGTATTTATAAGGAATAGTGCTACATTGTTAGTAAATATTATTAAATGTAAACGAAATGGTTCAATTTAAAGAACACCGAGAGTCGAGTTTCATATAAATAATTTAGTGTCGGTAATATCCTCTTATTTTAAAGAGTGAAATGCTATATTTCTAACTAATATTATAAATAGTATTTTATTGTACTAATGCACGATGCCAGTTTTTAAAATAAGTTTCAAATCAATTTTTAGTCAAATGTAATACATTATTATTATTACCGCACCTTACCACCCGTTCGAGTTATACACTCTTATGCTAATGGTAAGGTTATTGTATGATGAAATTGGGGACCTACAGCTTAACGTGGGATCCAAACCACTGTGGAGGGCTCACATTACACACATTCACAAGTTGTGATTAAAACACGTCTTTCAGAGGTGAAGGAAGGGTTTGGCAATCAGATAGATCTGTGCCGGGACCGAGGATTGAACCCCGGACCCCAGCACAGAAGTCTGACACCTTACCTCTAGACCGCCAGGTCACCTATTAATAGATAATACATACATACCTAATCACGCCGTTCCCTTACGGGGTGGGCAAGAAACTGTGCACAGAGCTCATAAAAAACAACTCTGTACTTAATTCATCCTTACTAACCTTCTCCACACTTCCCTATCCTTGCATACTCCCTTATTCATACAGCAAATTATAATATGTATATATAAAAAAGCTTATTTGCTGAAGTGCTCACTTTGAGCAGTTTTTACTAACTTAACCAACAAGGGAAACTGGCCAGGCTTAATTATTTAAATTAGGGTAACTTATAAGAAGAATGTTATAAAAAGTAAACTAAACGGCTAAATTGAAATAAAATGCCGATTATCAAGTTTTATTAAAATGTCATATCTTATTCAATAAAATAATGTAATGTTTGCATGTTTCAGCGCAACTTTATTAACATATTGTACCAATGTGCAATAAAAGTTTTCAAAATGAGTCAAATTAATTTTTAATCAAATAATATGTGAAAAGATAACTCATATGCTGAAGCGTGACTTTAAGAGATTCGGGCCCCCCCCCCATCCCTAGTTACTCCCCTTTCACTGACCGGGTTCTGTTGTTTCTGAAGATAATTAGTAAGTCAGCGCCACTAAAGCGTACAAACAAACACGTCTGCAACGTTCATAATTCACGCTATTATAAAGTGAATTACTCGCTCACATTAATTAAGTTCATCATCGTTTTGAACGGTATGGCGGCAGCACGCTCGCGAGGTCTGGCGGGAATGAGGTCGAACGAAACATTTTCTCTCTCGTCGGCCCTCTGGCTGGTGTTCGTGACTCTGTCGCTAATTGATCGATTGCACAAGTACAGAAACGTAATTGCCGTTTAGAGTCGTAGGTGGCATGCAGACTTGTAAGTTATATTGCCATCGAAATAACTCTATATCAAGATTCCAGCAGTTTTTAAAGTGCGGGTACCTTTCATCTATATTCTACCTTAGTCAATCTTTATCCATTAGTGTAATTAAATGAGGATAATCCGAGTGAGCAGTGAGATATTATGGATTTTAAAAATATATTTGGGCATATTACTTACATTTAACAAATACGGGCAGTCTATTTCAAAACTTGACTGGGATTGAACCAAACGAATGATGGTAGAGCGCCTTACCACGCCCTGCTCGCAAATCTACAGGAAGAAACACCGACAGACCATGTCTCCCCCAATCTCATACATTTAATCCATGCATCGTAATTCACTCGCAATGTTGACAGGTTTGTACACAATGACAAACTCTCGTGATGTGACAAGCCGAACAAACCAATATAGCTTCTAAAGAGAGACGCTTATTTATCTGTGATTGGGCAACAAACAATACAAGCAGGGCAGGGCAGGAGTGCCTTCGGGACGCAGAAAAAAAGAAAGGATTTTAGTGAGAAAATGTTAAGTAAATAAGGAACGTAAAGAAGTCAAGAAATCTCGCAAGATGAAGTTCCAGACTACAGTAGGAGTATTTTTTGCAATCACTCTTGCACATTTTTATATCATATTTTTGTGTTCAAGCCATAAATAATAGGGACCTACCTTCTTTTATAAAATTTATTTTGTTTTATTTTTACAATTCTAAATAAAAACAAATCAAATAAACATAGACATTAGCCCAAATCCAAAAACATACAATTTTTAATGCACAAGTAAAAGATTTTGGTGAACAGCCACATGACCTAGGGAGGGGGGGGGGAGGAGTATAGGTTTGGAGGGCGTCATTTTGAGGTTTTGCTTCACGCGGTGTTTAAATCCTAGCACGCGGTGTCGTAATCCTAGTACGCGGTGTCGTAATCCTAGCACGCGGTGTCGTAATCCTAGCACGCGGTGTCGTAATCCTAGCACGAGGTGTTTAAATCCTAGCACGAGGTGTTGTAATCCTAGCACGCGGTGTTTTAAATCCTAGCACGCAGTGTTTTAAATCCTAGCACGCGGTGTTTTAAATCCTAGCACGCGGTGTTTTAAATCCTAGCACGCGGTGTTTTAAATCCTAGCACGCGGTGTCGTAATCCTAGCACGCGGTGTTGAAATCCTAGCACGCGGTGTTGAAATCCTAGCACGCGGTGTTGTAATCCTAGCACGCGGTGTTGTAATCCTAGCACGCGGTGTTGAAATCCTAGCACGCGGTGTTGTAATCCTAGCACGCGGTGTCGTAATCCTAGCACGCGGTGTTTTAAATACTAGCACGCGGTGTCGTAATCCTAGCACGCGGTGTTGAAATCCTAGCACGCGGTGTTGTAAGCCTAGCACGCGGTGTTTTAAATCCTAGCACGAGGTGTTGTAATCCTAGCACGAGGTGTTGTAATCCTAGCACGCGGTGTTGTAATCCTAGCACGCGGTGTTGTAATCCTAGCACGAGGTGTTGTAATCCTAGCACGCGGTGTTGTAATCCTAGCACGCAGTGTTGTAATCTCATCACGCGGTGTTTTTATTTTTAACACGTGGTAGCTCTGACCAGGTAAGGCAAAGTTCAAATAACATCTTAGTTTACTAACCCTCTCTTCAAACGAGTATTAGTAATACCAGCACAATGACCCGAAATCTCGTACTAAATAGTCCTCGACCGCGTGCAGTGAACGCAACAAAAGGTGATTGTTGAGAGCAGTTAATAACCAGCACAATACTGACCCCACCCTTCCGGGGACACACAGTGGGCGCACGGAGGGAACACTTCATTGTCTGTGTAGGGGACTTTCCGCACACTTTCTAAACCTAGAGATATATCAGCAACGAGCATAACACCAAACACGGGTCCGGTCTGTTGTTTATTGAATTACATATATTTTACCACTCTAATAATTATATTACGCATATTATATAAGGTAACGTTCCAGGAGAGTAGGGGAGGGAAGCCCAAAGTATCTGTTACAATTTTAACTTTAGCCATGTAAGCATATATCTAAGAATATATTTTGGGTAGTAAATGGAGTAAGAAGTACAATGTTGTATAAAAGCGTTGGTTTGCGGTTATTTAGTGGAAAAAGTCCATGCTCTAACTCATGAAGTCCCAAGACACGATAATAGCCGGTTTTAGCCGACCGCACAATACCTTGATGACTCAGTCGGACAACGTGTAACAAAGAGCACAATAATAATCATAGAGCATCTAATAATTTAAACATTAATGTGACATATTTTTGTTTTCCAATTAATATATTGAAAATATGTATTTTAAGTTTAATTAACTGTAATCTTGGTTCACATTTCGGGGAGAAGAAAGGAACGGGCGGGTGTATAGATCCTTAGAACAACTAACTCCTCCTGTCCCCCTCATCCACGTGCCTGGGACGAGATCACAAGCTGGACCACCCAGAAGATTCTGGGGGAAACTCAATGGTATCTTGGGGGTTTTCATTCAAACAGAACAATTAACTTAGTAGACAAGACATCTTGTGAATGTGAGGAATGCCAGGCCTCTACCGTGGTTCGGATCCCACGTTAAACTGTAGGTCCTTCATTTCATCTCACAATCACCGTACCATTGCACATTAGCGTAAGTGCGTATAACCCGAACGGGTAGTAAGACGCGGTGCTAATAATAATAATAATAATAATAATAATAATAATAATAATAATAATAATAAACTTAGTAATTTATTATGTGTGCTATTAATTTTTTTAAACATAAAATTTCCACTGTGATCATCCCCGTTTACTATGAAAGGTTCCTACCTTGACCGATTACATACAATTCAGCCCTATATCATAGGCTGCACGATAGTGTAGGCCGTCGAGGTGAGCTCACTATCTAACAGGCTAAACGAAGTGTGCATCAGAAAAAGTAGAAAGTTTTCTTCCAAAACTAATATATCTTTACAAAGCTTACCGAATTAAAATAAACTGGTCCGAAAAATCAATACTAAAAAAAGCACACACAAAACTGAATTACACGTAGTAGAATAAGATGGAAAATTTCCCCCCTTTTTTTTGTTTAAGGTACATTTTCCGTTTTGTAAAAATTCCAGATGCTGTATTTAAATGGGACAGATGCAAAATATAAACTACACCGTAAGTTGAATTTGTCTCAAGGACGTTTACACTAGAAATATGATCAAACGAGTTTCAATAGAGTAATAAAAACTAATTCAGGTCTCTTATCCCACTCACGTATCGATTTAAGTGCTTGGTGGTTGAATGAGTCACTAATCTTGGGTTTGCTATGGCCCATATATGATCAATATTAGAATAAAAGCTTTTACGAATAAATCCTCTTGCCCTGTGATTCAATAATCTAAAAATTTTACCGAAAAAAGTGTTATCTCTAGTGAGTGGTTGGGACTCTACTAATAGGGGGGCCTAGGGCAGACTGCCCTATTTGCATTCAAGATGTTAATAGCACCTCCAGTGTTCCACGCCCCAACTATTTGAGCAAGTGGTGGCGCGACAGTGTGTGAAGCCTGTCTGTCCTCCCTGTCAGTGAGGCGTGTAGCCAGGATATAATGGACAGGACGAGGTCAACATTCAATTAGGATATGGCCACGGTTTGCTCTGGCACCAGGGACAGGATATATTCTGTGGCGGTCATCTCACCAATATTATTTAGTTTAGAATAGAATTTTTCTCAAAATGTTACGTTTTAAATTAATAAAAAATAATCAGATTGTGATTAAATTATTAGTGTATTTAAAATAAAATTTGAATCTCAATTTTCTCTACTACGAAGAGCGCATGACGTGGTGAAGTGTGGAACTAATAAATAAATTCGAAAACCCAGGGGCGGATATGGACCCTTGGCTCCACATATTTTCGCACCCAGATTTGACTTAGCTTAGGAACAAACGAACAAAACAGAATTTTTTGTTCATTAGAATGGGTTGAGTAATTTGATATTTTAATTTGTTTACTGTGTTGATATTATTTAATAACAGTTTTTATTAAAGCATAATATTAATGACAGAATTACATTATTAGCCTACTTATTAAATAATACGACTATATTTTTGACTAGTGAATGTATGAATAAGATCATCATAGTCTAAAGATTTCATCATGTCCGAATCAATGTTTCTAACAGCAAGAGCGTTTAATCTATCCCAATTAATTTTTAATCGTAAATAATATTTGACCTGAGGCAACCAACAAAATCTGCGTTCTGCAAAGCAGTTTGTGACCAGAGTACAAACACCTCTATGAAGCGCAGTATAAACAGAGTACAGTACACGGTTTGTAGATCGTGTTGTCGAAGCCATTCCAACAATTTTAATATTTTTTTTTTTACATTTCTCTGACAGCGTATTAGAAATTTAAAGCACCCACATCCATTTACGATCCACTAAAACTTGCCGCCCCCTAAAACTTGCTGCCCTGGGCTGGATCCTACTGGTAAAGCGTATGGCATCTTAGACCGGGAGAGATAATATTATCTGGTTCAATTTCTAGAAATAGTACCCAATGTATCCCTACGCCAACAGCTAATATCTGTCACTTTGGATAACTGTAATGAAAACCTATGGTAATATATGAATGTGATAGTTAACCACAGTAATTTAGGCCAATATTATATATGTATTTATTTGAGGTCGAGCGCAAAGCTTATTTATCGTTTTATTCCACTAAAAAAAACCCACCACTTTCACAAAAGGTCTAACAAACATAGCGACTAACGCATTCAAACCGTGTGATTGAACATAAGTTATTCACAATGATGCACCCACGCAATGGATATAAATATTTTATTCAGTTATATATTTTGAAATACGATAAAATAATCGTAACATAATTTATTATATATATATATATATATATATATATATATATATATATATATATATACACACACACACACAAATATTTTGTCTTTTCAAAGTAAATACAATGCCTGTATTAGAAGGTACAGTAGCCCCATGGCTTCTTTGGTGCTGAGTGACAGCTGACGGTTTTGAAAAGTTACCAGACCAAATTATGTATCCCTACGGCGAACCATATGATCTGCAAAAACATGTGTTTAGCAGCTGTCACTTCTGACTGTCAAAATTTAGGTATATACCTAAATGTTGACTGTCAGAAGTCAGCCGTGAGCTGTCAGTCAGCACCAAAGTAGCCACGGGGCTACTGTATTATCGTATGCACTATATTACATAGCATAGATAACATTACAAAATGATAACAAAACAGTGATCTTTTACAAGTAGTGTTGGCAACCCAAAACCTAAACATGATTTTTGAACTGTCATCCGGGTAAAAATCTGTCATGAACAGTCTATAGACTTTCAGCCTCTGTGGTGTCACAGAACGTTGCCCAGGATACACCTAGGGGGGTTGTCTACTCGTCGTACCCGCGATGAGATGATGTGATGGTAGATATTATGAAGATGTGGAACTAGGAGGGATCTTAAACCTAACTTTAGACTAACCAACCAAACCCAGGCGACCATTGATATAATTCCCCTTTAGAAACAAATACCCACGGTACGAATCGGTAATCGAACCCGGAACCCTTAGGTTCGTGCCCAGGTGCTCTGTCCACTATACCACGGGGCCGGTTAGCCTACTGGTAGTGAGCGTGAACACAATAACCCTGTATGTGAAATTATTTTAGTATTTTAAATAAGAGAACAAAAATATAAAGTAAATATAATAAGCAAAGTCAGCGTAGAAACAAAATGAAAAAAATGTTTATAGCATCTGATCTGAGGGCAAGGGAAAGGGGGCGGAGGTTTGAACACCTCGCGGTGTCCCCCACCCCCCATAACTACACCCCTGGGTTGAATGTTACGCGAGCCTCGTCGCTCAGAGTTGGAGGAGAAGAATCTAATCTGTCGGTTGTTTATTCTGAAGACGAGAACAGGTTGAAGTTCTCGAAACGCCATTGTCTAACCGCATTTTTATTCACCCCTATCCCACACCGGTAGATAGGCAAATAAAGGCGTCAGTCTCATCTTGTTTGGTTTGCCGAGTGATGTGGAGTTAGTAGTTCTAATCCCGGTGGTTTCCCTACAAGTACATATATAAGGTTATTTAATCTAAACGCTCCCTACCTCATAGATTTAAATATTCTGACACCAAGAAGGGTAGAAATACGTAATGTAAATATAAAGTTTAAATTAGCTCAATTTAAAAACATATTTGATGGCGGCAGCGATTCATTTGGTAGGCCTCGGGTCGCTCTACATAGTTTTATCCGTGCGGCCAGCCCAACAGCTGTCTGTCGAATTGGGAGCACACAATCCATCTTGTACACAATACATTCTAGCAACATGTTCTCATTGCAGTCGAGCGACCGTACCGTTAACGCCATTTATTCGCATCCAAGACAAACTTAATGCCGCTGAATCGTCGTGATAGTTACCCCGTAACGGGATAACGTCACCATAACGCCAGTTACACCAATCCACCACACGCGAGTAAGGCCTGCAACTTGAGGAACGCGGGCAGCGTTTGGTGCTAGGTACAAGGGCTATTAATGGCCTAATATAGGGGGATAGGGATGGAATGTATGAGAAGTGCACCATCATTTGTCTGGATAAAGATGGATAAAATAAACTACAGTGAACCAGACTTAGATTCTAGCTTTATCCCCAGGGCCAGAGTCAAGCCCACCACACCTGACTAATATTTAAACCCATTTACTGTTTTCAAATTTGATACATTTAAATTAATGATTTATACACCCGCCTCGGTGGCGTAGTTGACTAACGCGCTAGTCGTGTTGAGCTCGACTGCTGAGGACGGGGAGATCGAGGTTCGAACCTCGGTCGGGTGAACTGGGGGTGGTTTTCCACTCTACCTCCACGCAAATGCGGGTTCACTTTCTCTAATTCAACCTTCCCAATTCCTAATCCAATAGCGTAATTAGTACTTAAAGAGTATAACCAGAACGGGTAGTAAGCAGAGGTGCTAAATTATAATGATGATTTATAGAGATGTGGGTCCAATACCTTAGCCCAGTCAGTAACCAAGCTTCCCTGGTTCGAATCTAAGAACGTTGTTTTCACCGTATCCTGGCTATCCTTTTTTAAACACACTAACGAGGAAGATGAAAGGATTTACACACATGTTCGTGGGGGTAGAGTGAAGTACTATCTAAGATACGAGACCCGATCTTCTAGTTACCAGTGAACCAGACTAAATGAGGCACTTAGTTGGCCACCGTTTGCGCGTACAGGATGTTTAAAAAGGGTACTTAAAATCGACTCTGCGGCCACATTACGCTCAATAAAACCCCAACCCCCAAAACTTGTCGAAAATAGCAAGGTTACTTTAAACCCAGTTGGTTTGTCAAGGGTCTGTATTGCAACCGCGCCGTAACCAAAGATAGATGGATGATTAACAACTGTAAACATAATTAGGTCACCGATTAACTCACTACGGAAAAGTTTCAAAACAAAGTCTCAAGAGACAGGGACGTACAAATATACGCTCGTAAAGTAAAAAAATATAAGCCTCAGGTGATAGAGATAAGAGATCAAATGAGATTACAAACGTCAAGTATATATATTTCTAGGAGGATATAGAATAAAGAGAGACTGGGAGGACAAATATAAAGTAAGGTGCTATTGGAGTATATAGACTGGAGAAAAACTGAAGGGACAAAGCATTAATCGGGAGAACATTTTGGACCATACACGAGGGAAACTGAGATATAGGGTCGTATTAGAGATGAACTTTTTCGGCCAATTTTCTAGTGATGGCTTGTTATTTGCCAAGTATATGAGAGGGGTTGATACGCGAATGTGAGAATAGATCTGTAATCGCTGTTATTGTTTTATTGTATTCATTTAATAATGCTTCTGATGTTATGTTAACGCCCTTAGGATAAATTTAACTTAGCTAAAAAGCTAAAACTTGGAATAACTATAGAGCATTCGTTTCATCTAAATAGGTGGACAGGCATCTCACTTCCATGTATATAACAGCCCCGCTCACCCCCTTTGGTGGTTGTCTAGGTGCGAAATTGCTGCAACCTCGCGGTGAATGAAGTTTACAGTAATCTCTCTGTCAGCTCTTGTCACGGGTGATCAGTGTTGCTAAACATTACATCACTGTCGAGACTTCCAACTGCAGACTCAGATATCTCTCGGGTTTTGTAAGAAACTGCGTGGCTAATTCCTCCCACTGGAGCGTCGTGGCAGTTTGGATGCTTCAGTCTCGCGTTTGGATGTCAATAGTCGAACCCAAAAAACCTTGCGTTTGATTTTTATAGTCGAACTAAAGCAACCTTGCGTTTAATTATCAGTCTAAGAAAAGCAACCTTGCGTTTGATTTTTTATAGTCTAACAAAATCAACTTTGCGTTTGATTTTTAGAGTCGAACAAAAGCAGCCTCGAGTTTGATTTTTAGAGTCGAACAAAAGCAGCCTTGAGTTTGATTTTTAGAGTCGAACAAAAGCAGCCTTGAGTTTGATTTTTAGATTCGAACAAAAGCAACCTTGAGTTTGAGAGTTTCTAATGCATACAAGCTTGCGATTGAATGTTTTAGACTTGGAGTTCCCAAACTTTTCCATATCGTGGATCCTCCTGAAGCCAATGATATATAATTCGCTGGGGGTACCGCGCCATACGAGGTGAAATTAAAAACTTACAAGAACATTTTTAGTACTCTACGTAGCACACTTTATGTTAGTAAAATAAAATATATGTTTAGTGTGACAATGAAAAAACCCCAGATGTTCAAGCAAATTGTGAGTGGCGAATATTTTTCATATGACGTGAAATATAAATTAAAAAGTAATTTAAAAATCTAGATTTGTTTCACGGACCCTATGTTGGGAACCTCTGCTATAATAGAACCCAATCAAACTTGCGTTTGGATACTTTATGAACCGACCTACACAAGAATGGGTTACTTTCTTAATTCTAGAACAAACATAATCAATTTACCCATTTGCAATGGGTTGTGGTTTAGCCTACCAGGTATCGAAACAGAGTCCCTTAACTCGGAAGGTACAGAGTGGACGTCATGGCCAGCCATCTCCCCACACTAATATCTGCTCACTGGCACACTCTTAATGCAGTAAAAGAAAAAGTGAATTGTTTTATATATATATATATAT
>CABEEJ010000309.1:272467-296724 GCA_901482245.1 Timema douglasi | reverse complement strand
GGGGGGGGGGGGTAGGGGGAAACCATCTAACAACCAGCTCCGTTTTATCAGGTCAAATCCCAGTCAGGTCGAAGTTAGTCTTGACTTCATGTGAAATTGGGACTGAAAGAGATTCTGAAGTTTCTACAAATGTAATAAATAACCCTTGTCCTGAGAACCTTAAAAAAAAGTAATGTACTTGATCATAAGAATAGTGGCTATTGGATTTATGACAATTTACCCTGGGTATGGCCTTATAAACTATGCATCGACGATTTTCTCAATTAGGAATTTTAGGGGCAACTTCAATGTTCTTGAGGGCCAAGGGCATGGAAAATTAAACTTTCTATGAAGGGTCGGTTAGAAAATCTTATTGCTCTATACTTTAGCTCTACTTTAAATTATGATTTACGACGAGACTAAACATAGCGAATTTAAAAGTTGATTAAAGGCGAAAGACATCAATGTTTACAAAACATGAACTTCGACTTTTTTATTTATCTTCATACAGGGTCAGTATTGTAGGAGATTAGTATAGCTATTGTTAACTATGTTATTGTACGACCTTAGTATAGCTATTGTTAACTAGTTTTTTTTGTCTTCACGATATAGATAAAAATAGTAAGTAGATAATCATGTGAAATAAAAACTTTTTACGTGCACAAAACTGAACCAGGTACTTACCTTATAACGGTAAACTTTCAAATAAAAATAGGGTTTCTAAGATTATTTGAGAAATTGCTTCAACATAATGTACACCATAGTTGACACCGGGTTTATAGATTGAAAACTTTTGTATTTTATTAGTGCTGCACTGACATTTTGTTGACTTTGGGTTCTTATGGATTAAAGTTTAAAAGACTATTGTCCAAATATTGTAATTCCTACGGTTATCTTCAATAGGACTCACAATCACATTTAAATGTCTACATATTCCTGACATGTGTAACAAAACAACTAAAAAAAATAATTCGGCACTAGTATCTTTCAGCGTAGAATGAGTCACACTAAAGTTGTATGGAGCGTGATTGGCTTATAGTAAAAAAAAGACGTTAGTTAGTGGCAGTGATGAACGAAGTAATGTGCGCATGCGCATTATTTAAACGAGAATGAGCTATGGTATTAGCCTAGAGTAAGGTGATCTGTGGTATTACCATGCTATACGTACGTTCGTCTGATTCTGTGCAGCGCTCCAAGTGACATACTAATAAATCTACCATGATACATATTCAAAAACATAAACTTATTGTTAAGTTATAATGTGTAAGGAGACATTTTATATTTAATACAAAAATAATTTTATTAATTCAAGCACATTGCATTATTTTAAAAATATAAATTTTGGATCCATTATTTTTTGTAATGACCCATCCTACTATTTAGATCAGTTTGAACCTTCTGGCCCTTTATAGCTGAAAATTTGTATTTGTGCTAAGATAGTTAATATAGGAACTCCATAAGGATATGGTATTGATCTATTGTTATTTATTTCTTATCTATATTGATTGTATTAAAATATGTACCGATATTTTTTATGACATTAATATGGTTGCTGATTATATTACTATCTAGCTTAGATTATTTACTATCTAGGAATAAACTTATTGAGTGAATGAATGCTGCTATAATTAAAATGAACCCTTCGTTACCCTAAAAGGAAGCAATATTATCATCTATGGTTCCACTACCTATGGCATAAAATATAAGTTTATGTCTATATATTGCACCCATTAAGGTAAGATTGCTGCCTTTAAATGTAAACAGTCTTGATCGTAAAGGACCTATATGGATATTAGTAATTTTATTTTGTAAATTATTGTTAAAAATGGTTTTATGTATTTATTGATAAATAAACTGTATTTGACTCACCTATTTGTATTTTATATTTGGCCATAGTTAAAGCCGGCTCCAAACTATGCGTCAAATGCCTTCCAACGCTGGACGCATGATAGCTTGACGCATAGTCTGAGGATATACAAGTGTCGTGCACCAATTAGTGTCGAGCCTCCAATGTTGGCATTCGAGGACATTCGGGCTGTAGTCGATATTTTTGTCCCACGTCAAAGGGACCTTCCAACATTGGAATGTGCCTTTGTCACATTCGTGGGCCATCTAGACTATGCACCCAATGGTCAATATTTTAAGTACCACTCGTTTCATCACTCAGTTTGCGTTTGTCGCTTGACTCAACAGTGTGCTAGAAGTTCTCCCCGGGTATAGGTACGCACTTCTAGTGACAAATTCTGTAATTTATTTTTGCTTCAAAAAGTGAGGCATGCAGTGGAGTAATGAACAAATTTTGGAGTTCGTTAGTATGTATGAAAAGTACCGTCCTGTGGGATCCCAAAAAGTCTAACCATAAAAACCGTAATAGGTTGAATGATGGTTGGGTGCGGCTACAAAGGGAGTTCAACCCTGAGCGAAAGATTTCAAAATTGAAAAAGAAGAAAGAGTCACTGATGTCGATATACAGAGCTCTAAGGAAAAAAGTGGTTGGATTAGAAACCAGTGGACAAGGACATGATAATGCTTACAAGCCGTCTTGATTTGCCTATGGTGCTTTAGACAGATTTATCAGGGCAACAGGAAAAAAGAATCCATCTCTCACCTCAGAGGTAAGGTTCTTATAGTTTTTATTTCAATTATATATTTAACAGCTATAACAAAATTTTAATAGATAATAGTTTTAAAAATAAATTTTAAAAAAGCTCATAAATAATTAATATTGTTTTAACAGTATTGTTCTCGCCATGGACTATAACCCCTACTTAAAAAATATTCTGCAAATTCTCTTCGAATTTTTTTGACCTCTTCAGAAGGTTTCTTGAGCTTTTTTTGAAGTGGTCTAAGCGAAGATAGTGTGTTGTCCTGACGCCATGATCCTGGTATGAATTGTCCATCTTTTTCCGTATCGAAAGTCCCACTAGGAGAATACAAATTTCGAAATGTATAACTTTTTTTTTAGAAAGTTTTGTAACAGGATACAAGTAAATGTCAGTGTGTTTGCTTTCTAAGGCTGTAATAGCAATGTGACCTTAATACCTGGAAAACTGAAGTCAAAATTCCAAAGGCATTCTTGATTATTCTTCGGGCTCTATAAAGGCGATAGTTAAACACACGTACCGGCCTACCTCTGACATTGTCTTGAGAAGGGTTTCAAAAGCTTTGGGCTCATAGAAAATGCATCCTCCTATTAAAACATACGGTACAGTATGTGTCGTCCTGAAAGTGGTTCTTTTGGTGGTGTATTTAATTAATCTCTTTTTAGCTTTTGGTATAAAGTGGTACTTATAAAAATTCCAGAGTCATTCAATATTTTCTGAGACCCAATATATACGCATCTGAAACGGTATTCCACATCAACCATCCACAAGAATTATACTGAATTACTTTTTGTAGTTGAAACATTCAGATTAATTGTTGAATGGAGCTTGAAGAATTACGTGTTTGCCATCCAGTGCCCCAATGCAATTTGGAAAATTCCAGAGCTTCTCAAAGCTATCAGATACTTTTTCCCATTCTTTGTTGGTTCTTGATAGCTGGAACACACAAAACAAAAATATTGTAAAACTTGTCAAAAACAAGTAAAATACCTTAACGCCAGTTTCACATGGACAATTGTTTTTAGTTTAACACAATAACTGTGGCCAGTTGACATTCTTTTAATAAGGTGAATAAAATGGCCAGTTAAATACTCGCTGATTTACACACTCTAACAACATGAGGGTCAATCAATTTCGAAAAGTTGCTCAATGTGAAAAGGTGGCATTAGGCTACAAAAAGCTAATCTCATAATGGTTTCTATTTTTGCAGGGAGATATGAACATTGACTTAGACAAAACTGAAGAGGAAGATGAGAGTAGTATAAGACTCTAAATAACTAAAGTGTCAGATGAGGATAAAGCATCTAGTGAAACCATAAACAAAGAAAGGGAAACTTTCTCTCTACCATCAGCTATGTCAAGGAAGAGAAAGCGAGAAGTTCCCTCTTCAACAGATATTTTCATAACAAAATATTTACAGAAGGCTAGTGAAACATTGCAGACTATTCAGAAGCGTAAAACCAAGCAACAGTCAGATGCATGTATACTATGGTCAATTGGACACTGAAAAACTCAGAGCTTAAACCAAGAATTCACGCAATCGTTCAAAATAAGATTGACAATCTTCTTTTTAAGGCTTTAATGAATGATATTGATAGTAAAATATCAAATTATCCAACCTATACAATTCCAACTCCAACCCCAGCTCCTTCCCCTACGTCTACAGATTCACATTTGTCTAATTTTGAGTGTGGACAGCAACAAACTTCTGGCTTTACTACCTTTAAATACACTCAAACTGACAGACAGTATAACCATCCAAGAGGTTCTATGTTGGAATATTACACTGAAGATTTGAATTAATTCATAGCAAAAACAATGGACATCTTCACTTATTTTCTGAACAGAAAATGTCTTTTCTTACTAATGTTTTAACCTAATGCCTGGGTCCCTAATCTAATACATTCTTAATAACATTATTTTCAGAAACTAAATAAAATACTCTTATTGCCTACCGATATTTCACCTTTTATTGCATCATTCAGGGCAGTGAAAACTTCAAGCACTACACAGGAAATTGTTTGAGGTGTCATCTTGAAAAGATAGCTCAAACTTGTAAAGGTATCTCCAGAGGCCAAACATCTTAAGCTAACTGCTAGACGTTACTGTGCTGGAATTGCTTTTCTCAAGTGTGTGTCTTGTTTAGATAGTTTTGGCCCTATTAGATTTAATAGATACTCAGAATCCATCGCTAACATTTGACATAAATTCTCAAATTTCCCTGAAGTCACTCGTCTTAAATCTGATAGCACGTTTGACAGCATGTATATCTGAAACCATTTTGACATAATTTAAAATAATCTTTTGTTGATGTAATTTTTGGACCTTAAAAAAAAGTTAATTTACCTTTCTCTACTCCGGTTAAGAGATACCATCCTTCACCTTCTACGACGTTTCTTTTGTTTTATTTTCCCAACAAACACACAAGAGAGCACAATAATTGCAGCTGCAACACGCACAGTATCGTCCTCCATGATATATTCCTAACTACTGGTCAGAATTAATTGCCAAACATTTGAACCAACACTGGTTGCAATGTTGGACGTGTAGTATAGAAAGGGTAGTTTGGCAAACGTATCAAGACAAACATTTGGAGCAATTATTGTAGCCAACATTGAAAATAACGCTAGAAGCATAGTATGGAGCTAGCTTAAGGGTTTTGTATTGTTTTCCGTTGCCACGTGGAGGCGTTGTCTTCTGCTAGGCTGTTATTTCACATGGGCTGCGTGTGCAAATATTTATTTTAGGGATGATTGTCTAAGACTTTTATTTGTTTTTTTAAAGGAGGTTAGTTGTTTTCCAGTTGGTTGCTCAAGACCACCCTTATCAGACACTCCTCACTTACAGAATGTAAAAATTCTAGTTTCAGTGATCAGACATTGAAGCCAAAAAGTGCTTATCTCTTAGCATATTAGCACACGCGCAATTCATATATTGTAAAGAGGTTTGAACTACTACGTTTTCATTTTATGGTTTTAACCAAGTAATACGGTGACTAGAGAAAATAATTGAGATGAACAAAAAAGGAGCTTATTAGTAATATATAGTTTATATATATATTAACTATAATAAATGATTGTTCATGATTTATAAATCATTTAAATTTGCTTGGTTGCAATGAATAAATATATATTTTAATAAAATTAACTTAGTAGAATCAACTAGGCTATTTACAATAATGGTAATATTACAATATTACAATGCTTTATTTTAAGTTGTATGCCTTGTTTTTTAACAACGCAGCTTACTACCCATCTGGGCTATATGCATATGTAGTAATTAGTCTAATGAGTTAGGGATGAGTAGGTTGAATTTAGAGGAAGTTTACCACATTTGCATGGAGAAAGAGAGAGAGAGTGGGGAAACTATTTAGGAAAAAACCTTCAGTACACCCAACCTGTTGTTGAGTTCTCCTCCCACGTCCGACTGTCCAAACTCTCCCCCTATACCCGGCTTATACACTCTCGACGAGCAGCCAATATGCGGGTACTAAGGGAAGAGCCGGAGGCAACCATCGTGCGAGGAGATTCCCAGCTAAGCCTTTATTTATTTAGTAAATACATGAGGTACACTACAAATAAGAACTACCATATACTTATTTTTACGTAAAAGACTTTTTAGGGCCTTCAGCCACGTCCACGTCAGTAGGAGGTGCCTCTGGAACCGCCACCACCATCCCGAAACTGATGTGAATTGTAGACTGGTACTATGTGTGGTGGCGGAGTAAACCTCAGTGTGTATATGGCAGCTTCGGGATCTCCTCCAGCCCTGTCACTCTGTTCAGCTAAGAAAACCTTTCTCTCAACTCAGTTTCGTATGTAAACCCGTATATTGCCGTTCCTGCGCAATTGGTTGTCGAATATCATAGAAAAGCACCTGGCGTTTTTTACATGCTTAATAACTTTGCTTCTTAGTTTTTATCCTAAAATTTCTATTAACTTGTTCTTAATAGTAAGTGACATATAGGATTTAGCAAACTTTTCCCAGCTTGGTTTTTATAAAATGTTAGAGTGGCACTGGATTGTATTTCGCCAACAAATAAACTAATTAATAAAAAAAAGTCCTTTATTTCCCATTGATTCAGATTTAGAATCAATCTCATAGTAAATTCCTTCTCGATGACCCCGTAAGGCCAAATTATGTTTATCTAGGCATATAATGATTATAATATTTAGCACCGCGTCTTACTACCCGTTCGGGTTATACGCTAAGAAGATAATGATATCCAACAATTTTGAAAGTATCTCCCTCCACTTCTTCATTTAGTTTTTAGTTACTTCTTGTTCCTTTTTATCAATGGTTGGCCTTGTTGCTCCCCATTTGA
The DNA here is from genome assembly GCA_901482245.1 of Timema douglasi. NCBI lineage: Eukaryota > Metazoa > Arthropoda > Insecta > Phasmatodea > Timematidae > Timema > Timema douglasi. The sequence continues at coordinate 289,818 of CABEEJ010000309.1, read as the reverse complement.
TTCTAATTTCCAACTACTTCTACTCTGTGAAAGCCCAAACATGTTCTACACTGGATTCAAGCTCAAATATTTTAGTAATAAGTTTCTACCACATGTTGAATCCATCCACAGAATTAAAATTTGAATGACTACTATCTGAAAATAATCTGCAACAAAAGCAGTAAAGAGATTCCTTGGAAGGAGAGTACACCAACCACGATCTCAACACATTTTCATTATTTGGCAGAGTTAAAAAATACTCTTGCGTTTAAGTTTTCTGCTTCGTCCTTTGACTAACGCACACTCACGAATCACTTCACCAAAATCGGAATGTATATGTTGAATTTGAATTAAAGTATGATAGGGAATTTTAAATGTTTAATATGTATTTACATTTGATTTCTGTTAGTAGTAAATACTAGTGGTAAATAATAAAGTTGCTTCTAACGTCTTGTACTAATCCTGCGGAAAAAAAAAATTCATTGTAATAGATCAAAGTGCCTCCCCCTAAAAAGAGCCATACGGGGGGGACCAACCCCTCACTCCTCCCCTAGCTACGCTATTGAGCCTATGGATTCTTTCAAACAGGACAAGGTGTTCAAATATTTTCTTGCACTGTAGTGGAGTTTCGATAACTTTGGGAAGCTAGAGATCTAGGACGAAGAGGTTGTCGATAGTGTTAAGTAACTTGATGTTCAACAAAGTTTATGGCATTAATCATTCGAGTAAGGAGATCGTGAAGATGACACTAAAGACACCAACGAAATTAATGAGGATAATGATAGCTAATCGAGCACCAATGTAACGTTCTCATCGATGAATAAATCAAGGGACCATCGTTAAATTACCTTAGAGTTTGAGATGAGGGGACTTGAGTATTTTCTTACAAAAATACTTCCAGGGCCAGGATTTTGATGACATGTCATCTTTTTTGGTTCTTTAGAGATAATACTTATTTGTACATAAGCTCTGTTCATGATCCCATGATCAATAAATTAGTATTTTATAGGTCTTTTTTGCCATTTTGGATTTTTAGGTATTTTTTTTTTCTTTAAAAAAATAATAAGTCATGTTTAATCACTTATTTGGAATGAACATTTTAAATTGTTATAAAATGACTCTAGCCTTATATGTATTCGTTTACAATCATTTTGTGTGTATTTAGAAATCCTAAAACCAAACCATCTAAAGTGAGTCATTTAAGGAAAATTGTTACTGAATTCGAAGTGTTTTTTTTACAGATAGTGAAATATTTTTCTGTAAAATATGTTAAGTAAAATTAGCTGGTATCAGATAAATATTTACCATTCAACATCATATCAGTCGAAACAAATATATATGGGGTATAAAGAATATCAATAAGAAGAAAATTTCTCAATTATTACTTGCACAAAATGAATCCAAAAATCAAGAAAAATCTTCAACAGTTTATAAGGGTTTGTGTGACTTTCTGGTTTATGTCAAAAACATTCCTTTTTGTTAACTGAGCAATGTTAAACTAAAGGATTTCCTGGGACTCTATAATACCAGTCATTCTATTCCAGACGAACCCACACTGAGGAAAATCTGGAAATTGACAGACCAGGAGAGATATTTTTGCTCACTATGGAAGTTTTGGAATCTGTAAACCATTCAACAATATGTAAACACTTCAGCAGAGATATGTTTTCACTCAGGCTGAAGGGTGTGCGACATGACGACGTTCTGATTTTCGTGACCGACGCGGTGCTATACATTGTTAAAGAAGCCAAAGCAAATCATTCTATTCGAGGATGATATATGTGACTTACTTAGCTCCGCTTTTCATAAGTAGCGGAGGAAGTGAGGGCTAACTTTCTTCAAGTTGACTCTCTTATGGCATACACAAAGAAGGTATTTGTCAAAGCTCCATCGCTTAAACAACTCTTCAAATCTTTAGCTTCCGATGCTTCCTTTCCACCGCAGCCTATCATCATGGGGCGGGCCACTTGGCTTGATTCTTGTGTATACTATTGTGACAATTCTCAAACTGTAACGTCTGCAGTAGATTCTCATGAAACACAAGGTGCTAGGACTATTTAGGTATTTTAGGAATGGTTTTCAAACAGTAAAATGAAAGGAAAAATGGCACACATCGAGGCAAATTTTTGCCCTTTGTCATCAACCATTACACGTCTTCAGGAGAGAGGTATGAGCCTCAGAAACAAGATAGTTTTGGTAAAAATAACTGAAGGTGAATTGGAAAATGTACAGGGTGATATTGGAAAGCTAGTATCAAACAAAATTAAACATGTTCTTGAAGGAAACTCAGACTACAAAACTTTGTGCTCCATCTCTAGAGTGCTGACAGGAAAAGATTTTAGCACTGCTGAAATTGAAGAAGAACTAACATTTAGTGATTTAGTGTACTTCAAATATGATCCCATCGATTATGTAGAAGTAAAAAGGAGCTTTTCAAAATATAAGAACGTACTGGCTGACGATTTTGTTAACTTTCTTTCGATAATTTGCGAAAGTTCAGTACAGAATGAAGTAAGAATTTAAAACTTTTATTCCTATGGAGATGTATTTTCTTTAAAAAATTCACATTTCATAAATACCATGACTAACTAACAATAATACTTTGTTTATTTCAAAATTGTTGCTCCTCGAACTAAGATACGTGCTAGTAATCCAGCAATCATTGCTTTAGTTTGTGAAGAGGATGACATGTAAATAAGGGAAAAGACGGATTTAAAATATGTTTGCCAAGTGTATTAGTGATTAAATATCAATAAATTTAATGTGGAATTGTTAAATGATTAATTAAATTTTATAACATATTTTCAGTTTATTTTATATTATAAATCTACATTTATAATGTAAATCCTAACTCATAATAAATATTTGTGACATTTCGTCAAAAAATTTAGGTTATTTTTTGCATATTTAAAATCATTATTTAGAGTTTTTAGCGTCATTTTATAGGTCATTTTTGGGCAATTTTTAGGTCATCAAACTCCAGTTCCTGCATTACTTAAGGTATTCTATCAGTGTTTATGATAATACAAAATCTAAAAAAAAAAAATCTGACAGAAAATTCTGAAATGTTTCATTTTCATTCATTGACTAACTCAACTTTAATCACTAATTTTCAGTGTTTTACATACATAATTGAAAGTAATATAAACTTCATATTTTGCACAAAGATAGTTAATTAAAATACACATGACAATTGACTTTTCATTTTAATTATAATACTTATAATAATAATAAAAATATTTTTTTAAAGATTATAAATGTTATAATAAAAGAAGTGTGCCTGCATTTGCGTAGAGAAAGCGTGGAAAAACATTTTGGAAAAATTACCCTCAGTACAGCCGACCGATATTCGAACCTTGATCTCCCCGTCATTGGAAGTCTAGTATGCTGCGAGAATAACGTGTTTGACCACGCGGCCACCGAAAGGGTAGTATTGATTATTATTAACATTTGTTTGAATAAAAAAAAAACGAAATTAGTTGTCGAATATAGAAATATGTCCTTATTTTACATCCCCGACAAGAGTATCGTCGGTCCGGATCAAGCGAGCCGTTCTTGGAATAGCTTGACGTCGTGATCTTTTAATTTGTTTGGCCGTGCCTTTATTTGTTTTGGCTATGTGCCAAACTTCTACAGACACGTGGTCAAAAATGTATTTCGGTGGACGATGTTCTCATAACAGTCGTTTTGTTACCAATCCTTATATAAAAGATAATTAAACGATTAAAATAATATAATCTACCAAATCATGAGAAAATACCTAAACTGGGGAAGGGTGAATCATACGATCTCTTAAGTGGGGGAGGAGGGGAAATAAAAACTCACGAAAAAAAAAGGCTTACGTAATTTTAAGGACTGTTCCCAAATGATGAAGATATGGAAGTCGAGGAAGCTGATGAAGATATCCTTGAGTGGCTGTAAAACTGAGATATGAAAAAAAAATCATACTCATTAAATATTATGCAATGATACTGTTTTGGACTCCTCTCATATATTCAAAAAGTCATGAATGAAGTGTATTTTTCTTTAAAGAACTGTATGTAAAGTTTCCTTTTAATAGGCCTACTTCATCAATGGAAAATCACGCGTTTTCAGAAGTAATTTCAATACAATACATTTTAAAACTTTCTTTCTTTAAAAAAAAACTCGATTCCTTCTATTTGAAAATCAGGTGATATGCTGGATGCTTTTAACCAATGGGAAACTAGCCTTTGCAACATCAGGTTTCCAGGAGTTTTCCCATTAGTTGGTTTTAACACTGGTGACAAAGGGTCCAAGAAGCAAGGGGTAGGTCATATATAAGCAGCCTGTGCATATAAATCCACACAGAAAACATAATATCACACAAAATTATAGTAATCCAAGGAGAGAAAATCTCAATTTGTAACAGCACTATCTCTGGCTCTCCGCGTCAGTTCGTAAATAAACAAAAAGGTATAATTTTAATGTCAATTTTATAATAGTGAAAGGGAAATAAACATAATAAATCATGTAAAATGTTAAATCTCTACTAATTTCAAAAATAAACCAATAAATAATCCCACAATAAAAAATACACGTACAATTAAATCTTCATCGCCATGTGGTAACGAGTGCGTAGTAGGCATACACACGTCGTCATCATCCTTTAAAACGGTATCGTTATAATTACTGCTCAACCATAGGGCATACAAGGGTCCAAATAATCAGCATAAAATCCGGAATCACTATAATTATTATACTTACTACACTTATTACATCTTTTGTGTCATTGCATTTTACATATTATCTTGTAATATCTTATCACTCAAACCTCTTTAACATTTTCAAGGTATGAGAACGCCAACTCTTTTACTAATGCAATATGTTTCTATTCTCACAGGTTCATAATTCCTTCAAAAGTGGATTTATCTCTTTTAGATTTTGATAGGAAGGGAGTGGACTGGTGATAAAATCGATAATGAACATTTCTTTAAGAAATTTAATTCAAACAATATAGACATATGTAAAAAATAAAAAAATTATGTATCACCTTTCATGAGATATAATCAAAAAACCTGTTTCAATAATTTGAAGGCCACAGCTGTGGAAGCTCACACTTTATCCATGAAGATTTTTAATATATAAACTACATGCCTAAATGATCATACATACAAAATCCAGGTATCTGTAATTATTTCAGCTATTTGCTAACAAAATTTCTAAAATGACTGGACTATATTTGGAGTAGATGTTTGACACATTCTCCCCACGGGTAAGCCAAATAAAAAAACTATCAAATGTCAAATTAGGACCCTCAACATCCACCGTTAAGCATTTTTAAACTCCTTCCTGTACAATCTTGAACTAACTATGGCAATCCCAAGGAAATTATTGTACTCAATAAATTAAAATGAAGTAAATCTGTGAAAAAAGTCTTACTCAACATCTAAACTGAGTGCACTAACGAAAGCAGTATTTCCCTAAGAACGATAAAGTTTTTTTTATTAGTTTGGCAATTTAAAGCTTCCCTCCCTCTTCCCCCTCTACCTTTTATAATAAAGGTCCAATAATAGAGTAGAAGACAAAGCCCATTGACTTTTACCATCTTTTAAGAACTTGATATCTATAAATACTTATCCTGGGGCTGGCAAATTTCACTACACTGGATATCATCGCTGAGGTAACTGTATGGTTTATGTTGGGAAAATCGTTGTATTGTGACCCAACCACCCGTAGGCTCTATCTGTCACAATAGGTTGCGGTAGGTGTAAGGTTTCAGACAAGGTAGTTGTGTGGGTTCAAAATAATATGTAGGTTTGTGAATTTTTGTGTTTAATAGTACTGTAGCTACTAAAAGATTTATACAAAAATGTGATGTCGCTCGTAAGAGAAAGAATTAGAAGAGTGAACACCTGTGCTCGTGAAAGAATTGACTTAACTTTTGAATACTTAAACCATGCAAGTTAACTGTTACCACGCGGTATTTCTACCAAACTCGATCTCGGGACCCTGAGCTCCAGCGTTGCCCTCCAAGTACCATAGATGATCCGAAAACGTATTCTGTAATGGTATGGCTTCAGACAGAGTGACCACCCGTGAAATAGATAGAAATGTGACGCCCCTTTGCCAAAAAGTCAAGGTTTTTTTAACCATGATACTGTACCTTTTGTCCTAAATAGTTCACTCATTGTTATAATTTTTCAGCGCTCTATTGTAACCTCCAGAGTATTTTACTTCATGCATGCTAAGACAACAATTGTAGCACATGTGTACAATCGAGTTATGTAAGTCCAAACAAACATTTAAATACTGCCTGGTGGTTGTGAGAGTTGTCATTTTCTCGTTTCCATGTGTTTAAACTCCCCTCAAATATAAGACATGTTTGACAACACTGGTTTGTCGAGGTTGCCAATAGCTCCTTCTTACACCAGTACACCACCTTCAGACATAACTGAGGGTGAGGAGATTTGGCAACAGTTAATTGAGAGAGAACGAAGATAAAGATTTTCTCCGTAAATCCTGCAGTTTCCTCAGCCTTTATATTGGGTTTAGTTCAAGCTCGGACAGTGACATATTGATGTTAGATTGGAATTTAAACTTGGACAAAGTGTTGACGAAATTGAGTTGGACTATCGCTAAGGATTAGGCCGTACGGTTACTAGCTAGTGCTGGTCAACACACTCTCCAATTATAGCACAGTGTTCCTTGGATGTCAAACAATCTACCACTGTTTGAATAATAAGCGTATCTGCATTTCCCACTTGCTTTTCCTTTATATCATTTTCATCAAACTTTTCCAAAAGGAGAGAGATCAGCTTGGCCTTATTATGAGTATTCGACAAGAAGTTATCTTAAGTTAAATTCCTGTCCTCGTTAAAGTCAATGTCTTGAGAAAACTTTTTGGAATAACCACGAGATAATCATAAAAAATCGTTATACAATTTCTTCCTGAGCATCTTTAGACATATAAAATGTACGCTTCTAGAAGTGTCGTGTAAGTTCCAACAGCGGACCACACAACACGATGTAAGAACAAACCTCCAACAAAAATGTAAAAACTACCACTTGGATCAGCATTTCCTGCTTCTTTTCAAATATTGAATAAAATGCAGCCTTATTCTTTTTTTTTCCCATTCCGTTTTTATCAGAGATAAAGGGTAAGTAGTTGATTAAAACTCAAAATGTCTCACGCCAATACACCATACAAAGTAATAATGTAGCGGCTTTTTATCAAATAATGTTTATTAATAAATCAGAGGACATGATACTACTGGAAGCCTGTGACAAGTGTATTTGATAAAGAATAAATAGATCGACAATAAAATTTATCAGGACCTTTACTGTAGAGAATTAAATTTTAAACATTTTACATTCCAAATATATTCTTCTACTCTCGCAGTTTTCGAGAGGCAGATTTTAAAAATTTTTTCAAGATCAGAGTGATGGAAGCTCACACTTAACACGCTAACCACAAGGACTTTTAGTATGTTTAACTACACGCCTAAATGAGCACATATATATATCCAGCTATAGATTATTTTTTCCTGTTATTTTTTTTCTATAATTCCTGGAATAATATAAATAGGAAGCAATAGCATATGTTTCAATATAAGAAAGAAGATATTTATGAAGAAGTCATGTATACACAATATGAAATTCAGTACACTTAATTACATTGGAAATAAATCACAATCCTATAGTAAATTTAACGAAACAATTAGCCTTTCTTCATTATATTCCAAAAATAAATCTAATTTGATCTACTTTATGAAACAATATTATATACCCAATCATATTTAAAGTACAAAACCATTATTACAAATTTTATGAAACGTTTCTATCTATCTATCTAATTATATTTCAAGTAACAAATCCTTCATAACAAAAATGAAGTTATATATATATTTGATTTCATTTCATTGCAACACATTCTATCATTCTATAAAATTACTGTGTGTGAAATTTTCCAGGCACTCATCAAGATCTAAGGTATTTGTTTTAAAAGTAGATTGTCATCGCTTATCTTTGTGTCTCCTAGTGAATATAAATTAGTGTTATCTTTTTGTATATCCTGTTATGGGACTTGGTTCAAGCGCTCCACCAGTCGATATGGAAGGACCAGTAGCAGATTTGGTTAAGGATCTAATTAAGAGTGATGATGTTGTCATATTTTCCAAGACGTACTGTCCTTATTGCAAGATGGCCAAAGAGGTACGTTAAAATATGTTTCTTACGTTTATCTATGAAATGCAATATTTTGCATTTATTGATTAGTCTCTTGAATTTTTTAGTTCACTCATAATATGGATATCTAAAGTCTGCTCTTTATCGCTGAATATGATAACTGGCCAACTAGGCCCTATCTTTTTTAAAACCCTATTTTAATTTAATATTTAGATTTTGGATTAATCATTTGTATTTTCAAACAACTTTGATTTAGTTAAAGGTAACTATTAGGGTGTGCAATTATTGATTGGATCTTCTTGAATTTTCCAGTTCACACCTTAATATGAATCCTCAAAGTCTTTTCTTTATCACTGTAAATAACTGGTCAACTATCTTGTTTTAAAAACCTATTTTAATTCAATAATTAGATTTTAGATGAATTATTTGTGCTTTCAAATAACTTTGGTTTGGGTAAAAGCAACTATCTTAGATACATTTATTTTATAGACCTTTACGTACGCTAAAGCAACTTCTTAGAAACCTTCACGCTTAAATAATAAGATGGGTGTAATGCACATGAGAGGGATTGCACGCTATATATCTATCCCTTGGCCATTTCTTTCTTAAAATGAACAAAATATTGATATCTGTACATTTTTACAAACAAAACAAATTTAGAAACTATTAGGATAAAAAAACCTCTTAATTAAATATAAAAAAATTCCACTCAGCTAATCTATGGGGGCATCTTCTTGAACATAAGATTGAGGATGTCATTGAAATAAGATAACTTGTTAATATTCAAGCTATAGTACGTTTTATCCGTCCCATTTAAGGCTTTTTTGCATTGTAATGTTACAATGTTTAGCTATTTTATTCACTTTATTACACACACTAGAATATGTAGAATCAAATGACACCAAAATTAAGATTTTTTTTTTTACACTTTTATTAAAAAATACTCTATAAAAGTAAAACTCTGCGGCACATTGCCCAAATCACTTTCAAAATGACGATGATGTACATAAACTTCCTGCAATCCTGCACACTGGATGGATGATGTCATCCCATGATTCCTTGCATTACACTCATGATCTTGCACATTGCACACTAAAATGTCTATGATGTCATTGTATGAGTACCATCCATGATTAATTATTAGGCTACATTGAGTAGTTTATTTTATCTATAATTGTAAATTAAATTTGACACATACAAGGTTAGGTTAAAAATAAGTAGGGTTAGGAAAGTGTCATAATAATGGAAGGTTAGTTTAAGATGGGTTAGAGAAGTGTCATAATAATTAATATGCACTAGTTTTCATGTGATTTCCATGATGTCATCAATATTATAAAATTACTTGAGGTTAAATTTACTACGAAGTAAAGTATCTGACATAAATGATTTTTGTCTCTTCATAAGGACAGTAAAAATAATGTTTGGGGGTTAATGTAGGGGCTAATATGTCCATATAGTTCTAGAACGGCCGAGCTATAGATGATTTTTACGTCCTTGTAAGGACGGTAGGTGAGTCAAACTTTTTCTTAATTAGTTTTTTGCTTCTAATCAATTATCTGTGTTTTAATGTTTCGAATAATGTACAGCCGATATCAATATTTTGGATAGGTACTTACTTTCAAGAAATAAATGGCCAATAATGGAACAGATAAAGCCTAATTAGGCTTGATACAATAACTAATTCAATATAATAATTAATTGTGGGTGGTACACATTATATTGGGGCTATCCAATTAGTTATCCAAGTGGGCCACTCCAAAAAATCATAATATTTGGTGGGCCAGACATTTAATTCAATCTAATTTGGAACGTTATTAGATTATACTTTTGTATTTTAAAAGGGGGTCGGGGTCGGTGAAGGGAAACATAATTTGATATTGATATATTTCAGTGAAATTTAAACAAATGTAAAATTTAGAATAGGACTAGGTGTAGTAAATAATTATAAAAAAGTATATCATATCAAAATCATTTAAACACAAATAATCATTTATTAAATAATAAACTATTAATGGTAAAACTACAATAAGACTAATTACAAGCAACCCACTCCACTAATACTAAAAAATACTGCAACGAACATTAAGCCAGATAAATATCAACTGGCGAGACATCGGCTGCTGTTGAGTGGAGAGTAGAAGAGGTGTGAGTCACTCTGTCACCCGGTTACCTGCATTATTCAAGGTCAAAAGCAAGAATATGTTGTATAGCTCAGCCATTATGTAGTAGTGCTTGGAGGGAGAGATACCGTTTCTATAATGGGGGGACGCACATCGCTGGAAAGTAAGCTCGCACTCCCTTGTGAACATACGATGTTGGTGGCGCCAAGGACCGTGTAACACTGGCCTTGCAGCTTTCCCCACAATTTTAAGAGACTGAAGATCTCTATGACCGTTCAAGGTCATGTGCCTCTACATAACATCTGAACTATACTACACATCTCCAGTGATACAGTAGTTGGACTTTCTATCTGCGAGCCAGTCTGCTGAGCTTGGTGGGTCGGATGTGGCCCGAGGGCCACCAATTGAATAGGCTTGCATTATATGATTGTGTCATATCATTTTAGTGTGCATGATCACATGTTTAACACAAAGCATCATGGGATGGCATGTTTTAGTGCGTTGGATTACAGGTGTAATGCAAATCAGCACAGGAAAGTTACATGCCATCATAAATATTTATAGTTAGAAAGTGATTTGGGTGCTGTTCTTTCAGAGTTTTGTTTGAATGTATTGCTTATCAAGTGTTAACACTTGGTGTCATCTGATTCTACTTTCTCATGTGAGTGTAAGAAAGGGAATACATTATCTAATCATTGTACCCTAACAATAAAAAAGAGCCTAAAACAGGACAGATAAAGTGTCTTATCGCTCAGATAAGCATTTAGTAGTAATTTATACATTCCGTCAAATTTACTTCATTAATTATAACATCATTTAATAGTATTTAGCCAACCTGGAGACAGGAAACTTGCCAGCTTCAAAAAAAAAGTAGACTTATAATGGAACAATCCATAGTGGTCGGCTGGGAACTGACCTAGGGTGGCAAAACTACCTGATCTGCTAAACACCCGCCTACAATATTTGGCTGTTGGGACCTGGGACATTTTAGTACTATTAAGCTGTGTTCCCACTAGAGAGCTACTTTTGTGTTTCACAATATTTTAAGACATCTCACATTCAAAAATTAACTTATTTAATCAACTTTAATCAACACAACAAACTGTCCACAATAAGAACATTGTTGCATCATGTTGGTGTTTGTTCATGGTAATTAAAACTAGATTCAACATGGTCTACACTGAAGAAACATTTTAAATTTTATGTCAATATGCGTGATAAATTATAGGTTTTACTAGTGGCCTTGCCCTTATATTTAATGTCTTTAAGGTCCCAAAGACACACATGATGTTTGTAATGATCAACTAATTGAATGCAGTTCTTTGAACTACATTTAAATGCCATGTTGACTAAATAGTTACTAATGCAACCAGGGTTCGCCATAGTGGGCCCAATTGAAAAAACCCACCCAGGTTTTTTCAGGGGGGCCCACTTGATAAAACTTCTTGGTTTGCTATGCGTTTTTTTAAATTGCCTATATTTACAGTTTAATGTAACATTACAGACTCATATAAGCAGCTAAGGTGTGGGAAAAATCAAAGTAAATGAACAGGACGTGAGTCATTCAGATACCTCAGAAGGGGATTCCCCTCTACAGCTATAGCTGAAGGTCACAATATTTTGGCAGGGGATTCCCCTTTCCGGGGAGACAGCAGGAGCTGATTGGTTAAGCAGTATATATTCAGGGAATTCCCCTCTCTAGCCATGAAGCTGATTGGGCCAACAGTATGTATATGTCCGTTCACGATAGGTTTTTACCTGGATTGACAGTTCGAAAATCATATGTTTAGGTTTTGGGTTGCCAACACTTGTAAAAGATCACAGTTTTGTTATAAATGTAAAGATCTTTTTATTAGCTGTTATATATTACATTTAAAATAACGTAAACTCAAGTTTTCTCATACTATTTCATTTTTTAAATAATTTATTTTTATCCAACTTGAAACAATATTTTAAACATAATTAAAAGTACTTATTTTTAGTTTTGGAACTTTATATAGTGCACACATCAATACCATTTAATACATACATCCATCGTATTTACTTGGAAAAGAGAAAATTGTTATTTTTTTTTACATACAATAAATGATTTTATGATTATTTTATTGTATTTTGAAATATTTAACCGAATAAAATATTTTCATCAACTGCGTGTCCGCATCAATGTAAAAAAACTTGATTACCGTTATGTTCAATCATACGGTTTAGATTCGTCAGTCGCCATTTTTAAGCTATGTTCGTTAGAAGTTTTTGTGAAAGTGGTGTGAATATTTTTTTAAGTGGAATAAAACTATAAATACATTTTGTGTCTGACCTCAAATAAATATATAAATAATATTGGCCTAAATTACTGTGGTTAACTATCACATTAATATATTACCATCTGTTTTCATTACAGTCATCCAAAGTGATAGATGTCAGCTGTTGGCGTAGTGATATATTATGGATTACTTCTAGTAACATTTCGAGCTGTCATCCAGGTAAACTTAGCTCGTGAATGACTTATAGGCAGCTACCAACACAGTTTTCCATCTATCACATGTGATGATACTGAAAGTTACATTGCTCCGTTCTGGTTGTTCATTTTATGTACATCCAAGTAAATATAAGTGCTCTGTGAGTACTTGGATTTTGAGCTTCAAGCCGAGTTCGTTATTTAAGCTCGAGATAGAGATCAAAAGTTTTGCAGGCTCGTTATTTTCGAGCTTCCACTTCATGTATGTAATAATCAATTTTTAAAACCCATAGTAAGAATAGGCTATTTAATTCAGATAATTTCGGAATTTCCACTTATAAATCATTCAGGTACTTAACAAATTTCTTAAAACTAATATCAATTTTCACATTAATAATGTAATAAAGCTTTAGAACTACTTTCAACTGTTAAAACTTATTCATTATTGTTGTCCATTTTGAATTAATCTTGATTGAAGTTGTATACTTGTATTTTCATGACAGAGCAATGGAAATAAAAATAGCTAAATAGATTACTAAATAATTGAATGAATATTAATTAATAATTAATTATTTATGACATTATTGACAGCTTTCATAAATTTATCTTTTAATTTTACACTTAACACATTGCACAAATGTATTAGGTTTGACTGAAAAATTATAAATTTAGTTAAATAGTTAAAACACTTTAGAAATCAAAGATTAAAAGTTTCCTGAAAAAACCAATAAAACCTGTTTTTTTTAAACCCTGAATGCCACCTTTTTAACTAAAACACTTAGGCTATCACATACCAGTCTCAACTGAAACAAACTGTCCAAATAGAAGAAAGCCAAGAAACATTTGTATATTTAATTGAACGTTGGTCTGGGTTTCATATTGTCTTTTGATCCTTATTGCTTCAAATGAAGACTTGCAAAAAACATGAACATTTGTTTATTTTGACATCAACTTTATACAACAGCAACTTAAATCAACAAACACCAACTTTTGTCTCTATTTCTCCAGTGGAGCCAATGGAGTTGAGAAATTTACATCCAATTAATTGATTATTGCAAACAACATCTCTGTCCTTGGAACCCCAAAGACATGAAATATAAGTGCAGGGCTGCTACTAAAAGATATTATTGAACCATATGTTGACACAAACTATAAAATGTTTCTACAGTGTAGACTCAGTATTGAATATAGTTTTAATTATAGAAAACAAACACCAACATGATGCACCAACTTTCTTCCAGTGTGGACGGTTTGTTGACTGAAGTTGATTAAGTAATTTTCAAATGTGAAACATCAAACAATATTGTGAAAGACAAAAATGGCTCTATGTTGCTCCAGTGGAGAGACAGCTTAATAACCAACATTTTATGTACACATTTTTTGAAGTATCTTTTTATATTTTTTTTATCCTATTTTAAGAAATCTTTAACATATAAGCCAACAAATGAAAGCACACAACGTAACTCCACGCAAGAATCTATCGAGATTAAACCAAAAACTACTTGATAACACCTGTCATGGCCATTAATTGACATCACTAATATAAAAGCCCAAATTAATGTTTTAAACATTTATAATGATACATACCAAATTTCCAAACATTCCATGATTAAATAGATACTTAAGTAGTACCTATGGTTACTAACCAACCTAACTTAACCTAACCTTTCATGCTTTGATAATCTAAAATTTTGAATAGTATTCATCAAATAAAAAATTTAGTTTTCATAGAACATGTCATACACCTCAAAGGATCATGAGTCAACAATATAATACAATAAACAAAGCCAACCCAAAAGATAGTCATTATTTACATTTCTCTAGTAATTTTAGAGTTTTGACTGTATAGTTATTCAAAATTATCAAACTTTATAAATCCTGATATTATTTGATTTGTCTTTAAGTATGTTGGCATAATAATAAAAACAGTGTAACAAAATGAAGAACATCATTTTTATATTTGATATGTTACTACTCCCTAATGTACAAACACCAGCAGAAAGGTGTTAAACCATATTTTTGATAACAATGAGCATGTAGTCCACCCTACACAACACTCATAGGTTGGTTAGTTGGTCCCAAAGGTTTACTAGGTTATTAACTGAGAATTTATAACTTTTTTTATGAACTCTATGTCACTTATTAAGCCTCAAAACCACGCTTTGTTATGACCAAATATATTGTGTTAGAAACTCATTGGTAGCCTAAGTTTTTTGTGTGTGTGAAAATGCATTTACATAAGTTTACCCACTAACACACATATTGATGTACATGTCTAACCCTGGAGTATGAGTTAGAGACGAGTCATATTGAACGATACAGTAAAGGGAATGAATGATATCTGGATTTTAGTTTAAGTGAGCCATTTTTCATTTGCTTGGTTTTGCTTTACCTTTATTCACTCTCATACACTATTATTATCTCTTTTTACTTGCTCTGGAGATTTGTTCAATGCCCAGTTTAGTTCAGATAGATTCTGCAGCCTTTTCACTCTTTGCTCTTGTTCACTCGCTTACTTCAAACATTAGAACAGGTTAATTGAATTTTTGTTGCTCACATGATATTGCTCTTCTCTCTATCTCGCTCATTTGTTATTTCAATGTACAAACTGAACTGAAGGGTCATTTGTTCACAGATCTTTTGTCATTCTCGTTCATTCGTTTTGAGCTAAGGATTGATCACTCACTCATCTTCTGTTATTCTCATTCATTCTTACTGAGCTGAGGGTCAGTTGTTCACGGCTCTTCTGTCATTAGTCGTTCAGCTGAGCTGAGAATTGGTCATTTACCGCTTTTTTATTATTCTTGTTCACTTATTTCTTTAGTAATCATTTGAGTTGGCTACTGTGATCAATAAAGTTTTAAATTATGTTTGCAAATTGAAATGTATACTTTAATCTATTTAGGTTTATTACAGTATTTGATTACACCAAGTATTTTATTGCAGGCCATAACAATTTACTTCAAAATGTATACCTTTATAATAGTAATGTATGTTGCTTAGAAAAAAACCCATTAAAGTTGCATCATCTTTTTAAAAAAATATGCACTTTTTAAATTCACAATTGTTACAATGTTAAGGAAAACAAAAGCTATGAAAACTGAATTTTGAAAAAATTGAATGAACTAAAGATGTACAGTACATCTAAACGAACGATTTTGCCCACTTCTAGTAAGAGGTATTATTAAAATAGAAGAGACAAAAGCAAGCCTTCATAGAGCCTATAACATAGTGGCTACAGAGAGGGAAAACCCGGAAAAGTCAGGGAATTTTTAGATGACAGGGAAAACAGGGAAATGTCAGAGAATTTAACTAAAAAAAACAAAAGTCAGGGAATTAAAAAATGTCTAAATATCCCATTAATTTCACAACTAAATACTAAAACAAAAATTATTAATACCTAAATAAAATAATTTTAATTTTTAAGATAACTGATAAAACCATTTATGTTTATTAGATACAAACTTTTTTTAATATGTGATCAATAATAAATAAAATAAGTCATCATCCGCCATTAAAACTGGAAAAATGTTGCCTGGAAAACCTGGAAAAGTCAAGGAATTTGTAAAATATGTTTTGTAGCCTGTATAAAATTCAGATCCTTACCCAAAAGATTTGTATGATTTTGCTGTAGAAAGCATTAAAAGAGTATCTTACATGTTTGGCTTCAACAGAGGAAATAAAAACAAATGATGTGTTGAAACCTAGATTTGAAAAATGCAAACCTATAATGATTAAAACTAGAGGAAAAGTACAGGTTTTACCTCCCAATAGCTATACCACAATCTGATTTCAACTGTTCTGACTTTAAATGTTGTGACTAAATAGGCTGTATTTATTGTATTTATGATGAACAGTGGTAGGTCACTGTAATTGATAAGATTAGTCGGGAAAACTGAAGACTTACTTGTATGTGAAGTTCTTTAAACCACTAGGTCCAAGAACATCTTTCCAAAAGTCGATTGAGGCATCCTGAGTTCCACTATCATGGGTCAACTCATGAGAAAACTCACACCTTTGGAGTTTACCACACCTACAAAAAGAGGCAAACTTTGTAATGAAATATCACAGCTGTTCAGTGACTAATCCCAGTGTCAATTTTATGGATAAGCCACAATTAACATTATTGATTTTTGGGACCTGCTAATCAATCCAAAGAAATAAAACCAGACAAGTATAAAATACAAATTCTTTTACCACAAGTAGCTATCATTCACAACTTTATTCCCTTTAGGTTTAAGGTCTTTTCTAGTTCTCTCACTTCATATATGTCACATCCGGATTATGGTAAGGACGGATTGAATCAAACACGACTTAGTGGTCTTAATGTTTCTGCTTGACTGGTCGGTTTGTTCGGGAACACTATCGATTGTATTATCGATAGCCATCTAGGATGGGGCATGATGGGAAACAGATGATTTATTACACATGGTAGCCAACCTATATGGAAATACATTACATTCCTCCCCTACAATTTCTTGAATACAGATATTTCAAAATACATAAATATACATAAAATAAGAATACAATGCATGACTACAATTCCAATAGTCATGAGGAAATAATTTACATTTTAAACACTTTTTATACAAAAATACAGAATATAATATTTGCTCCTAGTTATTGATAGTCTAGTGAAATGTTTTTTTTTT
>CABEEJ010000309.1:258321-269105 GCA_901482245.1 Timema douglasi | reverse complement strand
GTCCCGTCTTTTCTTTCTTCCTTTTTCGACATTCGAAGAATTTGGGGTTGACGATCAGCTGTTCCACCGGTGTGATGTCCAAAGGCTAGTGACGCTGCATCCTTTTCGGCTGCCTCCAAAGATGTTGAAATCAGCACTGCCTTCTCGTAGTCTAGCTGCCTCTCCGCTAGAAGTCGTTGCTTAATAGAGCTGCTTCTTAATCCACTTACAAGACGATCCCGTAAATAATCAGATAATGATTCTTTAAACTCGCAATGCTTTGACATTTGTTTTAAGCTAGCGATATAATCTGATACACTTTCATGCTCATGCTGTGATCTTAAACTAAATTTATACCTTTTGGCAATAAACGATGGTTTAGGATATAAATGTTCTTGGATAATTTTAATTAGATCCACATAGCTTTTTGTTGACGGCTTGTCAGGTGTACATAAATCTCGTAAAAGATTAAAAGTTTTCACGCCTACTACTGTCAGTAGCGTACTTACTTTCTTCTCATTCGTTATACTATTACATTCCACAAATAGTTCGAATCGCTCCACATATGACGACCAGTTTTCTTCATTACTGTCGAAACTACTCATGTTTCCTATGACTGCCATTATAGACCACGCCCTAAATTATTAAAATTCCTAAATATTCTCGGAGTTGCCTCAATACTGTTGTGCATACGTTTTCAATTTAAGAACTTTTATTTCTTCCATAGTATATTAATCCCAGGATATTAGTAAAGTTAAGTGAGTGGCAATGTTTAGGTCTTAATAAAATAAGAGGTGGAGGTTCTCAGTTTTGAGATTTCTCAGGCTTAAGAATATAGAGGCAGGGTAAATAATGGCAAAAATTTGAAGATTTAGCTTTATCTCCTTCATACCTTTTAAAAGGTTGTAAAAACAGCATTTTTAGATTAAACCAGTGCTGAATTTCGAGCTAAATTTGTCACTCGGACTGCAGTTGGACAAAATACATTAAAATTCATTCCATTTTATAAGAGTAGTAAAGTGGGGTCAGTCCCAATTCTCAAAGTTCTTAGGCTACATGATTTTAAGTTTCTCTGAAAACAAAATTCGTCAA
Source organism: Timema douglasi (assembly GCA_901482245.1). Lineage (NCBI taxonomy): Eukaryota > Metazoa > Arthropoda > Insecta > Phasmatodea > Timematidae > Timema > Timema douglasi. The sequence continues at coordinate 268,034 of CABEEJ010000309.1, read as the reverse complement.
CTTTAGTGTTGACCATGTTGGAAAGTAGCGATACCAGAAACTAAGTCAAAGGAACTTTTTTATAGAGATTGTTTTATTTATTGGAATATGTATGTGTGCATATGGTTTTAGTTATTGTAATATGTGTGTGTGTATATTGTTTAATTATTGGAATATGTATGTATGCATATTGTTTTAGTTATTGGAATATGTATGTGTGCAAAGACTTAGAGAAATTTAAAATTGATGTTGCAACCAAATAATTTTTGTTGGGATTTCATATGGAATGACACAATAACTATTTGAATTAAACAAAATATATTTAAGTTCATCTTGGGCAAAAAATTATTTATATATATTATTACGTTATGGCTGCACGTTGTGCACCAATTATGAAGTTACAGGTTTTATTGTACTACGATGCCTCGCGATGGGTGCCAATTGAAGTATTATGTGTCCACGATGGGCACTAATTATGTTTTTGGTTTAATTAGCTGATATTTGCCCTGTGATTGAGCACTAATTATAGCATCACGGTATTTATTGTAATATAATTGCCCCGTGATTTAGAGCCAATTATGGAGATACGGATTTAGATTTGTATTTATAGCCCCGTGATCGAGCACCAATCAAAGTGAAGATTTATATTGTGATGTTTGCCCTGTGATCGAGCACTAATTATATTGATATCAATTCTTTACGATGAGTTAAGACGAGCATGTCCTACTGCACACTTGTATACAGCTCTGCTATCAGGTTAATTGTAATTCTTACACTTATGAAATAGTAAGACCTTTAAATTTGCACAGTCTTTATTTAGATCATTGCACCCTTGTTGCTGATGATTTGATATTAAATGATAAAGTTTTTGGTGAAATTAAGGATTGCTTTTGTATGATAATACACGTCCCGCGTTTTGAGTACTGTGTGCTATACTGATTTATGTCACTGCTTTTATCTATATATTTTACCAGCACTGATACGGATTCATACACACAAGCGGCTTATATATGACCTACCCCTTGTCACCAGTGTTAAAACCAACTAATAGAAAGAGTCCTGGTGACAGGTGTTGTGAAGTCTAGCTTCTTCCTATTGAGTGGAGGGAGCATCACTTGCTTCTTTTGGTAAACACTACGGAGTTGATTTTTGAAAGAAAAATAAGTTTTATGGTGTAATCTATTGACATTAATTCTTAAAAGCATGTGACTCCATGGATGAAGTCTTAAAAGGATATTCTACATTTAGTTTACTAAAGAGAAATACCTTCATCCATGACTTTTGAAATATATGAATGGGGTCCAAAACAGTATCATTACAACATATAAAATTGTTTTTTTAATTCACTTTATTTTTAGAACAAAAGATTGCCAATCTATGTAAATAGGCCTAGAGCAAAAAAAACAAAAAACAAACCTCAATCTAACTTTCAACTTACCACACATTATTGAAACCAATATTTTTTTAAATAGAAAAGCTGGCTTTGAGACGAGGAAAAAGGTTTTTACGATGAACTAATCAACAAACTTAAACACTAAAAGACAATAAGATTTTCTCAAAGCCAACACTTTAAAAGCAATAAAAATAATAATAATACCTAGCACCTCATCTTACAACCTGTTAAAGTTATACGTTATAAAAATAATTGATATTAAAAAATTCTTAATATTTGTGTATATTTAGTGCAGTCTAAGACAGTGTAAAATATATTCAACTAGTGTTTGGTACAGACCAATGTGAGTGCTAGTAATAAGTCTCACTCTATATTCTTTAAATTGAAAAATGGCATCGCACACATGAATCGAACACAGGACCTTTGGTTTAATACACCGTCATTGTATGATTGACAGCATGAAACAATCCGGAGTCAAAGGTGACTGCATTATCTGATAAGCTCATGATCTTAATTGATCACTCATATGCAGCTGCCAATTTACAAACATCCATCACTGACTTTACCTTAAAATATGAGTGAAACATGACACTGGGCATGGGACGGGTACTTGATAGCTTAGTGGTTAGATCATTGATATCCTAAGCCAAAAGTTCCTGGTCGATTCCTATGTTCAATTGTTATTTTTCATTTTAAAGAATATGATAATTAGATGCTGCTATAACAATAATTAACTATAATAGCTTGGATATTTAATCCATCGTGCCCATATTAACAATTAAATTATTATTGTTTGGTAGAGCCAATGTTAAAGGCAAAGGATAGGCCTAATGTTTGAGTAGAAATTCACAAACATACATTTTAAGATTAGCTTTTACTAACCACGGGAAATTTATTTGAATCCTCTTGAAGACTAGATGATACTTAAAAACGTGGAATAATCCACCCCTTATCTTGAGTCATTTTAAAATGCATTACTGCACCCCCAATTTCTTTTTGCCACTAAATTTCTATTAAATGTCGTATTTATGTTTCACATTGATGTTTTAAGTAGAAGCTTAAAGCTACTCTTTCCCTGAAAAAAAGGATTTTATTTTCAGGTGTTTGACAAACTGAAACACAAGTATACAGCGGTTGAGTTGGACAACAGGGACGACGGGGACAGCATCCAGGCCATTTTAGCCCAACTCACTGGTGCCAAAACTGTAAGTTGGTATTAAAATTTGTGGTAACTTAGAAATAAACAGCTTTGTAATTGAATACACAGGAATTTTCAAGCATTTAGAATTAGCAAAATTCTTACAAGCTTAATGGGATTTATTTAAAACATGATTATGATATCTTCTTCTATTTTTAAAATCAGGGTATCAAATGTCAAAACAATTGGTGTGCATTTTGTTTTTAGTGGCAAACACTGTCTAATTTTCACTTAAATAATTATGAATGTGAGTTAACGACATTACCTATTTGGTGAATTCAAAGCTATTTTGGGAAGTGGGTTGCTTAACTTGATGCACTCAAGCATGAAATCTGTGGCCTCTTCTGACAGTTATCACCCCCTCCATGATGTCCCTTCCCCTCTTTTGAAAATTAGTGTGTCAGAAGGGTACAAATTCCATTTACCACTCAGTTCCTTTTGGTTAACTAAGACATTTGCTTGTTGACTTAGTTTGCTGTAGGAGTCTTGTGTTTAGGCGAGTGGTGTCCCTATCATAGCTTTCTAAATACCCACTGGGCTCTTTGATTCTCTTTTTAGACATCTTAGTCACATTAACATAATTAATATATATGTAAGTAGTTTTTAAGAATGAAATCAAACACATGGGCTTAACGTCACACTCGTTTGGTTTAACTGATTAGGTCAGGATTCATACTCTGACTGAGGGTTCTGGGAATTTCTGCAGTAGAAATGATACTATAGCAACTTTCTGGGACATAACCTGTTTTATTTGGACTGAAAGAAAAAAGTTAACAAATATCAAACAGTTGTATAAACACTTGGTAAATATCATTGGAGCTAATGTTTCTGGCAATTACTCAGGGACTCCAGAACAAAGGGTTTGGGGAGCTTAAGTCCCCTGTTTATATTCTGGGGGGGGGCTTGGACTCTCTTAAGCCTTCCCAATATTTTTCATGTATATTCATAAAGCACATATGGAATTATTTTAAAATATTGTTTTATTATCAAACTTAGATTATACCATGCCCACTTTTGGAAATTAACATTATGTCAAGTAGTTTAGTGCAACAATGAAAATAAAAATACCTATCATAAAATCTGTCACAAGGTGTCTACCAATACTGGAAATATATTTTATTTTTGATACTGGAAATACTGGAATATACTGAAATTTTGAATCAGAATTTTGGGTGGGGTCATTTTATAGAAAGGTACCAACTCTGACTTCAAAATAAAAACTTATAAATTATAATTAGGAAAAAAAAATTGGTGGTAATGATTCAAGTGGTGGTTATGAAATGGCCTATGTTACCATTTTAGTATTTAGTATTTTAAAATTTTAATATGTATTAATTAGTAATACATTTACTAGAGTAAATCTATTTTACTGCAGTAAATTTTTCACTACCTACTAATTAATATATACATTTGCCAATGATGGAGGAGTCTTAGTCAGACAGAAAAATATAGGAGTCAAGAGTCGAAGGTTTAGCCTACTGACTCCACAGCCCTGCTAAAATCTAGCACTTGGGCTTTGCCTTTAATTTCAAACATTTTTGGGAAATCTATATACTAATGTATCTTTGTTGTATTTTTCAGGTGCCTAGGGTGTTTGTGAAGGGCGAGTGTTTAGGCGGGGGAACAGATGTCAAGAAACTGTACGAAAGTGGCGCTTTAGTTGCCAAACTGCAGTGATTGGCTTGCACACGACACGCTATGTTCCACTGATTGGCTTGTAAAGAACAATTAGAGGGAACATTGCCTGCTCTGGGGTCTGACCTCTTTGTACTGGATCACCCACACTTGGCCAATTTCACATTATATCTTGCTATATTGAAATAAATCTGCCTTTGGTGTATGGTTTCTACTCTTTGATCAGATTTAAATAAAATAGATTGGTGATTGTGATGTAAAAAATTGCTTAAAGTATTATAACAAAGTATATAAATACTAAAATGATTGAATAATTTTATATAATATTCTGTAAATATCTTACAAAGTATGTATTACTTATTAAACATTTGAATTAATCTCTTTAAATATGTTTGTATACTTATTTGGTTCAGTAACATTTTCAATCCATGTTTATATCAATATGAACATATATCTATAAGTATTGGAAGTCGCCAGCAAGAGTAAAAGCTTAAACTAATATTTTCCCCTCTTCTGTTTCTTTTATTCATTTCTCGTTTAAAAGAATAGGAAAAAAAGTTGGGAAGAAACAGAAAGGGAATCAAAAAGAAAAAAATATTGCTCATTCTTACAGCCCTTAGTAATTGACTAGCATGCTTGACTGACTGACCTGTGAGACCTATTACACTAGAGATGGATTTTACATCATTTTGTTTGCTTAAGTCACTCCAAGCTATTTTAGCTATATATGATTAAAACTTGACCTTTGTGTCTTTATGCTTACTACCAAGAGCCAATATTGTCATTACTCACCTTTCCCTTTGAGACTAGATAGCATATTAATACGAGGGAATATTGTCACTATTTATTTAACTGCGTCTTAATACATATCTGGACTATCCCCATTTAACTACACAATAGCTTACAGCTGGTTAAAGTAGAATTAAGACAAAAATGTCACCATTTGTATGTATGAAGTCGGAAACACCAGCCTCAGTACAGCCGACCATTACTTAAACCCTAACCTCCCTGTGACCAGCAAATCAAACAAGATTTTTGTTAAAAGAAACTTGCATATTTCTACTTGTTTATTTGTTGTATTTAGTTTTACCTTGTTTTATCTTTCTCTTGATTAAATATGAACCCTGCCTTTACCCCAGAAGGTAGCAAGCACACCTTGGTTAACTTGTGTTGCAACTTATAAGTAAGGGCCCTAGGGTAATCACTTATGGAAAGAACTTTCAAGATAAACAAAGTATATATATGCATTTAAACAAACACGCACACGCACACGCACACGCACACACACACACACACACACACACACACACACACACAAGAACCATTCAACATTTTGTGGGGGGTGGGGGGTGATCAACAGTTGGTAGAATGTGGAACTTTTTAAGATATTTGAGAAGTTATATTGTGACAGACTTACAGTGTACATGGGAGATAAAGTCAAAAAAAGCAATGGCCAATACATCTTTCATTAAGACAAGGTTGTCACTGACCAACAATTTGCACCTCCTGGAGATGAGGAAAGAACTGGTAAAGTAAATACTAAATATGAAACACAACTTTGTATCGACCTGAAGCACAGACCCTCATGACGAGAGGTAAAAATATATTTGGAAATATTTGAGATTTGGAGCTGGATGAGAATAGAAAGGATTAAGTTATAAGAAGAGGAAATGAAAAGAGAGCCACTGTGCAGTTGATTCTACAAGGAACAGGTAATCAGAAGTGTAATATGAGAAGAAAAGGGTTATTGAGTAATTGAAGGCAAAGGGGACGGGAGGAGGGGAGTACGAGGACAACAACGTGGAAAACATATTAAAACACACTAACCAAGAAACATCTACCGGCATAATATCCCTTTGTAGTGTTTGCATTGTAATGTGCTGACCAAACCATACTTCTTACAACCACACTCATTACTTTGACAATCTTTTTTCACTGACAACTCACAAATTCTCACAGTGCTTGTATAACTTCTAGTTAGGTTTCCCATACTGGGCAGTATTTGTTCTACACACGTGTCCAGCTCCACTTTACTATGTTTGGTAGAGTCCGCCCCTTCATGATTGCATGGTGTTAGCTTTTTTTGGGGTAACTCCATTAGTTATGACATCTACACCAACAGTCGAGAATACTTGGATGTTATGAAACACTGGACTAGCCACTAAATTGTGGGCTAAAAATGAAAATAAATTTGTTTTGCTGTCACTATTACGCAGGAATTGTTGCCAGTTCTTTGGCAAAGTAGTGTTGGCTCTAACTTGTCTTCGTTTGCCTGAACCTCGACATTCTCTTGCTTGCGATTTGATACTTTTATTAGAGTAGACATCCCAAGCAATGTCTATCCTTGCTGCATCCAACTTGTTTGCATCTTCTAGTATGTGTTTGTTAAACATTTCTTCATATTCTGAAAATGTTTTTCAACTCTCGGTTGCAGTATGTGCACAATAGCTGGCCCATTGTAAATAACAGCATACACTGAAATTCCTGAGGTCAAAGAATTAGGAGACATGCATGCTTCTTCAAGGAATGTCGTCAGTTCCTCTGGATCATCTACATATACCACATCCTCGTCAATATTGATATCAGAAACTTCTGCAACATCTGTGGGCTTTTACAAAATTTTGACTAGAGGTGTGTTTCCTTTTGGAAGGTAACCCTCTGAAAGTGAATGTGGGTACAGATGGTTCTCATAGCAAAAGAAAACTCCTCTGCATGTTTCTGTACTGCTTATCACAAATAACATGGAAAACAAATCAACATCCTTTTTTAGATTATTCGCAAGGATAGATGACTTGCCAATGTTCTTTTGTCTAACAAATAAAACAAATTTATTTTTTGTGATTCATTCATACATTGGTTTTTCATTACATTTCATCCCCTTCTCAACAAACTCTTTGTACTGTTACTCTCTACACTCTGATAGTATCATTACATTGTTAATATATTCATCAAACAGGGCCACATTTTGCAAATAAAATACTTCCTTCCCTATATCTACATATTACTCATCTTTACTGTTTATATATATATATATATATATATATGATTGCACATTATTTCAATAGTGCTATATGAGCATATTATTTTGTCATGCTACCAAATAATTTTTTCTTATTCTATAATTTTGTAACCGCTTATGTAGTTACTTAAACAAAAAATTGCAGGCAAAAGAATATTGTACAAAATTAATATTTAAAAAAATTCTTTTTGTATGGATTTACTTATAATTTGTGTAGTAAGAAAACTGTCCATCTCTATAATTTTTTCTCTAGCAATAAAGGTTTTGTTTGCTGCGAATAAAATTGAAATACGGCTGACAGTTTCAGAGATAATGCAATTTATAGTATGTGTGGGGTGGCTATATTGATGACATCATAGCTTCTGATTGGGGAGGAATTTTAAGTGGCTCCGCCTCTTAAAATTAAACCTTTGGCAAGTTATATCACTGTACCAAGTCTCACACTACTAACATTAAATGCTGTTTTCTCTTGTAATGCTACTTTACTATTATGTTTGTCAGTGGTGTATCTAACACTTTGAAGAAGGGTAGACTGAAAATAAACAAAAAATAATTTTACCTTATCTTCTTATATATTAACTCTATCCGGCGGTTCTTCTCGGCAAATACATCTATCACTCTTTCTCTGAAATTATGTTTGCGTGATAAACAGTTTAATAGTTTTGTTTCAATATCTAAAACACTTAAATTTGATAGTCTATTGTTTGTCATGGAGTTTCTTAAAAAGGTTTTTTATTCGTTTTAAAGCGTTCATACACTTCCCCCCAGATAATTTTTTACAATGTATGTTGCAAGCTGTTAGGAAGGGACTTGCTTATTAGGAACACAGTGTATATTTCTTAATTCATTTTTGAGTTTTTCATCATTAAAAAATGGATATTGATTAACACATTTCTTTAGTTTATTTAAAGAAAAAAATGGTAGAAAATTCTTTGAAGAGATTTTCACAAACAAGCTTAACAAAATAAAACTTATTAAAATCACCAAATCGCATTTGCAACTGAACCAACTAAGAATCAATAATTTCATAAGTTAATCTTGTTAAGGACTGAATCAAACTGTTATTGAAACATAGATTTTTGTTAAGTGCCCTACTTTCATCACAACATGTTTTGATAGTGTCATCATTTCTTAATATTATTTATTCAGATCCTAATTTTATTGTTGTACAAAGTTACATCTGAAGTAGACTTTGCTTGCAAAATGTTGAAAAGATGAGTGATAAAAATATAATCTTGTTGTAAAACACAATAGATACACAGGTTTGATCATCTAGACTTCGTTTGAGGCCGATTGCACTATTAGTAGAGTCTGCATCCCAGTTATAGTCTAAATAATCTATTATATTGCTTAGAGCACTTTAGATCTTCATAATGAGCAGCGATGGTTGATGTAGCTCAGGAATGATAATTCCAACATGTTGTACTTGCTTGAGGTAATTCAAAGCCAAACTCTCTCGAGCTCAGTCCTTTTAGATAATTTACTAAAAAATGTATGAAATGCTGTAAGAGCATATACAAATAAACAAACTTGTTTGATTGTTAGATTTGCGCAGTAATACAGATTTAATTGATGAGTGTAATAGTGAACAAACATAGCATTAGAACAGTGTTCTTTCACTAAAGCTTGAAGCCCACCTTGACTGTCAGACTTTACGCCTGCTCCATCATATGTTTGACATATTAGTTTCTTATCAAAGTTCCAATCCTTAAGAACAAAAATAATAACTTCAAATAGTCCTTTTGCAGTCTTGTTTTTTGAAATGTCAACAAAATCTACAAATATTTCTTCAACATCAACTTCTTTGCAGTATCGAAATATTACACTTAATTGAGACTTAAGAGACGTCCAGTGTTTCACCACCTGGAACTGACATAAATTCACAAGAATTAATTTCTCGTTGCAGTTTTTTATTTATTACATTAGTGAAAACTTCAACAAACTCATTTTGTATCTCCCCTGATATACCCCTGAAAACGGAGTTGGATTCTAAATGTGCTCTCATGAACTGTTCTGCTTGAGCAAGTAAATCTAACAGCTCAAGATAGTTGTCCTTGTTATTGGAACTTTCATCTTCACAATGACCACGAAATGCCTGTTCTTGTTTGCAGAGAAGACATACCACTTGGACAAGTCGGCTGACAGTTTTTCTGATGAGTGCAACTTGTTCATTGCATTTGATAGCTGAAAGATGAGCAGCTTCGGGAAAAACATGTTTAATTCTACCATGGTCTAAAAGTTGAAAACACTTGGTGTTAAATACATGTTTAGAAAAAAATTTGATGTTTGTTTGCTTTACTATCAGTGTTTTTATTTTAATTTTAGAAATACCTTGCTTACTCCATTCAAGCTCCCTTCGAAACACAAGACAAAACAAAAACAAAAAAATCTTAGTTTAGACTTGCTACCTGTTAACCACTTGCCTTTATTGTACCAGCGATATTGAAATGTCCTGCTTTTTTTTTTTTTTTGGGGGGGGGGGGGGAAAT
>CABEEJ010000309.1:245585-258315 GCA_901482245.1 Timema douglasi | reverse complement strand
GAGTAATATCTAGAATTGATTTGGTTCCATATGTTTAATTTCACGGTTTTGTTCATATGACATTGTTGAAAATAGCACTCTCAGCAAATTGCTCAGGATCGTCCCCTTCCATTTTAAAATGAATTTTAAACTAGTAACTTAAAAGTAATTTTAACACACATTACATGATTCACTGTATCCCGAGTCAGAACTAAAAGACCAGGCGGGGAGGGGAACCTTTGCTACAAAATAAGGGGAGTCTCAATATGAGAAAGGGAAAGAGAAAAATAAGGCTACCTCTTTGCAACAACAAATAATTATGTACATTTTATTCGCGGCGGAGCTGCTGTAAAATCTACCATTTTTTAATAAACTTTTTGTATTAATTTTTCTATCCTAAAAAAGCATTGAGGAGACTTAGGGCCAGTTTCATAGTCAAATTTAGTACGCCTCAAGTGCGGCGCTACACTAAGTACATTACGACACCTACCTAAACTAGAATGGAATGGGCCAGTTTCCTATGCGAGAACGGCCCATTACATTAGAGTTTGGGTAGGTGTCGTCTTGTATTTAGTGTAGCGCCGCACTTGAGGCGTACTAAACTTGACTATGAAACTGGCCCTTAGTCTCATAGTCTACCCCGATGCTACACCCCTGATGTTTGTAATATACTTCACATTCATATGTGGTGTTCTGGGAATATATGTGTTGGCTCTATAAAACATGGAAAAGTCAGGGAATTTTAAAACATTTTTATTTTTCATTTAATATGTAAAAAAAGGTAATATTTAATCAAATGGATTAGTTGAAACGTTATTTCAGCCAGAAGCAAAGGAGGATAACAGATTTCCTAGACTCAATAATTTATTATGTTTGTGGTGAAACAGGCGTGGTCTTCCCCATTGCAAGGATCCTTTATCTGCTATATCAGCCATGGTACAGCTGATTCTTCTGGAACTCTGGAATACACGATATTTTAGTACACTCTAATTATATTAATGGACTTAGTGCTAGTGTGCAGGTATTTTTGACATTATATTAGGGGTATTTTACATGAACTTTCTGATTCAACTGATTATATCAGCACACAGCTTACAATATAACTTTTTTTTTAAAAAAAAACACTAATTTTCTTGACGTTCAGCTTACCACTCTGAAAGTGGTGGTTATTAGCAACATTCTAACTTTGAGCATCAGAAGGTTGAACATAAATTATGCACCAAAATAAAGCAGAAAACTTATTAAGAAAGAAAGCTGTAAATAAATACATTAATAAGAGATACACTTGTGAATCTTGTTTAAGTTTTAATCAAATATGGACGATCTCAGTGGTCTTGGGGTAAAGTGCTTGCCTTGGGACCCGATGTCGGTGGGTGCAAACCAAGCCCGGGTCGACGGAGTCTTGTTGAGCGGTAAATACCCTTAGCACAACTTCCTTCGGAGGGAAAGTAAGGCCGTAAGTCCTATATTGACGGGAAGGTATGTGAAAATACCATTTCCGGCAAAATTGTTAGGCCCTTTCCCTCTCGCTCATAGAAATTTTTGAGTTCTGATATAATCAATTGGTTCAGAAAGGGAATTTTAAATACAGTAAAGTCTCTGAAACTCACCACTCGATAACTCGACATTCTGTGTAACTCTACACGAGCACATGCACACAGTTGTTGGCGCCAGCCATCACAATCCAAGGTAATTCAACATATAACCTCTCAGTTTGTTTGTGGAACAGTCTGCTGGTGTGCTTTTACAAGTGCTGTGTTTGTTAGTTTTCCATTTCAGTAATTTATTTGAATCATTACAATATATGTACAGTACTGTACTCCATTTCTGTATATTACACTTATGCATATACACCATTATATTAACATGTAATATATTGTACTGTACAATACTTCAGTACAGCACAACTGTACCTATAATATTCGGTACTTTACTGTGATTCATCCTTGTTTAGTAAACATGACATAGTAAACATGCATCTGATGTAAGCTCATTCGTAAAACTCAACACCATCTCACTCCACCTTAGGTCAAATTTCTGAGAGAATACTGTACTTTAAATAAAAAAATTAATCCAGTATCAAATGGTTTTTCTTTTAGAAGTTAAAAAAACAACAAAGTTTATCTAAACTTATAATTGCCTAATGGCTTAAAACTATATTAAAATAGGCAAGAAAATAATTTTTTCCAATTAGTTATTTTCTAGTATTGAAGTAACAATATGAGGGTAAATAAAAAGATCATATACCTTACCTCATATTAAAACTAACAGTTTTAAGACGCAGAGTAGGAGACGGCAGAGTTCTTGCCTTTTAATGAGGTAACAATGTTTAAAGATGAAGCAGAACTATTTTAGTAAGTATGTGTGTTGAAACTACTTTTAATGAGAATTTAAAATATATATGCATTAAATATTATAAAATAAAATTATAATATATTAAAAGCTTAGAGCAGAGTTTGCCACACACACTGTATGGAAGCTACTTTAAAAATTTAAAATAATTGTTTGACAAGCTACTGTGTTTAAAAATTTGCCTCATTGCATATTGGCTATTATTGTAACCTGTACACCGGCACTACCATTACACCTGTATACAAACTAGGAGGAAGGGGAACCTTTGTTTAACATATAATTTTATTAAGGTTTATTTTATTTTAAGAGATGTTCTGGGTAACACGAAAATATGTGAGAATGGCAGCTTTATTTGTATTATATTATGTAAAAATTTACTCCAATCTTCGATTAACTTATTTAACTGTCCTGCCTCCACTTTCATTAAAATTATATTGAGGGAAAATATTTTTTCATCACTGTATGAGTTGTTTTCTAATGTCACTCATAGTTACTTTTCCTGCCTCCAGTTACACTTGTATTGCAAAGCGAACTTTTTTTTTTCTAACTTCTGTAAGTACTCATTCCTATTCCCATTACACAAGTATGTGATATTGTTGGTGTTTACATTTTCATTCATAACTTTATTAATAAGTTAAAACATTCACTCTTACACCAAAAACCTACAGAAACAAACCATTTGGTAACGACGATAAATCAACCAGAACTTCAAAAATAGAAGAAGGCTATGAAAAATATCACTCCTATACTCATTTGCAGATGTAGGTGTGCTTGTAATGTTGAAATCTGGCCTTTGACCTCGATCGGCTGTTTGGTGACCCCTGGCTTAAAATATAAAATAAACCTGTCTAGAGGTTATATAGTATTTGTATTAAAGCATAATGTTAAAAGACAGAGAGCAGTTCTTGTCTTTTAGTGAAGTAACAATTCTAAGGCGCAGAACAGAGTTCTGGTCTTGAAGTAACAATGTCAAGAAACGGAACAAATTCCTCATTTAATTTTGAAGTAACAATATTAAGTAATAGTGGAATTCTTGCCTTTTAATGAAATAGTAATTTTAAGACACGAAGCAGAGTTCTTGCCTTTTAATAAAGTAGCACTTGTTAAGAGAGACAAAACAGAGACCTCACCTTGTATTGAAGTAAAAAGATTACAAAACTGGAACAAATCATAGAGTACTTGCTTCATATTGATGTAATAATATTAGGCCACTGATCAGAGTCCTTGCTGTCTTATTGAATTAACAATATTCTGACACAGAGCAGAGTCCTTGCATTGAAGTAACAATGAATATACAGAGCAAAGTCCTTTCCTCGTATTTAAGTAACAATGTTATTACACAGCAGATTCCCTGCCTTGTACTGTAGTAACAATGTTATAACACAGAACACAGTCCTTGTGTCGTATTGAAGTAACAATACTACAAAGGTGCAGATTCCCTGCCTCGTAATGAAGTAACAATATTATAACAGACCAGAGTCCTTGATTTGTATTGAAATAACAATACTATAACACAGAGCAGAGTCCTTGCGTTGTATTGAAGTAACAATACTAGTACACAAAGCATAGGCCTTGCGTCGTATTGAAATAGCAAGATTAGGACACAGAGCAGAGTTCTTGTCTCATATTGAAGTAACAATACTATAACAGACCAGAGTCCTTGCCTCGTATTGAAGTAACAATACCATAACAGAGTAGAATCCTTGTCTCGAATTGAAGTAACAATACCATAACATAGTAGAATCCTTGTCTCGAATTGAAGTAACAATACTATAACACAGCAGAGTCCTTGTCTCGTATTAAAGTAACAATACTATAACACAGAGCAGAGTCCTTGCCTTGTATTGAAGTAACAATACTAGTACACAAAACATAGGCCTTGCGTTGTATTGAAGTAACAATACTAGTACACAAAGCATAGGCCTTGCGTCGTATTGAAATAGCAAGATTAGGATACAGAGCAGAATCCTTGTCATATTGAAGTAACAAAACTATAACAGAGCAGAGTACTTGCCTCTTATTAAAGTAACAATACTATAACAAAGTAGAATCCTTGTCTCGAATTGAAGTAACAATACCATAACAGAGTAGAATACTTGCCTCGTATTGAAGTAACAATGTTAGGGCACAATTCAGAGTACTTGCGTCGTATTGAAGTAACGATGCTAGGACACAATAGAGTCCTTGCGTCGTATTGAAGTAACAATGCTAGGACACAATAGAGTCCTTGCGTCGTATTGAAGTTACAATGCTAGGACACAGTAGAGACCTTGCGTTGTATTGAAGTAACAATGCTAGGACACATATCAGAGTCCTCGTATTGAAGTAACAATTTTAGGACACATATCCGAGTCCTTGTCTCGTATTGAAGTAAAAATGCTATAACACAGAACAGACTCCATATTTTTGGGTCAAGTTGGTTGCCATTGATAAAGAGGTTGATATTTGAATCGTGACCGGCTGACTGGGACCTATTTTATGAGGAAGGAGAAGGATTTTGGGGGTGTTTTGGAGGCTCATTGCTTTTCGAAATTTAATACATTGCTATGGCTCCTTCTCAATACCTGTTTCATTGGAGTCCTATACCATTTATAACACTTACAACCCTCAAATATATTTAAAAACCTCTTTGAATTAATTTAAGAGTTTTTTCAATGTCACATCAAATCTTTGTTTTATCCTCTGTTGAGGGACCTCCTCACTAACCCTCCCAAAATAAATATTTAGGTACAACCCTGTTGGGCAGCCTGTAGTTTTACATCCTCCCTCTTCGAAGGTGTTGGTGTATTTCTTTAAAATCTTTTTAAATTTTCCGTTAGATTAAGTCGTCAATTGCCATCGTGTTAGCCCCACAAATATTAGAAATCAAAAAGTGCCAATTTTATCAATTTGTTATCACAGTGATTTTTCAGCTCTCCAGCTTTTATTCACACTTTGAGTTATGCGTAACATACATATACCAATGTAGCGACGCGGGATGATTAGTAAGAATTCTAAAGAAATACATCATTACTTGCTTGGGGGACAACACTAAAAACCACACTTGGAAAATTATCCCCTTCAACTCAGGCGGTCTCAATCGCACGCTAAACTACCCTTAGGCGAGGGCTGAAACCCCCTAATCTCAATTTAAGCTCCCGAACACTGCTAAAGAAGCTGTTTTCTAGGCGTGTACTAACATTTGTAAACATAGTTTTTAAAATTTCATAAGAAACTAAAAACGCAGTTGCTCTGATCAATACCATAGTGGTTTGATATTTCGCTCTCTATCTGAGCAATCGGGCGAACTTGGGAGTTACGATTAGCCCTGCTCTCTATTGGCTCTTTGGCAACATTGAGGAACAGAGGTAATTCGTTACATTAAATAAAAAATTGTCATAATTTACCAACTATACGTATTTGTTACCAGTAAAAATAAAAATGTTGCTGTAAATGTTTAGTAGGGAAATATTCCACGGAGGCGGCTCGAGGCCAACCAAGAAGGCGAAGTGCCATATTATTAATATACATAAAGCCATCAAATAGTGCGTTGGGGATGAGAAGAGTATGGGGTTGAGGTGGAGATGAAAGTTGTTAGAAAATACTGTAGTCAACTTTAAAATTAGTTTGAATATATGTTTGATGATATACCGAAAATAAAGTCCTAACAAACAATGGCCACTAAAGACAAACATGTTTCGGTAAACATTCCAGATCACTGAATCTTAGGGGAAGAGAGTGTATTCTAATATTGAAGTACTGTATTAATGTGTATGGTCTATAGCAGACCCAACGTTAGTGACACTTTCAACCACCAAGCGCTGTAGTCGATACTTGAGTGTGAGAAGAGAACTGAAACTGCATTTGTTGCTTTATTGGGACGAATTTGGTGTTGAGATCCTTAGGAGAAATTAAACTGGGTTGGAAACTTGAAAACTTGGGAAATATCTATTGAATTCGTTCCATTTAAATAGATGAAATTTAAAAAAACTGATTGAATATGTTACAAAACCCAAAATTTTCCGAAAAAAAGTAAGAGACTTTCCAGTATGTTTTCAAAAAAGGATATTTTTTTATGAAATAGTATTATTTTGGTGATGAAAATAATAACCTAATTTTAAGATAATCGTATTTATTGAAACTCCTCTACCCCCTTCGAAGCTGTCATCTTAACGACGCCACTGCCCAGTCTTGATCAAACCCAAGAACAGCCGGTTTCAAGTCACGGGTGCAAAACCCTACACCAATGATCATTAAAGAGGAAGGCGGGGAAGGGCCACGTAAATATGGGAAGAATCATATTTAAGTTCGCGAGAATTTCACCAAAACACCTGGTTTTAGATAATATGAATTTAGTGTTTTTAGAGCTCATTTTTATTCTAGGTGACCTGGCGGTCTAGGGGTAAGGTGTCAGACTTCTGTGCTGGCGGCCGGGGTTCAATCCCCGGTCCCGGCACAGATTTATCTGATTACCAAACCCTTCCTTTACCTCTGACAATACATCTTGTGAATGTGGGGAATGCCAGGCCTCCACCGTGGTTCGGATTCCACGTTAAACTGTAGGTCCTTCATTTAATCTCACAATCACCCTACCATTACACATTAGCGTAAGTGCGTATAACCCGAACGGGTAGTAAGACGCGGTGCTAATAATAATAATAATAATTTGTATTCTAGGTCCACCCTCTACCAAGCGTTTCGTTAATTACTACCACCTGGATATAAGCATGTTTCATACCAAGGGAGCCACCAAATATAAGGGATGTAGCCTACCAAAGAAGATTGAAAAACACTGCCCTACACCAATCTTGTTGATGTTATATGATGTTATCACCAATTATATATGACCTTTACTCTTGCACAGAGCCAAGAAGAGGCTTCTGATCTCTAAAAAGAGAAATGATTAAATTATTATTATTAGCACTGCTTCTTACTACCCGTTCGAGCTATACGCACTTACGCTAATGTGTAATGGTAGGATGATTGTGGGATGAAATGGGGGACCTACAGTTTAATGTGGAATCCGAACCATAGTGGAGGCCTGGCAAAGAAATTATTACAGTGTGGCTAGAATATGTAGCTGTCAGCTGAAGACTTCACATCCAAGAGGAGGTTACCAACTAATAGACCACGCTACAGTAGCCCCATGACTTCTTTGGTGCTGACTGACAGCTCACAGCTCACAGCTGACGGCTTTGAAAAGTTACTAGACCAAATTATGTATCTCTACGCCGAACCATATGATCTGCAAAAACATGTGTTTAGCAGCTGTCACTTCCGACAGTCAAAACTTAGGTATATACCTGAATGTTGACTGTCAGAAGTCAGCTGTGAACTGTCAGTCAGCACCAAAGAAGCTATGGGGGTACTGTACAAACCCTTACGATGATAGCTATTAAAAAAAAAGAATCGACATAGTCATAATCACTTAGTCATATAACTTATCATTGCTTAGAACCAAATGTTCAAAAATTGATAGGAGAAACTACCCTTAGTTGAGTTATTTTCTAAAAAATAAGCAAACAATGCTATTTATAAAGTAAAACACTCCACAGATAACCATTTTGAGCTAAATAATTATAGCCCTTTTTCAGACATTTATGATTTCCAAAAAACAAACGGTAAATTACCCTTAATCTAAAATATAGAATTGGAACCCTCCTTGGTGGCGTAATTGGCTAACGCACTGGTTTCATGTTGAGCTAAATTGCCGAGAACGGGGAGATCGAGGTTGGAATCTCACTTGGTGAACTGGGGCTAGTTTTCCCTAAATAGTTTTCCACTCTCCCTTCACCAAATGCGGGCTTACTTTCTCTATATTCAACCTTGCCAATTCCTAACTTATTAGTGTAATTAGTACTTAAGCGTACAACCCGAACGGGTAGTAAGACGTGGTGGTAGAAAAATAGATGATAGAATTAAATTCATGATTTCTCCTTGTAATGTGACCATATGACATATTAATAAAAATTTTGAACGAAATTCATAAAACAATTTCTGCTTCAGCCCCGGGAACAGATAAAGGGACAAAGAGAACGGTAAAAACTACATTTTTGAGTTTGGGGACACACAAAACGTCAAGCTTCATCATAATCTCGAGTTCAAAAAAAGTTCACGATCACAACACTTTTTTTTTATATATAGATTATGTGTTAGTAAATGTGCAAGTGAATAGAATTGTATTAGAAATACACCGCTGACTGCACATATTTCCTAATACATCGTCCTCATAATCATCATCAGCTGTTTCCGTCCGTGTCAGTTTAGTAAAATGCCTCCAATATCCTTCCACCATTATTCCTCCTTTCACTGCTTCCACTCTTCTCCTCTCACTAGCATTCTTTCTGTTATCTGTTCCTTCCATTTCTATCTTGGCCTCCCTTGCGGTCGTTTTCCTACATACTTAATTTCCAACATTTTCGTTGGCATACTCTCATGTAATAAACATACATTTGCACTTTTACTATACCCTGATTTTGGTAGGAAGAACAGTAGAGAAAATTCAAACATATTGTTTTACAGCAAACATTGATAACATTTTACTATATTATTTGTTTTAATTAATAGGTATTGATTATATTTATCAAAAGTGACAATTGCATATAATATGACTTTATGTATGAAAATATTAAAATTGTTTTAGTAACTTTAGTAACTAACTTCTACTGTTCTTCCTACCAAAATCGTACTATAGTATGTCTAGCACCATGACTTTAAATGGCTTTATTTAAAGGATATGCATGAGGAGTGCAGTTTTAAGAGGAAGTGTAACAACATTAGCATGGATTGAAAACGGGAAAAAGCAGTGATAAATGATATGTGTAAAAACTATCTCGAGTGCATCCGGTAAAGGGTTGAACCTCAACTTACCCCTCACCAGTAGTCTAGTCTATTGCGAGCTTTCCTCCCTAGACCACATGACTCTCAGTGTGGGATATAAGCAAATATGTAGGCCTGCATCACCGACTATTCTACTATTTGTTCCAGCAAAGTATAAGCGATTGCGACTTTTACTGGGTTTTATCTTGACCTCTTTTTATACGAATGCTGGTGCACTTACTTTTTATTACCATTTTCATCACTACATACTAGATGCATCTGTTAATAGCCCTTGTGTCAAACGTATTGAGTAGATAAAGAACATTACTTGCCGTGAAATAATTATACAATTACCTCCCACATTATAATGATAATAGCGACCTAAATTTATATCAGAACATGAATAATAACAAGTTCAAGATCGCAGTTGAATGGACGATAGTGAGAGAATGAAGGTTATCCGAACGTCTTATTTAAAACTCGTGAGATTGCCAAGTCATTATAAGTTCAAGGTTGATGACATTTATAAATAATGATTTTATCGAATGTTTTGCGTGAGATTTTCTAACTGTTGAGCCCTCCACTCAATGTTAAGACAGTTTGATTTTTTTTAAATGATTTATGATCAATGGACACATACAAATTAAGTCAATAATCCCACGACTTAAAATTCACCTTCCTCATCCTGTTTCTCTTAAATGAGTGTAAGATGTGGATAGTCCAAACTAGCAGCACTTCAAAAATAAACCTTTGCAGATTCGTTTGGACTGGCTTAAGTTATATCCATCAATTTATCTAATTATTGGTTGGCATAAACATCTCAAATTCTGGAGCATGGAAGCAGAATTTTTTCCGACAGCATGGCCGAAAAATTTATCATCGGTGAAATGGGGTTTTACCCTTTCACCCTGATAAATTAACGGCTGGAGACTGGATGTTGGTCCGGCCCTAGTCTTAAGTTAGATTTTAAGGCATATGAAGCTACGACAGGCCTAGAAAGCTGGTAGTGGAAAATATATTGCTTGAGTAAAAAACTGACCCAGACCATAGGCTGGGAACAGTTATGGATGGAAAAAAGTGTAGATATATTATTGACTTAGAGCTAGGAAACTGTTGGTATTACAAACATATATTTCAAATAAAAGATTGTTAAATATTTTAATACTACATGTTTACACTGATAAGTTATTTCGTATATCAAATAGTTGCGGAGATATTATCAAAATTGGACATTTTAGCTTATGTAAAGTGACTTCAAAGTCATTTTCATGGGACAATGAGAGTTTCCATTTTGTTTGTAATTTTAGACAGTGCTTAATACCTACTAAATTTAATCTATTTATTATTTAGCACCGCGTCTTACTACCCATTCGGGTTATACGCTTTAAGTACTAATTACGCTAATGGATTAGGAATTAGGAAGGTTAAATTAGAGGAAGTGAACCCGCACTTGCGTGGAGGGAGAGTGAAAAATCATTTTAGGAAAAACCACCCCCAGTTCACCCGACCGAGATTCGAACCTTGATCTCCCCGTCCTCAGCAGTCGAGCACAACACGACTAGCGCTTTAGACAACTACGCCACCGAGGTGGGTACTAAATTTAATCAAAATCATTAGAGCGGAATTTGATAAAATAGTTTTTTCTCCTTTGTACTTCAGTAAACAACCCTTAATTTTAGGGTTGTATATTTGATTCCAAAAATCACTCGGGGGTACTTGATGCAAACACTAGATATCAAGCTTCAGCCCGATAGTTAAAATGAGCTTGGCTCCAGGCCGAGATACAGACAGATAGACAGATAGATGGCATCGCGAAAATCCACTTTTTTTGGTTTCATAAGGTTATGAAACATCGACATTTATCAAAACTCGAGTTCCATTATTTTCGACAGTCACAATACTAATACTTGTCTCTCCAAGGGGTCGAGAAAAAATAAAAACTACATCTATTGCGTGCTATTGGCCTCTTAAAACTGAGCAACGGTTATTTTCTATGAATATAATGTAGGTACTATTGAATTTGTTTTAAATTTATTTTCCATATACTTTGGTTCACGAAGAAAAAAAACATACATCTAAAATCTAAAGTGAAATGAAGTTTCAATCCAAGGATAAATGATTATTCTTTGGCTTAGTTTGTTGTCTCGTTCTCAAATTATTAGGTAAAAACCATTATTTTAATTTATTTTTATTTAATGTATTCTGAAAAACAGATTATTTCTTCCATTAAAAGATAATTGATTCAGAGCTTAACGCCATGGACCGCATGACCACAAGTGTGGGTAGCTCTAAAACTAAGACACCTAATGAGATAAAACTTTGCTTACGAGTACAATGACTAAGGGGAACCTCAAAGTGTTTACCTTGCGCTTATTATTTTTATATAAATCAACTACATGAGCATATTTATTTACTACTTTTACATTATTTTCGATCCTAACGCCTTAAACTACGTGACCGCATACTATTTAAACTTCAAAATAAAGTGACATAAAGTGATGAAACTTGGGCTAGGCCTATGTTTAGTGGGGTTTTGGTTGGAAGGAACTTTTAGAAAATAAAGCAGGAGACCTGGTGGTCTAGGGGTAAGGTGTCAGACTTCTGTGCAGGCGGCCGGGGTTCAATCCTCGGTCGTGGCAAAGATTTATCTGATTATCAAACCCTTCCTTCACCTCTGACAAGACATCTTGTGAATGTGGGGAATGCCAGGCCTCCACTGTGGTTCGGATTCCACGTTAAACTGTAGGTCCTTCATTTCATCTCACAATCATCCTACCATTACACATTAGCGTAAGTGCGTATAACCCGAACGGGTAGTAAGACGCGGTGCTAATAATAATAATAATAATAATAATAATAATTTTAGAAAATTCAAACACATTATTTTTCGGTCAACCCACTCTATTATCAATATTATTATTTCAAATGCATTGATATTATATGTGAAAAGTGACAGTTGAAAATCACATGACGTAACGTAAAACTTTGAAAATTATTTTAATAACTTATATAACTTTTTAAAGTGTCTTCCTATCTAAATCAAACTATACTTACGATAACCTCAGGCATGTTTCTTTTACTTTTACATAAATTAAAAGCTTAGTTATGAGGCAAAAAACCCAACAAAACACAGTTAGATGAAACTTTAAATAGTTATTTAATAACTAAACCTGATGGTATACAACTCATGCAAAGCCTTCTATTACTTATATATTTTTTATAAGTATGGTTTTTAAGCTACGCCCACCGGTAGTCACGTGGCTTATGGTGTTAGGAGCGACATATGTCAAAGTAACATAAAATATGTCGGAGAGGAACAAACCTTAAGGTTTCCTTAAAAACGCAAGGCTATGCCTCTCTCTCACACACTATATAAATATGATTTTCAAAACATTTGAATGTGCTTTATTTTTAGCCCTTTTTTAATGCTAATATTGAGTTTATGTGTAAGTTTGATTCTTTTACGGCGACGACTGCTATATCACTACATAATAAGAAACGTATTCACGTCCATCTTACGAGAAAGCTGATGGAAAAATTACATAAATACGCGTATACGAGTACGATAGTTCGATACAGAAAACTTATAGGTAAAAAAAAA
>CABEEJ010000309.1:198559-244648 GCA_901482245.1 Timema douglasi | reverse complement strand
GGTTCAGGTCAAAGGACACACAGAGGCGAGATACAAAGTTGACGAGTATATAAACCTCGAGGTTTGACAGAAAGGACGTACTTTACCTACCAAGCGGTCTTGAAGATGAAGTTGACTCTGGTTCTAGCTCTGGTCTGCCTGGCAGCCCTCGTGTCGGGTTATGCCGTGCCTGAGAAGGAAAGGAAGGTCTTGGGTGAGTGGCACACTTTCCTTAGGGGTGGAGGGGGGTTCAAGACTTGAAGTATATCTAATATTTGTTTGTTGGGCAATCCGGGGTCTTCAACCCCTTTCCTTTACCCCCTGCAAGTTTGATTAGTAATGCATTTTTGTATTCCTACGCAATGCCTAGACTAGTAACATCCTAATTTAATTTGAAGGGCTTTCTTTATTTAACAGCTATAAAATTAAAATGTATCTACTCTGATGTATTCATACGTCAAATCACGTGATCTTGTTAGATATTTTATATATATAACAACATTAATAATATTATAGTAAAATATTAATAACGTTGACAACCAAAGATGTGTTTATTTTATAAAAGTTTCTTCCAACCAGCGTCCTACCACAGCGTATCGGGGTGATATAATTCACACTGCCGTACCTACAACCCCAACTATGTTTAAAATCTTTTTAAATTGTTTCACGAGGGAGTTAACGCTAATCTTATTCCTTACCGTCATGTTGGAGGACTTCATTAAGAGCCACCATACGTAGAAAAATATTTCTGGGTTCAGTCATGTAATTTTTGTTCTGTAATAAACATTATTGGGGGACTTTCTCGGACATATTCATTGATATATAAAAATACTTCCTGAGGAAGATGCTATAATAGCATCGAAATATGGATGTGTGTGTAAATATGCGTTAGTGTTTTACTTTTATCGGTGCTCTACCATTTTCCTAATATTCTATCATTTTATTTATTACAAAATGTTTTTGCTCAATGCACTTTTTTCATACATAGTACTATCATTTATTATTTTTATTCTAGCACCGCGTATTACTACCTGTTTAGGTTATACATTTATATTATACTAATTACGCTAATGGTTTATGAGATTAGAGAGGTTAAATTTAGAGGAAGTGTACCCTCATTTGCATGAAGGGAGAGTAAACAATTATTTTGGAAAAAACACCCTCTGTACACCCAACCGAGATTTGAACCTCAATCTCCCCGTCATTGGCAGTCTAATATATTGTGAGAGTAACTAACGCCTTATATCACGAGTCCACTGAAGCGGGTAGCTTACTATTGATTAGTTAAAACTCAATAAATTAAATAAAGACGCTAAAAATATTTTTTATAACAATGTGAATGTTAAAGATCTTCAACATGTTACAAAATCCAATGCTGACTCGAATACCCTAAACTAATTATTTTAAAACGTAAATTTCATCGGTTTAAACATTTTACTCTGCCGGAAGATTTACTTACCAAACGATTTTCATATTGCCTTAGCGGCCGGTCAAAGCAGAGGAACTACATAGATAAATAAGCTTTTATTAGTTTAAATTAAATACTCGTATATTTCGAACTTTATGAATTATTCGGATCTTTGCTTGGGCTATCTAAGGTTAGTGTTTAGACCAGGATAATTTCTTAAATGTATTTTGGTTTTGAATTAACATTTATCTTCATATAACAATTTACTAATTGATGAGCAGATAAGTGGTGCAAATAAATATTTCTTTACAACATGATACAATATAGATTAGTCCTGGAATAACTTTTTTAATTATTTAAATTAATGGTTTTTCTTTTATTTAGGATCTTTTAAACTCAGAAATATATTTTCATATAATGTGGTCCTAACTATACTGGTTCTTAGATTGATGCAACTTCTTAGAAGTGCTTCTGGGATATATTTTCTTTTTTTCAGCGATTTAAACAAACGTCATCTCGATGATTTATCAAAATCTTACTAGTGATGTTGTTTTAGTAAAATGTATATATTAATTTTGGTAACAATTAAAAAAAAATCACTAGAATTATTTTGTTTGTTTGAATATAGCTTAAATATGTCAAAATAAAATCCTCTGACCTTTGAAATACAATAACTAAGTGGTTAATTGACTATTTTTTAAAGATTAAAAATACAATACAAAAATCCTTACTTTAATTTTGTTGTAAATGAAATAGTCAGACAAATCTGATTTTTCTTAGTGTAAGAATATACAAAGGTAAAATTTTAAAATAAGACTAGCTTATTGCTGATTACAAAAATATAAAACATGAAATAAGATATTGAGATTCATTTAAAAACAAAAAAATAATAGCTATTTTTGTAGATGTCAAATTAAAGAAGGGAAAATATGTAATTTTAGAAAAATTCAATGGTTAAAATATTCAAACCACTTAGATAAACCTGTTAGCCCTATGATTATTATTACTATCATTTGTCAGCGTTCGGGCTAAACGCAATATTTACTAATATGATAGGGCTTTTAGAATTAATATACGTTTATTTACATTTTATTTATGTTTAATTTTACAGCCGACAAAGAATTCTTGTCGAGACAGAAACAGATCTTGAGACTTTTCGTGAGAATCCAGCAGCCCACTTTGTACCAAGACTTGATTGAGATCAGCAAGTCCTACAGCATAGAAGAGAACATCGACAAGTACGCTGTAAGTACAACTCGGCACTTAAACAAACATATTTTTAGGCTAAAATTGATTTCCTAAAACACTTATTTTGTCACACAATTAATCAATGAATCTTAATAAATGTGGGAATACTATTACTAAGGAGAATGATGTGATCTTTATACTCACAGCGCACGACTTACAAGCTAGCCCAGCCTAAGCAACAATCCCCAATATTATATATCCGTATAAGCAAATCTGAGTTTGTAAAAAGTGATTATAAGGAACCTACTATATTATCTACATACATTGGTACAGCCTTTGAATGCGTACAGGATTCCTATCACGTCCCATAAACTTCATAATAAGACACAAGTTATTGGATAGACCAATGGATACCAAACTTTCTCAGCTAACGCCCCCGTTGGTAGATCATTAAATCTCCGTGCCCCTCACATCCCCTCACTAGTTTTTTTTTAAACTGTATGACAAATCTTTAAAAAGTATTGTTTTATTTTCGCGTCTTTATTTTTTACAAAAATCCTTGCAGCATTGTCAGTGGTGTAGTAAAAAAAAAGTGTGATGGCTGGCACCTTTTTGTTTTCATTAGTGTTTGAATAATGTGTTTAATGTTTGACAGAGCACACTGCAAAAATTAATCACATTCCATTTCAAGTCAGCAATGTTGTTTAGTTTTTTTATGAGAGTCAGAGTAAAACAATTCTGTGGTGGCAACCACAGTAGCTGAGGGAGGGTTAGAAAAGGGGATTGAGGGGTGGGGGGCGAATCTAAGGGCCAGTTTCATAGTCAAATCTAGTACGCCTCGAGTGCGGCGCTACACTAAATACAAGACGACACCTACCTAAACTCGAATGGAATGGGCCGTTCTCGCATAGGAAACTGGCCCATTCCATTCGAGTTTAGGTAGGTGTCGTCATGAACTTAGTGTAGCGCCGCACTTGAGGCATACTAAATTTGACTATGAAACTGGGCATAAGGCTAATAAACATTCACTTGGAGAGATGAGGGAACATCACAACGTGACCTCCCGAGTCAAAGTCAAGCAGGCCTGAGCTGATATGACTACTTTGGAAATAGTCTCTCTACTCTCACAGATAAATAGTTCTAGATAGTTTGAATCGCTGAGAGCTAGAACAGGCAATATAACGTGAAGATAAACAATAAATTAAGATATTGTTTGAAAAGGAATATGACAGAGAGCGTGTGTTTGTCCCCAGTTCCCCAAGGAAGTGAAGAAGTTCCTGTACCTATATAAGGCAGGATTCTTTCTCCCAAGAAGTGACATCTTCGTTCCTCTGGAGAAGGAGCACAGCGAGCAAGCCAAGCGCTTGTCCGAGCTGTTCTATGATGCCAAGGACTATGACACATTCTTCAAGGTAAACAAATATTAGAGGTTGTTTTTGGATCAAAAATGTAATTCCAGTATCTTTTATTTTACTTATTTATCCAACCGCTGTTCTACTTACAGTTACATGCACAGTTATAAAAGTATTGTAGTTAAAACGATAGAAATACCTATTTTGTAAAAATATTATTTATTTATCATACATAACTCAAACATCTCAAAAGTTAATTCGAATGATTGTGAAATGTACCTCACCCAATTATTCCCCAACCCATTAACTGATATAAATGGTTGATGGTAAAATGTTCCAGACCGCCGTATGGGCCCGCAACCACCTCAATGGCGGTGTGTTCCTCTACTCCTTCACTCGGTCCCTGCAGGCCCGCGAGGACACCAGGTTCTTCTACATCCCCCCCTACTATGAGATCTACCCCTTCCTCTTCGTAGACGAACATGTCATTCAGAACGTGTATGAAGCGAGATTAACAAGTACGTACAGTAACGTATCTTACACAATATTATCTGGATAATAGAACAAACGGATACACAAACACTAAGTTATTTTAGAAACCACCTGGGATTGAAAAGGTTTATCTGCCATGGTCAATAAACTGATCTTGTGCTCCACTCAGGTGTTGAAAGTGGAGAGAGCAAACCTATCGTTCTCAAATCCAACTACACGGGTTACTGGGACAGTGAGAGGAACCCTGAAGCCATCCTAGCTTATTTCACCGAGGACGTGGGTTTGAACGCCTTCAACTCCGAGTGGAACAGACTATACCCATCTTGGTTCAATACCACCGAGTACAACGTGAACATCGACCGTCGTGGAGAGCTGTTCCTTCATTACCAGAAGCAGCTGTTGGCCAGATACTTCTTAGAGAGACTCAGCAACAACCTTGGAGACATCCCGTCCTTTGAAGAAGAGTATGAAGTGAGTACGGTGACAATATATCAGAAAGGAGAAATAGTTATATAGGGGTACAAAGATACCTGACCACCTGAATACAAACTCAAATAGAGTTTTTCAAAGCTATGAGAGTCATGAACTTATCTACTTTGTGTTTATTAAATCCATTTGGTTTGTTCCTGATTTAAAACTAAGGGAAAGTTTGAAATACATTGAAATGTTTATATCAGAAATAAGACCTACGATGAATGAAATCAAAATCTTAAGGCTCATTTCTCTACTCAAGATGATAGAGCGACCGATCGGATCAGAAGTTATCTGAACCATCGGTTGTATTATATTCACAGTGACTTATTGATGTAGATCAAAGTTTATTTTGTTTGTTCTTGTTTCAGATCGGTTACTTCCCTCGTCTCAGGTTCAACAATGGTCAATCTGTGACAGGTCGTCAGCAGTACAGCACGTTCTACGATACCGAGGCCATCAGTGTCCAAGATTTCAAAGAAACTGTGTCCAGGCTGCGACAAGCTGTTGAATCTGGTTACATATTCAATGTGAGTAAACCCAACACAAGCTATTCTAGATTCCACATTCAAGTGGTTTAATCTTTCACTTATATCCTCCTAATCTCTCCACTTGGTACTATGTTAACATCTATTTTATTGAAACCAGGAGCAAGGCGAGAAGATCTCCCTGTTTGAAACTGACGGAAGGAACATGCTTGGTGAGCTTATCAACTTCTACGGCAACAGTCCCAACAAACACTACTATGGTTCCTACTTCAATGAAGCTCTGTACGTCACAGGTCACGTGGCAGACCCCCAACAACAATATGGGGTAAGACATATTCATTGTATTAGCTTCACAACGAATATATAGTTTCCAATCAACTCTAGTTCAGATTTATATTTTAAATATTCATCTAGACTATCATTTAATTACTAATAAACACTGCTTGGAAGGATATTCTACTTCATCTTTGTTCCCACATATGGTTTGGGGACTAACTCTCAACTAAGGCTTAGGGAAGTATTCGTTCGTACTCTTATCGAGGATGTGTAGATGTAATGAGATCAGGCATATTCTTAAAAAAAATATGTTCATCAGTATAGATTAGCCAAAAGGGACTTTTTACTATTAATAGCTTAAAATTCATGTCGAAATTCTAATACATATAACATCAGTTTGTTTAAATACATAAATATAATGGCAGTTGGACATAGTTTAAAAATTTGAATTGTTTGTTGCAAATTGAGCTATTGACTTTAGTGATAGTTGAAAAGTATTTTTATAAACTTGTGTGATATCTATCTGTATATTCTGTTAATTAAAATAGTATTGACCAAATATAATCTAAATGTAGGCCAAAGAATCTCTAGTTAATGATTGTTAATTTTCAGCTCGCTCCCAGTGCACTCCTCAATTACGAGACAGCCTTGAGAGACCCTCTGTACTACAGTCTGGTGAAGAAGTTATTCGAGAGTGTGGTCTACAAATACGTGGCCAAGCAGCCCAAGTACACCTACGAGACGGTAAGTAGACCTAGCTCTTCTCGCGGAAGAATTCAGAAGCTCTAATACCAAACATTGCCGTGTGATCAAGCGACGAGCGTTATTTGTTTATTAAACTTACGCGAAGCACCTGCATAGTCATGAGATAAAATGGTATTATTTTTAATTCTCTCAAAGATACTTTATTTATTTATGTTAAATGGCTTACCAGAGGTATTTTTTAAATAACAATTTTCTTTTAAAAATAATCGTACAACCTAATAATAATAGTTGCATACTATGTGATGAATTATTTATTACTTCAAGTCCCTGATGATTAGACAATTAAGTGCCTTGTAAAATAGATAGTAGTAATAAATAGTCACAAACATATTTATACCTTGTTCCTCAGCTGGCATTCCCCGGAATCAAAGTGCAAGGTGTTGAGGTTGACCCTCTAATTACCTATTTCGATGACTTCGAGATCAACCTGGACAACGTTGTGAGCGTGAACGACCCCAAGGACGGTGAGCATGTGGACTTCAGGGTGAAGCAAGGCAGATTGAACCACAAGCCCTTCGACTACAAGGTGTCTGTAGAGAGTGACAAGGAGACCGACGTCATGATCAAGGTGTTCATCAGCCCCAAATACGACAGCTATGGCCGTGAGTTTGACCTGGACACCAAGATGTTCTACGCCGTGGAGCTCGACAGGTTCCCAGCCAAGGGTGAGTTTGATTCAATAGCTCTGTATTAATATTGACATCTTGTCAAATGACCTTTCTATAAATAATAGTCTGGAAATACCTCTCTAAACTTTGTGGATTCACGATTTGTATGTGCTTAGAAGATTTCACCAGTGTTCCATAGTTCACTTTAATAACTAAGTAAGAAACATTAACAATTAAGATACATTGGTACACTATTATACTTATATTTAACTTATTGTTTCATGAAAACTTAAATTGTATTACAACTGATATTTTTAACAGTTCTTACCTTTTAAATTTAAAAGATTAAACTTTAATTACTTCGTATGTTGATTTTAACTTGGTAGTGTTCAAAATACAATGCTTTTTATAATACAAACCTAATTGTATTTCCTCAGTGAATGTCGGTACGACTGTTATTGAGCGTAACTCCCTCAACTCATCAGTGGCTGTTCCCGACGCACCATCCTTCAGGTACATCCTCAACAAGGTGGATGCTGCCATAGAGAATAAGGAAGACTACTTCATCGACAAGGTGGGTGATTTTTTTTTTACATTTATGAAGTATGGATGTAATACTTGATCCTTCGAAATCACTGGGAGTCGAGAGTTGACTGAGTATGAATTGAGGTATAAAAAGAGAAATTTCCATCCATTTTACAGCTATCATTTCTCCTGATATGAGATGTGTTATTTATCGTTCCTCAGTTCGCCCGCTACCACGGTTTCCCTCAGAGGCTACTCATCCCCAAGGGCAGGAAGGACGGTTTCCCCGTCGAATTCGCGGTAGTGGTGCTCCCCTTTGACCAGGCCGACAAGGATGATTTGTGGAAGTACGACATGGGCTCCGTCACCCTCTTGGGCGCTCCAGCCAACTTCAAGTACCCCGACTCTCGTCCCATCGACTTCCCCTTGGACCGCCCTTACCGCAGCGCGTACGATGTGTTCACCCCCAACACCTTCGTCAAGACCGTGTCCATCTTCCACAAGAATCTAGAAGAGATCAACACCGTCTAGGCCTAGAAGACCGTCAAATTCTCATCTGAAGACCAGACAAATTATATAAACAACTCTAAGGGGCCGTATTACAGAACTTGAGTTATATGTCGACACATATCCAGGTGATAGGATTTCATTCTTTGTTTTGAAATACATTTTTATTTCTGGATATTATTTCAACATACATATAAAGTAGGTTCTATAATATTGGACTGGAATTAGTATTACTAACTGTTTAATTTCTTACTGTCTGTGATGAAACATAAGTAAAAGTACAACCAAATGTCAAAATTTGTTAAAATTTAATTCTTAAGTCAAGACGTTAATAAGAGATTTCAAATATAACATGTAATAATCCGTTTGAATATATTTTATAAACCAAAATAAATTCCATAACTAAAAATGCTATGTTTTAATTTATGCCCTACCATTAACTCCTACAATTTTACACTTAAAATACGTTTATTAAAATACTATTCACCGAATTAACGTTCACAGTTCTTTAATGTTGATTTTGGAGTTAAGAAGTGTCTAAGAATACCCTTTAGTTATTAAAGTAGTAAAATAAGAGATTGGCATAATAGTTTATTAAAGTCATCTCTGTGTATGATTAAGTAATACACCTAAATAAATATCTTAGTAAGTAAGTTACATAAAGACGTAAGATTCCATTCTCCTTGTATTACCCATCTCACACAAATTTCCAATGGGATGACCAATGGTAGACACACAGAGAGGTAGTAGACATTTTAGAGACCATTGGTTGATTAAAATATGACCTAAACTTGAATGAAATTACTGTACCAAAGAAATTATCACTTATCATTATGAAATAAGAAGCTTGACATATTTTTGTATGTTCATTTTCTTTATGTTTTCTCAAAATAATCATATCTCAAACTCATTCATTGTTTAAATTTGTTTACCTATACTTTATTTCCTTTGAATAGGATTAAGATGTAATTAGATATAAGGAAAGAAGGACCTAACTGCAAAACTAAATAAATTAAGTTTGTGAATCCAACACACACCAGTGAGAATAATTATTATCATTACTCTAAAATTGAACGTATCACTTATAAATTGATGCCACTGTAATGCAGTGTTATATTTCGGCTTTATTGGGCGTTGAACAAAACACATGGCTGTTTGGTTAACTTTACACCCCCCCCCCCGAAAGCTCGAATTCTCCCCACAGTGGCGCTGGAACAGGGTGGGGTGGGGGTGGGGGTGGGTGGGTGGATAACTGTTACCCCCAAACATATAGAAGGGGCCCCTTTAACCTCCCAAAAATGATATAACAAAACATTTAGATAATGTAAATATCTTGTTGAAGGAAGATACAAAGTTCACACTAAGTTAACACAATAAAAATAAAATGTGCGTAGAGCACACACTGAACAGATTTTGAAAACTCTGATAGTGATACCAGCTTAATCAGCTACTGCAGAAATAATTTTTCCAATGCTTATACGAATAAAAATCTATCTTTGCTCCATGATGAGGCAACGTAGACTAAATCCCCTGTGTCTGCTTAATGCACACCCTGAGAGATTCAACAAAATTGAAATTGTAAAAATAGTTAGTGGTTTTATAGCTAGTAGCTAATATAGGGCAGAGGTGTACTTTAATTTTCATTGTTTCATAATTTTTAACTGAGCCGCTTCAGATATAATTTTTCTTAAACTGTTTTGTGTGTATTAATTCTAATGTTTGGCATGACTAAAATAAATGAGAAAAATGAACAATGGGACCGTTAAATATAGGTATCCCTCGCTATACGCGATCTTACGTTACGCGTTTTCTCCATACTGCGATTCAAGCAAAATAAAAAAAAACATGCTTGGTCGGTTGTAATTTCGCAGTCACCTTGTGCGCACCCATTCCAGTGATAGCAATGATCTTTACTGTACAGTCTATAGTGTTCGGGGGTTGGTATTGACATCATTGGAGATGCATGGGCAGAAGTTAAACAGTCCTGTATAAAGGGGAGTTGGAAAAATATTTGGCCTAGAATTTCTGATTCTTATGATTTTGATCCTGAGCACGAGTTTTCCAATTCAAGACATGACATCGTGGTCACAGACAGAGGTTGGATTTGAAGAGACCAGGAAAATATGAATGAATTGCTCCTATCCCCCTCAACGTAACTCACCAATGAAGATCTTATTGGAATGGAGAATGGCATAAAGGATGAAGAGGAAAAGCCCTATGTTGTTGAACCTATCAAACAACTTTTAACAAAACTAATTGATGAATTTTTAAGCACATTGACAGTGCAACTAGAATCATTGAAGAGATTGACCCTAACATGGATAGAAGCACGAAAGTTGCCAGAGAGATTCAGAGTTATTTAGCTTGCTACAAAGAACTCTATTGAGAGAGGAAGAATGTTGCCCGTCAGCTGAGTCTTGACAATTTCATCAAGTTTTTTTTTTAAATTGTCAGTCTAACGACCTAGGGCCTTCAATAGAGCAAGAGCCTACCATCCAGGCGCCTTCAAGAGAACAAGAGCCTACCAACCAGGAGCCTTCAAGAGAGCAAGAGCCTACCATCCAGGAGCCTTCAAGAGATCAAGAGCCTACCAACCAGGAGCCTTCAAGAGAGCAAGAGCCTACCATCCGGGAGCCTTCAAGAGAACAAGAGCCTACCAACCAGGAGCCTTCAAGAGAGCAAGAGCCTACCATCCGGGAGCCTTTCAAGAGAGCAAGAGCCTACCATTCGGGAGCCTCAAAGAGAGTAAGAGACTACAGTCCAAGAGTCTTCAAGAGAGTAAGAGCCTACCGTCCAAGGGCCATCAAAAGAACAAGAGCCTACCCTCCAAGGGCCTTCACGATAGGAAGAGCCTACCGTCCCAGAGACTTCAAGAAAGGAGAAGAGTCATAATCCAGATTTGCCAGCTCCAGTTAATTTATCATGCAATTGAAGATTAACAGTAAGTGTACATGTATTATTGTATTAATTAGATAAATTAACTAAAAATTGCATTTGTTTACCAATTTCAGGGGATTGAAGATTGAAAAAAGGTGTAGGCTACCTAAAGTATTGTAATAGTTAGATGGATTAATCAAAATTTCATTCATTTACAAGTTTTAGGTTTTTATTTACTTTTCCCTATCTCACCTATGCTAAAATCAATTATTCTCTCTACGCGTTTCCGTGTTATGCGATTATTTATCAGAACTAATCACTCGAGTAGTGTGAGGGAAAGCTGTGTTACATTTACCTGTTTTTTTTTTATCTCAAAAATGTTATCTCCTAGAAAAGCACATGAGTATTTTTACCCCCACACCCCCTCCACACAAATAAAAACGTTCCTGCGTCACTGTCTTCTCACATGCTGTACTAACACAGCTGGGTGGCGTTGCAGTAGGTGGCCGGTGATCTTATGACGTGGTACCCTCCATTCCTTTGTTTATATTACTCTATTATTATTATTATTATTATTATTATTATTAGCACCACGTCTTACTACCCTTTCGGGTTATACACACTTACGCTAATGTGTAATGGTAGGGTGATTGTGAAATGAAATGGAGGACCTACAGTTTAACGTGGAATCCGAACCACGGTGGAGGCCTGGCATTCCCCACATTTACAAGATGTCTTGTCAGAGGTGAAGGAAGGGTTTGATAATAAGATAAATCTGTGCCGGGACCGAGGATTGAACCCCGGCCGCCAGCACAGAAGTCTGACACCTTACCCCTAGACCGCCAGGTCACCTATATTACTCTAAGTTCGCATTCTTTAAACATGCGATACTAGCCCAGCATTGCAGTCAGTGAGCTGATGACTTGATATGTTTCTTCATATCTTATCAAATACTTCTCTCTCTCTTTCTCTCTCTCTCTACAATATTTATTTTGTATTTATTTTAACTTATTTGAGGTATTTAACGTGCACTTTTTGAACCAACTGATTATATCAGCACACGAGAATTTTTATCAGCGAAAGCAAAAGGGCCTTCAAATTTCGCGGGGAAAGGTATTTTCACATACCTTATAGGTTTTTTTTACATGTCACAATCCCCATGGGACCAACGACTTTACTTCCCCTCCAACGGAAGTTGTGCTACGGATTTTTATCGCTAAAGAAAAAAGTGTCGACCTCTGCTGGGTTTGAACCCACAAACAACGGGTCCTGAGGCAAGCCCTTTACCCCAAGACCACCGAGGTCAAACATATTTATTATTATTACTACTATTACAACGCTGAATCTCAACCAGTGGGCACTTGGAGAAAGGAACTAGTCTCGTCTTATTTGGTTTCTTAGTGATGAGGTTGAGGCTTGAATCCCGGCTTGATCTACTTGAGTCATATTTGATATTTTCTACGATAATGTATTGGTAAAAGTGTGTCCTCATGATATTGGTCATATTTATGTTATTATGTGTTTCTATATGGTCACATTTCACTTATGGCTTTCCAACTTGGTGAAACTCTTCTGGTTTTACAACTTATTTTCAGGTATCTGTGGCCATTTAGAATACAATGTTTAATCTATTTAAAAGATAAAGTTGGTATAGCTGATAGCAAAATAACATTAATACTTCGTTTGCCACTCATTTGATAATATGTTGTTTTATCTAGTCTCTATACCATACTCATATGAGGGCAAATTATACATCGACGAGTAGCCGATCTGTATGCAGCCTCTACTATTTTTGAAGTCAACGGAACCGTTTTAGGATGAAAAGGGGGTAAGTGGGTAAGTTGGCACACCAGACAAACTATGTAATACAAGTGGGTCAGAGGAATGGGGTGGGTGGGGGGGACATGTACTTTTCTGAAAAATATTTTAAAGCTGTCATTTACAATAAGCTACTCTCCACCTGAAAGATTTTGAAATGGGGATTCCCCAAGAATACATTTGGAGTGGTCTTCCTCTATCGAGTTTTTGAACTTTTAAAAGTTATTTAGAATTAATTTTTAACGGAAATTGGGGTTCCGCTTATCCTTGACACACACAGGATCAAACAATATATTATTTCTCACATTTGTGTGTCCGCCACGGGTCTCACTGCTTGAGCGGGGTATCCAAACGTCTATTTTTATTACACAGGAAGTGTCGTATGTAAAAAAACCCATTAGGTTTGTATTTTGAAATATATTTATTTAATCAAAGATAAATGTATCAAACACCAAAACCAAGTTTCCTTTCGTGGTTAAAGACAATACATAATGCTCAAAAGTTGGCGTTAAAAGCCAGTTGCACAAGCAACACCTTCCTAGATCTCTTGTTATCACATATTTAATTTATTCTGTGTCAGTTAACAATTGATTAACTGTTGGTCAAATCAACGAACTTAGTAAAAGGGCATGTCCTGTCCCCACTCCCTTATACCTCCAAACACATACACACTAAGCTTTCTGCTTCAATTTTGAGTATATCAGAGGGAAATGCTGAATTAAATCTAGACGGAACACTATTTACAGGGGGCATTCTGTTTTGCCCTTACCCCCGTTCTATTCCCCGTCTGGTTTAGATATCCCTTGTTACGTGTTTGCAAAAGCTACCTCATGTAAACTATAATAATAATAATAATAATAATATTTAGCACCGCGTCTTACTACCCGTTCGGGTTATACGCTATGCACACTATAACAACTGGAGATAAAATGGTAAGAAACGATACAAAATATACATATTTTAGTACCGCGTCTTACTACCTATTCAGGTTATACGCATATGTACTAATTATAATAGTGGGTTAGGTATGAGTAAGGTTGAATTAGAGGAAATGTACCCGCAATTGCGTGGGGGAGAGTGGAAAACAATTTTGGAAAACTACCCTCAGTACACCCGAGTGGGATTTGAGCCCCTATCTCCCTGTCATTGGCAGTCTAGTCTAACACGAGAGTGACGCCTTAAACCATGCAGCTACTGACACAGGTAATTATTTTATTCAAGACTAGCAGAAGTAGGCCTACCTGGCGTTTCCCGGGGAACCTCGAAATTTATTGAAACTCTTAGCTTTGCTTCAAACAAACAGAAAAAACTCTTAATTGTTTTACTTCCAACCAGGTTTTTAATCAATTAAAACGAATTTATTAAAAATTGTAAAATTCTGGCTTCGGGACGCACAAGTTTGTGCACACAGACTACTAATTTTAAAATTTCAAACTTCTACGTGCAGTAGATATCGATCGCACAATGCTCATGACAAAAAGACAAACACTCAATTTTATTAATATTGAATAGGAGCATAGCAACCACTACAAGCTGAACACTGGCATTAAAGAAAGTTTTATAAAACAAATTTATACAGTGACAAGAGATGAGTCACATTCATTAAGAACATAGAAAAAATGTTGGTTAAATTGGTGGCAAAACGTTTGATGATCTTTATGGCAACTATGTTTATGAATGTATAGAACAATAACTACTTCATGGAAAACATACAAAAAACATAGGATTATTTTTATGACTGAATTTACCAATGATTTTTCGCCTATAAAAAGTCAAATACATTTGATACAAATCTAAAGATTCTGCTTACACCAAGTGGAGGAATTCATTTATTTTACTTAAGTGTATGCTTTAAACTTTGAACGAGGTAGTTTATGACATTAAAAGATCTAATAGTCATTATTAAATCTGTACTGAAAATAATTCCAAGCATGGCCCTAATAAAAATGGGCGTTCTAAAAAAAAGTTTGGAATGGCCCATTGTTTTTTAATTCTGATAATTATGTCATCCAGAGCAAAAATAAATTTAATGTTGCAAAAAAACTTCATTAAAAGCAGTACCCACTTATAATGCTGTTTAATGGGCTACGATTAACCAAGCTTCAAAAAATATATGGGGACTGTTTTCAAATTACTAAAATAGATACTGCGGACGTTCTCAACGCAAACAAACAATTATTCTGTGGGGTGACCTGGTGGTCTAGGTGGTAAGGTGTCGGATTTCTGTGTTGGGGTTCGGGGTTCAATCCTCGGTCCCAGCACAGATTTATCTGATTACCAAACCTCTCCTTCACCTCTGACAAGACATCTTGTGAATGGGGGGAATGCCAGGCCACCACCGTGGTTCGGATTCCACGTTAAACTGTAGGTCCTCCATTTCATCTTACAATCACCCTACCATTACATCACCCTACCATTACACATTAGCGTAAGTGCGTATAACCCGAACGGGTAGTAAGACGCGGTGCTAATAATAATAATTATTATTATTCTGTGCCCAGCTTGGAACGAGTTTCAATTTCAATCAAAAGGATTAAAATGTCTCATGGAAACATGTTAGGAAAAAAATTGAAAATTATATTCCAAATGTATTCTAATATAAAACAAGGTTTAATTGTAAATATTATGGAATTGTCAATGTTTTCTGAATCCAAATATCACTCCTGCCTACACTGATTTTTCCGGTAATAATGCATTTAAAAAAAAATCTTATTTTACCCTTTGAAGGAAACAACATTAAAATATCACAATTTTCACAAAAACTGAAAAAATTCCCATCAATTTGAACAAGCGAACACTGAAGATGATTTGAGTCATAGAGGAGGTTTAGTGAGATACTGAAAAAGAGCCAAGTAAAATATATTTTTTACAAGCACACTAATATAGTAAACATATTTTTTAATTAGAAGTTTCGATAAAAATAAAACAATCAATAGACGAAGATATTAAAGCGATGCTTAGAAAGTATTCAACATGCTTCTTCATACCAAGAAGTAAGTTTAAGTGACAACTATTCTACATTTTTTAGTTTAAAATGCTTTGATAGACAAGTAGATTTCTAAACTGTTTTCTGAAATATCATACTTTATATCACTTCTGAATCAAACATAAATCATACCTAATACATCGCACATAATATGCTACAGTAGCCTCAAGCCACCTATTAGTACAATACATAACTCTCTTAACGTCTATCATAGTTATAAAATGTTTTAAATACACTCATTTTCTAGTGTGCTACTATTTTTAAAGTAAAAATTAACTTGTTTTCAAATTCAAAAGCTCATTTGTTTAGCCCAGGCTGAAGGTAAGTATTTAAAAGGGTTGAGAAAAATAAAGGAAATTACGAGGTCATCAAGACATTTTAGGATCATTTGCGCTTTGTGATATTAGTTTGTTGTTCCTCTATAAACATGTGAGATCTGATCAAAGCAGCTCATACATTTTACTAAGCCTTTTTTACCTAAACATTCTGGAGGAATAACTCTTTTTCTAGTGTGTTTGTACTAATATTAAAGAAAACGGCCAAAATGTACTATCCAAATGACATTTTTAAGCTATTTAACTTACACTTTCTGAACTGGATGATTATATCAGGGTCTGATGATCTAAAGCAAACACATCATCCAGTCACCGGCGTTAGTTCATCCCTGTGAGAGGGGAAAATCGCATTTCACAAACGATAATTTTTTTTGGCCTTGTCAGGAATCGAACCCAAGGCTCTCAGTTCAATTGGCAAACTCACTAACGACTGAGCTTAGATGCCGGATAGATGCTCTGTAAGTGATAGCTCGAATTATTGAGTAGCATAAAGAGTATTAAATTAGTATTGTTAGCTGAAACAATTTTAACTGTGCTTGGGATAAACGCTGTGTGTGTATTATTACTATGTGTTACCTATCTCTCTTGTGAGTTTGGATTGCATTATTCGTAGGGCAGTAGTGGAGAGATTAGCCACTACTAATGTACTGTTGCCAAGGAAACACCCGTACATCCTTTCCGTGGAAATTCTGTTTGAGTATGAGGGTGTGGAACCAGTAGAAACGCTTAAACCTAACTTAAGCTTAACTAACCAAACCCTTGTGACCATTGGGGTAATCCCCCCTTTGGGAAAAATAACCAAGTTACAAGCCAGAAATCGAATCCGGGACTCCTAGGATCGTAGCCAGGTGCACTTATCACCACACAACGGGGCCAGTTATCTATCTACATACTCCTGGTAGATAAAGTAAACCTAATCAAAACCGTTAAACTGTGTTTTAATATTAATAGTCCATTTTTATTTATTGTTTTAGAGAAAGTACTTTTATTTAATATGTTTGTACGTTTATTTTCACTGATAAGTCATCTAGATTATAAAGTAGAGAAAGGCTAACTATGAAACATATAGGACCACTGCTTTAGTGATTAGTCGAGTGCGTGAATATATAAACAGACAATCACCATTGATATACAGACAGGCGATCACCATGAATACATAGACAAGCAATCACCATGAATATCCAGGCAGGCAATCCCCATGAATATATAGCGAAGCAATCACCATAAATATATAGAAAAGCAATCACCATAAATATATAGACTGGCAATTACCATAAATATATAGACTGGCAATCAGTCATGAATATTTATAGAAAAAAATCACCATGAATATAAAGACAGACAATCACCATGAATATGTAGACAAGCAATCACCATGAATAAATAGACAAGCAATCGCCATGAATATAAAGACAGACAATCACCATGAATATATAGACAAGCAATCACCATGACTATATAGAAAAGCAATCACCATGCATACATAGACAATATATCACCCATGAATACATAGAGAAGCAATCACCATGAATTTACAGACAGGTAAACACCATGCTTATGTAGACAAGCAATCACCATGGATATTTAGACAGGTAATTACCATGAATATAATACAGGCTAAATTAGATTTATCGGTATCATTGACTAGTAATTTTAGGTACCCTCTTACCCCGTAAAAAAACTCGTGCTAGATATTTATATCAATCGCATGTTATATACATATAATAAAATATAATATAATTGAATATCTGTGTATTTTTCTTTAGATTGTTATTTATGAGTGGTTACGTTTTAAAAAGTATTTATTAATTAAAATATTATGTTAACGTGAATCATAAAACATGATCACTATTAAAATCAATGAATTATTTCATCTCTAATATTCCTCAAACATAAAATTATATACTCTATTAGTTTACTACCCACTCATAAATTGTATTTTTTATTTTAATATAATTTTATTTCAGATGATATTTTGAAAAAAAAAAAAGTTCTTGTCTCAACATAATTCTAAAATATAAATTTGCAATCGAGTAAAATATGGAAGGATAACACCAAATAATTTCACTAAATTATGCGCTTAAAATATATTTATTATTGGACAATACAGTTAAAATGAAAACACAGAAATGAAGTCCTTATTTCATAATCGCAGTTGTAGTGTTTTCAGTACAATACTTTCAGTCTAGTACCAGTCATATGTAATACTCACCAGGGGTCATGTATACAAATCTATGTCCTTTATCTATAATATAAGATAAACTATAAAATTGTATTTGACCACCAAGCAATCACGTTTTATAATTAAAGATTGAAGTTAAAACACAAGTATATACATATACATTTTTATGTAGTTTGATATTCATACTAGCAATAGGTTATTAAATATATTTAGGCTGCTTGTTGGAGTATTATGTAGCTGACAGGATTTTAGATGTTAAAATGAAGGCCTTATCAATATATTATGACAACTGAAACATATTTGTCCTAGTGGTTGGTCACAAACAATACAACGGAAGATCTTAAATCGTGTATTTTGTTAGAGAGCTCAGAACATATTCCATAGTATGATTGAAACTTTCTTCAGTAGACAGCTTCACAGTACCTACAAAATATTATTTTAGATGATGTAAAATAAATGAATGGTGTTTTATGACCAATAAATCATCAAACAACTGCATGTCTTTCAACATACATCTGAAAGATGTTCTGAGATACTGCCCTATGGAGATTTTCATTTTATTGGTACAATCGTTAAGCAACCTAAGCCTGGACGGTGTTGATCTCTTCTAGATTCTTGTGGAAGATGGACACGGTCTTGACGAAGGTGTTGGGGGTGAACGCATCGTACACGCTGCGGTAAGGGCGGTCCAAGGGGAAGTTTATGGGACGAGAGTCGGGATACTTGGTTGTTGGCTGGAGCGCCCAAGAGGGTGACGGAGCCCAGGTTGTACTTCCACAAATCATCCTTGTCGGCCTGGTCGAAGGGGAGCACCACCACCACAAATTCGACGGGGAAACCGTGCTTCCTGCCCTTGGGGATGAGGAGCCTCTGAGGGAAACCGTGGTAGCGGGCGAACTGAGGAAGGATAAATAACACATCTCATATCAGGAGAAATGATAGCTGTAAGATGGATGGAAATTTCTCTTTTTATACCTCAATTCATACTCAGTTAACTCTTGACTCAAGTCTAGAGCTAGAAGTTCTAGCGAACCCATAAATGTCACTTAGCTCTATTATTGATTCCATCTTAGTAAAATGGAAAATTAATTTTAAGCAACTTTCTCACACTGACCTTGTCAATGAAGTACTCTTCCTTGTCTTCCAAAGCAGCATCCACGTGTTTCAGGATGTACCTGAAGGATGGTGCGTCGGGAACAGCCACTGATGAGTCGCGTGAGTTACGCTCAATAACAGTCGTACCAACATTCACTGGAAATAAACAAATAATTGGATAAACCTAGGAGATATTCTACTTGCATTAATATAGAGCATGAAATTTATAAAATCTAAACATTTACTTATTAAGTTTAAAATATTAAGTGACTATGATACATATGTTTATATTTAAGAGAATGAAACTCTAAAATATAACGGCCCCAAAAGGTACTATGGAGTAAAGTACCACGTACCTCATAGCAGTTCTTCCTAAAACATTTGTTGAAAATGTCCTCCACAGGCATGAAGACATGTCTGGACACGCATAATTATGATGTCATATGAAGATGCGTGTCAAGAT
This sequence comes from Timema douglasi, assembly GCA_901482245.1. Classification (NCBI taxonomy): domain Eukaryota; kingdom Metazoa; phylum Arthropoda; class Insecta; order Phasmatodea; family Timematidae; genus Timema; species Timema douglasi. The sequence continues at coordinate 224,833 of CABEEJ010000309.1, read as the reverse complement.
ATGTCATTCAGACACATGGGAGATATTTCCAACATCTGTTATAGAAAGAACTGCAACGAGGTACGTGATTATTTACTGCACAGAAACTTATAGGACACCCTATATTACTAGTGTCAAGAACGTCTTAATCAGTGTGAGCTATGGAACACTGTTGAAATCTTCGAAGCACATACAAATCGTGGCTCCACAGAGAGGTATTTCCAGACTATCCTTTATGGAAAGGTCATTTGACCAGATGTCACTATTAAGACAAAAATCAAACTCAAACTCACCCTTGGCTGGGAACCTGTCGAGCTCCACGGAGTAGAAGATCTTGGTGTCCAGGTCGAACTCACGGCCATAGCTGTCGTATTTGGGGGTGATGAAAACCTTGATCATGACGTCGGTCTCCTTGTCACTCTCTACAGACACCTTGTAGTTGAAGGGCTTGTGGTTCAGTCTGCCTTGCTTCACCCTGAAGTCCACATGCTCACCGTCCTTGGGGTCGTTCACGCTCACAACGTTGTCCAGGTTGATCTCGAAGTCATCGAAATAGGTAATTAGAGGGTCAACCTCAACACCTTGCACTTTGATTCCGGGGAATGCCAGCTGAGGAACAAGGTATAAATATGTTTGTGACTATTTATTACTACTATCTATTTTACAAGGCACTTAATTGTCTAATCATCAGGGACTTGAAGTAATAAATAATTCATCACATAGTATGCAACTATTATTATTAGGTTGTACGATTATTTTTAAAAGAAAATTGTTATTTAAAAAATACCTCTGGTAAGCCATTTAACATAAATAAATAAAGTATCTTTGAGAGAATTAAAAATAATACCATTTTATCTCATGACTATGCAGGTGCTTCGCGTAAGTTTAATAAACAAATAACGCTCGTCGCTTGATCACACGGCAATGTTTGGTATTAGAGCTTCTGAATTCTTCCGCGAGAAGAGCTAGGTCTACTTACCGTCTCGTAGGTGTACTTGGGCTGCTTGGCCACGTATTTGTAGACCACACTCTCGAATAACTTCTTCACCAGACTGTAGTACAGAGGGTCTCTCAAGGCTGTCTCGTAATTGAGGAGTGCACTGGGAGCGAGCTGAAAATTAACAATCATTAACTAGAGATTCTTTGGCCTACATTTAGATTATATTTGGTCAATACTATTTTAATTAACAGAATATACAGATAGATATCACACAAGTTTATAAAAATACTTTTCAACTATCACTAAAGTCAATAGCTCAATTTGCAACAAACAATTCAAATTTTTAAACTATGTCCAACTGCCATTATATTTATGTATTTAAACAAACTGATGTTATATGTATTAGAATTTCGACATGAATTTTAAGCTATTAATAGTAAAAAGTCCCTTTTGGCTAATCTATACTGATGAACATATTTTTTTTAAGAATATGCCTGATCTCATTACATCTACACATCCTCGATAAGAGNTAAGGTGTCAGACTTCTATGCTGGCGGCCGGGGTTCAATCCTCGGTCCCGGCAAAGATTTATCTGATTACCAAACCCTTCCTTCACCTCTGACAAGACATCTTGTGAATTTGAGGAAATCCAGGCCTCCACCATGGTTCGGATTCAACGTTAAACTGTAGGTCCTCCATTTCATCTCACTATCACCCTACCATTACACATTAGCGTAAGTGCGTATAACCCGAACGGGTAGTAAGACGCGGTGCTAATAATAATAATATATATATTAGAATTTCGACATGCATTGTAAGCTATTAATAGTAAAAAGTCATTTTTTCTAATATACACAGATGAACACCTATACTGATGAATATCTTTATTTAAGAATATCCCTTATCTCGTTACATCTACACATCCTCGATAAGAGTACGAACGAATACTCCCCTAAACCTTAGTTGGGAGTAAGTCACCAAACTATATGTAGGAACAAAGATGAAGTAGAATATCCTTCCAAACAATGGTGATTAATAATTATTGATAGTCTAGACTGAATATTTAAAATATAAATCTGAACTAGAGTTGATTGGAAACTATATATTCGTTGTGAAGCTAATACAATGAATATGTCTTACCCCATATTGTTGTTGGGGGTCTGCCACGTGACCTGTGACGTACAGAGCTTCATTGAAGTAGGAACCATAGTAGTGTTTGTTGGGACTGTTGCCGTAGAAGTTGATAAGCTCACCAAGCATGTTCCTTCCGTCAGTTTCAAACAGGGAGATCTTCTCGCCTTGCTCCTGGTTTCAATAAAATAGATGTTAACATAGTACCAAGTGGAGAGATTAGGAGGATATAAGTGAAAGATTAAACCACTTGAATGTGGAATCTAGAATAGCTTGTGTTGGGTTTACTCACATTGAATATGTAACCAGATTCAACAGCTTGTCGCAGCCTGGACACAGTTTCTTTGAAATCTTGGACACTGATGGCCTCGGTATCGTAGAACGTGCTGTACTGCTGACGACCTGTCACAGATTGACCATTGTTGAACCTGAGACGAGGGAAGTAACCGATCTGAAACAAGAACAAACAAAATAAACTTTGATCTACATCAATAAGTCACTGTGAATATAATACAACCGATGGTTCAGATAACTTCTGATCCGATCGGTCGCTCTATCATCTTGAGTAGAGAAATGAGCCTTAAGATTTTGATTTCATTCATCGTAGGTCTTATTTCTGATATAAACATTTCAATGTATTTCAAACTTTCCCTTAGTTTTAAATCAGGAACAAACCAAATGGATTTAATAAACACAAAGTAGATAAGTTCATGACTCTCATAGCTTTGAAAAACTCTATTTGAGTTTGTATTCAGGTGGTCAGGTATCTTTGTACCCCTATATAACTATTTCTCCTTTCTGATATATTGTCACCGTACTCACTTCATACTCTTCTTCAAAGGACGGGATGTCTCCAAGGTTGTTGCTGAGTCTCTCTAAGAAGTATCTGGCCAACAGCTGCTTCTGGTAATGAAGGAACAGCTCTCCACGACGGTCGATGTTCACGTTGTACTCGGTGGTATTGAACCAAGATGGGTATAGTCTGTTCCACTCGGAGTTGAAGGCGTTCAAACCCACGTCCTCGGTGAAATAAGCTAGGATGGCTTCAGGGTTCCTCTCACTGTCCCAGTAACCCGTGTAGTTGGATTTGAGAACGATAGGTTTGCTCTCTCCACTTTCAACACCTGAGTGGAGCACAAGATCAGTTTATTGACCATGGCAGATAAACCTTTTCAATCCCAGGTGGTTTCTAAAATAACTTAGTGTTTGTGTATCCGTTTGTTCTATTATCCAGATAATATTGTGTAAGATACGTTACTGTACGTACTTGTTAATCTCGCTTCATACACGTTCTGAATGACATGTTCGTCTACGAAGAGGAAGGGGTAGATCTCATAGTAGGGGGGGATGTAGAAGAACCTGGTGTCCTCGCGGGCCTGCAGGGACCGAGTGAAGGAGTAGAGGAACACACCGCCATTGAGGTGGTTGCGGGCCCATACGGCGGTCTGGAACATTTTACCATCAACCATTTATATCAGTTAATGGGTTGGGGAATAATTGGGTGAGATACATTTCACAATCATTCGAATTAACTTTTGAGATGTTTGAGTTATGATAAATAAATAATATTTTTACAATATTGTTATTTCTATAATTTTAACTATAATACTTTTATAACTGTACATGTAACTGTAAGTGGAACCGCGGTTTGATAAATAAGTAAAATAAAAGATACTGGAATTCCATTTTTGGTCCAAAAACTACCTCTAATATTTGTTTACCTTGAAGAATGTGTCATAGTCCTTGGCATCATAGAACAGCTCGGACAAGAGCTTGGCTTGCTCGCTGTGCTCCTTCTCAAGAGGAACGAAGATGTCACTTCTTGGGAGAAAGAATCCGTTTTTGTATAGGAACACAAACTTCTTCACTTCCTTGGGGAACTGAGGACAAGTATGAGGAAGATTAATGGTACCAATTTTATCAGTTATAAAATTTATTATTATAATATAACAAGAAGAGGGATTTAAAACTCAACAATATGATGTCAGCCTTTTATATTGTGGCTGACCACTGTTAATAAATCTATATTGAAAGTTCAAAGCTTCTGAATTACAGCTACAGGCCTACTCTGTCTATAGCCTGGAGCAGGTTCTGGCACCCTTTTTTGTGCCCTGATCAACTTATAAATTTATCAAAGATCCCGCTATCATCCATTGTTCATCCACTGCTAGTATAATTTTTTATTTATTTTCTCAATAAATTTTTATGTATTCTTTAATTCAATCTTTTTGAAATATTTATATCCCTTTCTTTAAAAAAATAGAATAAATAAAATATACAATCCGCTTAACCTAATTGTAACCGGACTCGTAGTATAGTGGTCAAAGGCCCCGGCTGCTTACTTATAGGTCCCAGGATAAATTCTCAGTTGTTACCCGGTGATTTTTTTTCCGGAAAAGGAATTTTTGCCATGGTCACAGGACTTGTTTGATTAGGATTATGACAGCCTCACCCTCATAATCACTGTCACCATCACCTCACCTAATCTGAACATGGGAAAGGCTTGCACGGAAAGAATGGACGATTAGTATATTCGGGCATCCCCTGGATAACGGTACATTAATACCAGCTAATCTTTCCGCGAACTGAACTACAGTCTGATATAGCCCAGACACGCCATTATTATTTTACCCTGAGCGAATAAAACCGACAGAGGTACTCAGAGCCGCGAGGTGCCTTACTCCTGTGTGAGTGGGTCTTGCCCTGAGATGCGCTGCACTGCGTGCTCTGACGGCAGATCGGGGATATTCAGCTTGCAGTGTCTGCATACATTCTTACTTTCAACACATTGATGGAAGCCATTCAATTGAGTTCATATTCATACTATTGGTATGCATTATAACCATTTATGAGGTTCGATGAAGATAAATTAATTTCTCTAGTTTAGGATTGCAAGTCATTATATGACAAGAAATATACATATTATGATGACATACTAGTGTGAGACAACTGTTGAAAATAAGTGACAAACATGACAAATGAACAGGGATAGCTTATAAAGTTGCTTAGTCATCTTCTATTTATCTACTCCAGAAACGTCAACCTTTTCGGGGATGTTCATCTGATTTGTCAGGTTCTTCACATAATAAAGATAGAATAACATCGAACATAATTGTACCCACCTCGGTGGCGTAGTTGGCAAGCGCGCTAGTTTCATGTTGAGCTATACTGCCAAGGACGGGGAGATCGAGGTTCGAATCTTGGTTGGGTGAACAAGGGTGGTTTTCCCTAAGTGGTTTTTCCTCCACGCAAATGCGGGCTCACTTCCTCTAAGTCAAACCTTCTCCATTCTCAATACATTAGCGTAATTAGTACTTGAGCGTACAAACCGAACGGGTAGTAAGACGTGGTGCTAAAAAAAGGTATAAAACATAATTTCGTTGACTACTCTCGTATAAGAAAGCTATAGCGGCTCGTGTGCATGCAGTGGGAGCTGTAAACAGGGCAGCGGCGCGCAAAGACGCAGAGTCAGTGTGTGTCGACCTTTACAGGGTAGACCAAGGATACATTTTCATACTAAGCTAATCATATTCCAGAAAGCATTAACGCTTATGACTAATTATTGTAGTTTTGGTCTCACTCAAATATTATTTGAATGTAATTGACATTGATACGTCTAAGTACTCGAAAATCTTCTTTCATTGACGATGTAGTTTTCTTACAAGACCGACTGAGAACATCCGTGAGATCAACCGGTTGTTCGGGATCGAAGAGTTGATAACCTCTAACCTAGAGCACTGTAAACGTATAGGATATATTTTATAGCCGGATTTTTTTATTTAGCGCCACGCCTTACTACCCGTTCGGTTTATACGCTTACGTACTTATTACACTAATGGGCTAGGAATTGGGAAGGTTGAAAATAGAATAAGTTAGCCCGCGCTTGCGTGGAAGGAGAGGAAAAAGGAAAAACCACCCACAGTTTACCTCAGAGAGATTTAAACCTCGTTCTACCCGTCTTCAGCAGTCTAGCTCAACACTAAACTGGCGCGTTAGCTAACTACGATACCGAGGTGGGTACCAGGTTCATGATTTTATATTTGAAAGAAAATATAGTTATGTATTACAATTGTGCATAAAACTCCCAATTTATATAAAAAAGCACATTAATTAAAATTTGATGCGTTAAATCCCATCAGTCCCCAAAATAAATGTATAGGTGCTCCACTGACTGTTTCCTAGAAAGTACTTATTTAGGTGTCAAGTTGTACTTACAGCGTACTTGTCGATGTTCTCTTCTATGCTGTAGGACTTGCTGATCTCAATCAAGTCTTGGTACAAAGTGGGCTGCTGGATTCTCACGAAAAGTCTCAAGATCTGTTTCTGTCTCGACAAGAATTCTTTGTCGGCTGTAAAATTAAATATAAATACATATTAGTACCTGTGGGCTCACACTAAAAATCATAAAACGTCAAACTAATTGTTGATTATGTCCTTAATTAATATATACATAAATTTCAAGAAAAGAGATATACAATTTATATTTGAATACTTTGGTTTCTTTCACTGTGGTACAACCCCTATGGATAGTTTTTATCAATAATAGTGTTAGAGTTAATTTTCTTTATATTTGTTTGAGTCTATCGGCATAACATTTTCTGGATCTAACAAATAGTTCCCTATTTGTATCAAGATTAAGTATTAATATTAAAATACATCTTATATTTATTTAAATATATTTATTCAAATATAAAAAATACTAACTTAATTTAACATTAAAACTTCAAATTGGATTTCTAAATAGAAATGTGAACATTGATTTGAGTAATTTTGCACTAATCTATTTTATTTGTATGTTAAAAAACACAAAAAATATTAAAATCACCAAAAACCAATCTATACTATATATATATATATATATATATTACAAATAGAATAATAATGAAAGCTCAAATATTTATTTTGTATTAGTTAAACAAATTAACTAACTTAAACAGCAGTACTAATATATCCATCAAATATTCCCGAGGAAAAAATTTCTAAATTAAATAAAATACTAATTTTAATAAGTGTTGATATTCGTTTATGTATTAAATACTTTTACCTTATGGTATTTTTTAATCCCCAATCTAAATATCAGTTCCGTCAGCTAATTAAGTTATTGATTTGGATAAAAAATTGTAAGTATTTAATTCAATATAAAATATAATCAAAATGTCTATTTGGCTGGGATAGCAGCTTTGGATAATCCGGTTAAAGATACAAATTTTCTATCATACATTCAATAATTATCTTTACTTTAACCTGGCAATATTCTTATTGACTATTTATTATTGTTACTTCATCTGTGTCCTACTCTAGAACCGGTGGTACCAGTTAGTGAGATAGTCCTCTAACAAGCCAAGCCAACCTTGGTAAGGGAAGAAGTCTAAGACGATTAAATTACAATGTGTGAAAACAGTTATTGAAGGAAAGTGTGCCACTCACCCAAGACCTTCCTTTCCTTCTCAGGCACGGCATAACCCGACACGAGGGCTGCCAGGCAGACCAGAGCTAGAACCAGAGTCAACTTCATCTTCAAGACCGCTTGGTAGGTAAAGTACGTCCTTTCTGTCAAACCTCGAGGTTTATATACTCGTCAACTTTGTATCTCGCCTCTGTGTGTCCTTTGACCTGAACCATCATCTCCTCACCCCTCCCATGAACCTTCGCGATACAGGAGATGTGTATTGCAGAGCTGAGCCAGGTTCGTAGACCTTCTAGTCTGATAAGTGTATCTGTCTCGGGTATGGGCAGTTGTTATCTGTCCCATTTGACCAATAGCCGCTGAGATCAACTGCGTCCATGGTTACAAGCGCTCCTGGGGACCAACGGAATGAACAACTTGTGTTCAATTGTATATTTTGTCCCAATAGTAGGTCGGTGAAGCGCTTAACTCCGAGTTCAGAACGTATAGTTGTGCTCGTACCCAAAGCTAAGTTAGTTTCTGTCATTTGATAAATGACTTTGAGCCGTTTCAGATAAGTCTTTATTCTTGATTTTCATCAATTATATCTTGTTAGAAGGTTACTGAAAGTTTTTGAAAAAATTAATCTTATTGTTATAATGGCCCCTGAAGGTGGGAATGTAGGAAACGTGAGGAAACGTCAAGGTTTTTGAAGTTTTTATATAAAACCTTTTTTTTTTTGTCAAAATAAATCAAATATAGCTTCAGTAGCAGCATAGAATTTAATTTACCTCACATTGTGCTATCAACTGTTCTTCAATAACTGTCAAGAGTGTCCTGAAATTTAATGACAACTCTTTAACTCGTCAATTAAAAAGTTTGTCATCTAATGCCACTATGCTCCTGAATCAAGACAGATATTCAACAACTGTTGATATCAACTTGTGAAGAAAATTAAACTATAAGTTTGTACTAAATAAATATATTATCTATTTTGGACAGAAATGTCTTTTCTGTAAAAACAACAAAAACATTGGCCTTTTCTCTCGTTCCCTACATCACCATCTTAAGTTAGGAGTTTAAGTTGCTGCACATACCTTAGTTCAGTCAGTAGAGGATATTACTATGTATACATAACAGTTCCATGTTTGAATACCAGAGGGTGGTAGATTAACGGTATGGTAGATGGTGATTTTATTTGTCCTTTTACAATCTTTATACAAGTTTCGAGTAAATATTTGCATGGTTCACCTTCTTCGCCCTATTCCCATAGTAAAGAGTGTATTTGACATTCAGTGGTTGTGTGGATTGTGAACGTAATAAAATCCCAAATACTACATTTTTTAACATATTTAAATATTTTTTGTTGAATAATGGATTTCCTAATACACATTTTAAGGATCAGCCGCCTTTGTGAGTATGTATACAAAGGTGTCAGTCTCATTTTTACTGGGCTGCTCGTGGCGGAGAAGTTATTATTAGAATACTACTGGGTGTACTGAATTGTTTTATTCTAAACGGTCTCCCACATCCCCTCTACGAAAATGCCGGTACCTTTTCTTTAAGTTCCATCAACCCCATTCTTACCATATTAGTGTGCATATAATGATGTAACAGATTTCAAGCAGTGTTTGTGGAACTGGGGGGTGGGGGGAGGAGAACAGGGAGAAATTTCCCCCCATAGAAATAATTCCCCCCCCGGAATATATTCGCTCATTCCAATAGATTCTAGAGACATGTAATTATTGAATAATTTGCAGTCACGGAACATTCAAATAGCTTCCGAGAGCATCAAATTAAAAAAAATATCTCAAAATTCACATAAACGATTTTGATTAAATTTTATATCTAGACATTGTGTATTACTATAAACAAGATGGCAATTCTCATTTTATCATGAAAATGAATTCGAGGGTACTTTAACTGTGGGAAATTTTCCAATTATCATCATTTCTCCGCAGCTATTTGAGATACAAAATAACTTATCATTGTAAAATTGTAGTAATATTAAATATACAAATCCTTTATTTAAAATATATTTTTATAAAATCAATAATTTCTTACCTAAAAGCAAGTATATATACTTTTTTAGTCAGGTCTTTGAAAATGAATTTGATTCTTATACTCTTTGGCGGACAAAGATATTTCTCTTTACTCAATTTTTCTGTAACATTGTTCCTAGTTACTAATGCCATAGAGTAAATAAATAACAGTGGATTGTATTTCATGTATGCTCTTTGGTGTAATATTTCTACAACAAAGTATATACCTATTATTTCGAAGTGTCTTGCTTTGTTCGTGTATTTTAAAATTTGTTTTACTTTCTGTATAATGGAGGGTTGTGAAATATATGTAAGGCTATTAATAGTCCTAGTATAAATTATTATTATTATTATTAGCACCGCGTCTTACTACCCGTTCGGGTTATACGCACTTACGCTAATGTGTAATGGTAGGGTGATTGTGAGATGAAATGAAGGACCTACAGTTTAACGTGGAATCCGAACCACGGTGGAGGCCTGGCATTCCACACATTCACATGTTGTGATTAATACAAGTCTTATCAGAGGGGAAGTAAAGGTTTGTCAATCAGATAAATCTGTACTGGAGCCGAGGATTGAACCCCGGACACCCAACATGGGAGTCCGACATCTTACCCCTAGACCACCAGGTCACCGATAAGTTATTTAGTACCTCAAGTAGTTGCGGAGATATGGAAATTTCAATTTCTGTAAGGTACCCTCCGTTAGAGCCAATTTTGAAAAAATTCTGTTTTTTTCTCTTTTATCCCTTTATTAAATTACTCTTAATTTGAGGCTTAAGCAGACACAAAGACAGACGGCGTTGAACAAAGCGTGTTTTTAAGGGTTCGGGGGTGTCATTAAACGTCGAGATCTATCAAAATCTCGGATTAGATTTTTTTACGGTCACAATATTGATCTTTAGTGTTGAGATAGTTTATATATATATATATATATATATATATATATATATATATATATATTTGCATACAGCTTGAAAATTATTGATTTTATAAAAATATGTTTCAAATAAAAGATTTTTACTTTAAATATACCTACATATTTGCAATGATAAATAATTTCGTATCTCATAGAGAGACATGTATATATTTTGTTTCACATTATTAGTTAAAGTTAAATATCCCCAATTCTAGGTAAAGGAGCGAGAAAGTATGCTTGATGAACGGTATCATTTATTTAGTTTAGTTGTATTTTATTATTATTATTATTATTATTTAGCACCGCGTCTTACTACCCGTTCGGGTTAGTACTAATTACGCTAATGGATTAGGTATTGGGAAGGTTGATAATTTAGTTGTAGTTACCATAAAATTCACTCAAAATTATAAATTAATACACTAGTCATTGTTTAATGAATGACGGCTAGAGAAAATTTATAGCATATTTAAAAGAGTAATTTTTTTTAGAACTCTAAGACTATTTTGATCATAGTTGCCATATATAAATTAACTAATTACAGCTTTAAAATATGTATATAATCTTCCAAATTTAACATAAATTAAAGTTAATATCAAATTAGTAAATAAGGCTATATTAATTAAAATTCAGTTTGACTAGGGTCTTTATTATATTTTCTCAAGCCTAATGTTTTTTTATTCTTATTTCAATTTATATTTTGAGAGGATTTTTTGGTATGCACAAAAACATAACGTATGAATTATTTAATTCATATAAACTGTCTTAAAATGTCGTCTATGTACACCTTTGTGGGTGAGCCACTGTGTAAAGCAGAGCCTGTGTATTACTGGTCAAATGGGGATTAAATATGGGAGAACAATACACAGGTACTGTTTCAATAAGCTCTACCAACCCTGGGACATTTCAGATGACGCTGCTTGTGACATATCCTAGTTACATGTGAGTCAGAATTTAAATAGAATGTAGAGTTGTATAAAAACTGTAATTAAAAACATATTAAAAGTAAAATGATTTCTGTACATGAACCAACTTCTAAAAAAAGTATATTAATACAGCAATAATAAAATTAATTCTATGTTTATGAACCCGTAAAAAGTAGTATAACGATAAAAGTAATTATAGCAAACATTTTAGTTGGTATTAATTAAATTAAAAGGTACTCTATCCACTTTGTATGAGTGATTTGACATCAGTTACGCTCGTATGGAAAAATGATTTGTTTTCGTTTTATCGAGATTATAATAATAGATCAAATACTGGATACATTTTCTACTTTGCCATTTAAAAACAACCAGTAATTTTAAAAAGACCTTAACTCCATTAGTTACCAAAACATGAGAACATATATGGCCCATCAAAATGAATAAAACCATTTAGGTAGATAATAAAAAAAAAATTCCTTTCCAAAATGTGACTACTTCAGAACACGACTAAAAAATAAATTCAACCTATGAGGGCAACTCTTAGTACCTAATCCTGGGACAAAGAGCCCTATCTACATATTCACATAGATGGCCTTAAGATATAGAAGGAACAATTTTGAGGAAATGTACCCAAATTTTCCTGAAGGGATTATGGAAATACAATTAGGAACAAACCAGCAGCATCTGGGCGGGATACAAACCCCAACTTCCCCCTCACAGGCAATACAGTTTGTTGCGAGAGTGAGCCCAAGACCATTTGACCACTGAGGCGCGTATTGAGAAGTACATAATAAATATCCGTCCATGAAACATTGTGCATGTCTATTACCAAACCAAGAGCCTGCCAAAAGTAGAAGATTATATATCTATCTATCTATCTCTGAAACAGTGGTTATGTAATTTACTAAACCCAGGGCCTGCTATTGAGAAGTTGACACATATCTCCTTGAAACAGTGGATTCGTCTCTTACCAAACCAAGGACCTGCCATTGGGAAGTATGGACATCTATCTGACCCTGAAAGATTCGGTCATTCACAGTTCTGTCCGATCAATTCCAAGTTCAATGTTATCAGAAATATTACATTCTAAGCTAAATGTCCTCTAACAGACGAATGATAGCGGTGTTATTGTACAAGCCTTCCAGATCAACACCCCCTGGCTGACCTCTGACGGGAGATTATATTAGTCAGGGACAACGTTGGATCGGCCGGTCTCTTAGGCCGCTTTCAGACTATAGGCTATGTGCGCCAGTACTGGTGGCGCGACTCGTGATGATATATTATGTTCTTGCAGGGAAAATCTGAGCGGCATCATGTTCACGGCGATCAAATACTCGAAAATTCTAAAACATAACTCACCGTTTCTCTTAAAATACTTGGACAATCACAGTAGTTTTTTTTTTTCAGAATTTGTTATAATAACCTTAAAAGACATGAGGGTATTATTAAAATTCCAATATTTCAATTGGTATGCTTTGAAAAAATGTTTTCTAATGAAAGAATTATAGTGAGGTTTTTAGTGCAGACATATCTTTACTCTGTGTAAAAAAGTTTTTTTCTTAATTGAGATAGATGGGTAGTATAAATGTAGGAAATGATCATCATGAACGGAATTTTATTTTAATATAAGACTTATTACTCTAACCCTAATACTTTTCACGGGATATCTACACTTTTAATTACACTGATTGGGCAGAGAGAATGAAGGTAGGGTTTAGAAGAAACGTGTCCACATTTGAGTGGAGGAAGGTGAGGAACCATTTATAAAAATCACCCTCAGTAGATCCAGCAAACCAGACTAGAAAATCTTGACGTTCAATCCATGAACCCACCGATGCGGGTGAAATTAAATATTGACTATATATTTACAGAAGAATGATAATGTAAACCAAAATATTGATCAGACAAATCTGTAATAGTGGATACGCGGGCTAAGGTGTCAACCTCCTCTAATCCAGTTTGCTGGTGATTGGGGTGTCAAGGCTCAAATTCCGGCCGGGTGTACTGAGGGTGGATTTTATAAAATGGTTTTCCACTCTACTTCCCTGAAAATGTGAGTACATTTCTTGTAAATTCTACCCCCTCATACCTACCTAATTATCATAGTAAAATGCGAATAGGCCGTATAAGTAGTAAGACGTGGTTCAAAAATCAAACAATAACAAATACTATTATGCTGAACGTTATAAAAATGAAATAAAAAACCCAAATTAGGTAAGTCAGACAGGCCGGAGATACTTAGTTCCTAAGGGGTAATAATATAATGCTAGTTAAGTTTATTTTAGCACCGCGTCTCATTAACCGTTCCTGTTACACGCTTATGTACTAATTACACTAATGGTTTTAGGGATTAGAAAGGTTATATTCAAAGGAAGTGTAAACATATTTGCGTGAAGGGAGGGTGGAAAACAACTTTGGAAATACACCCTCAGTACACCTGACATAGATTCCAACCTTGATCTCCCCGTCATAGGCCGTCTAGTCTACTGCGAGAGTAGCGCGTTAGAACATGCGGCCATCAAAGCGAGTGTTGATTGAATCTAAACGGTCAAAGTAGAGGGCGTCTAATTGACGTTGAGAAAAAAAATTGGGCATCAAGTTTTAGAACAGCCACCAGTCTCATGGCATTGCATTTATTTTTTAATAAAATAATGACGATATAAGCTGAGGCTATTTTATGAGCGATAAAATTAATTTTTGCGTGCAGTATTTCTCCAAACTTATCGAATATTCAAAGAAAAGTCACCCAAGAACTGATACCGTGGGTTTGTATGCCTTTTTGAGCCTGGTTACGACTTATATTTTCTCATGGAAACAAAATTACTCTACTAGATATGGTAATTTAAACTTATTTTAAATAAGTAGTTTGAAAATTACAAATTTGCAATATTTTACATATTAAAATGTTAATTAAATACGTGTTTTGGCAAATTTAGGTCAGAAGACGTTTTGTTTTGCTAAGTTAGTGTTGGTTGCTCAATACAGAATTTGGCAAAATTCTGCAAAAGATTTTTTTTAATAGTTGTTTAATCCTGGCCCATCTATCAAATGATGTCCTCTAATATAGACCTTTTATTTTATTTCTTAACACTTTCATTAGTGGCATGCCAATTTTGAAACCAAGCTTTGGTTAAAAATTCTAAATGTTACACTCAACCGCTAAGGTGGTGTCATTTAGTGATTCTAAAGTTTGAATACCCCTATCCCAGATAGTTTGGCATGAAATAATTATTTAACATAAAATAAAACAATGTTTGTATAAAATTATAATAATATTTAGCACCGCGTCTTACTACCCGTTCGGGTTATACGCTTTAAGTACTAATTACTCTAATGGATTAGGAATTGGGAAGGTTGAAATAGAGGAAGTGAACCCGCATTTACGTGGAGGGAGAGTGGAAAACCATTTAGGAAAAACCACCCCCAGTTCACCCGACCGAGATTCGAACCTCGATCTCCCCGTCCTCAGCAGTCGAGCTCAACACGACAAGCACGTTAGCCAACTACGCCACCGAGGCGGGTTTGTATCAAATTATGTTGAAATATGGCGAAATGTATTTATTCCTCACAGTTTTGACCTTTATTATTTTACAAAGTTTAATCCTTTAGCTTCTATATCATAGTATTTCCCCCTCTTCCGAAAAAGCACCAAACGGAGGAGTGAATACAGCTACAACAATTTGGGACCTCTTGAAACTGGGGAATTAAAAAAGCCATCTTAACTCTCAAATCTCTCCTTGATAAGTTTGAATGATATTCTTCAAGATTTAAATGATTTCGAACTCACTTAAAATAATAGTTTCAATTTATTTATGTTTTAGCCTTTTAAAATCTGTAACTCGATACATTATTTTACCTTTTGAGTAGCAAATACTAACCTAGAACCCGCTTCGGTGGCCGCGTGGTTTAAGGTGCCTATCACAATAAACTAGACTGCCGATGACGGGAAGATTCAATTTCGAATCTAGGTCAGGTGTACTGAGGGTGGTTTTCCTAAATGGTTTTCTAGTCTACCTCCACGCAAATATGGGTAAACTTTCTTTAAATATAACCTTACTCATCCATAAAAACATAAAGGTAATTATTACATAAGCTTACTACCGGAATGGGTGGCAAGAAATGGTACTAAAAAAACAACTAATCTATAAACATTTCCAAAATTTTATTGAAATAAATTATATTAACAGTACGAAAGTTAAAAATGATCTCTTAGTAAATAATACCCTACTGTAATAATGTTTAAATTACATGTTTTAATAGGTAAAAGGGTGAAAGTTCTCAGCCACTAAGCTACTTGTTTTTAAAACATGTATCTACAGACAAACTAAATAATGACTTGCATTTAATTCGATTTTTTGGAGCAATCTTCAGTCACGTGTCAATTAGAAAGGAACTTTGTCCCAATCTCTTTTCATGCCAACAGAAACCTTTCCATTAAATAAGAAAACAAGATAGCAACGCATATAGATAGATGCTCCTGTCCAACTATTGGTTTTGTTCTTCTATGTCTATGAGGATTGAAAATAAAAGATAGATTGATTTGACCTTTAATTAAACAAATCTTTCTTGCCCGCCTTATTGTGTTATTAAAACTAATGATGTGTATTTATTTTCAAATAAAATATTGCTTGTTATTTTTAACAAAAACTAGCATAATCTGAAGGGATTTAATTGCGTTACCCACCGTACCTATAATTATTTCGACCTTAAATAATCATTAAAAATGTAATAATAATAATAATAATAATAATAATAATAATAATAATAATAATAATAATAAGAAAAAGAATATAGTTTATGGTGAAGTGAAAACCTCCACCTTATCTTACACTAAACCAAAATTATAAATAATGGCAAGTAAAATACTTAGTGAAACAATACAGTGTGAGTAGGCCCTAGCAGTTATAATAACTACAGACACATATATACAGCAGTTACCAACTGGTCTGAGATGTTTTACCCACATTGTATTTGGTCACCATTAATGGGGAGGTTAGGGCTAGAATCCTAGTCGGGTACACTGGTGGTGGTTTCACACACGTGACTTATCACTGGGGTTTTACCATACTCTCTCCACAATATTGCGGGTACACTTCCTTTAAGTTAACCCTTTCCCTAGCCCCTAAGTAAAGTCGAAATGGCCCTTGGGTTGAATGTAAGAATTAAGTTTAAAAACAGTGTCTAAGCACAAGTATGGACATAATCAATGAGGGCCTATTTAAAGTGAGCTTCAAATCATTCTAGCCCATATTCTTTAAACCAGAGAAAATACAATAACCATACCTGACCGGGATACAAACCAGTATGTTTCATAAAACCTGGTACAGTTAAAAGTTTTTCCTATTTTTAAAAAACAAAAATTCCAGTTTTATTTTAACAAACCATCCCTAATATTACGGTAGGTCGACAGAAGTGTTCATTCCGGGATTTTATTTGGTTTATGGGCTATTTTTTTAAAAATTAAGAAGATATATATATTAGTGATGTATATTTTTAAAGAAAATCAAAACTGTGTACCGTTCAAAATAGTTTTGTCCAGTAAATTATCTCGTACGTTCCTTTTACACATTGAAAGAAACAAACACATATCGGATATGTTTAGCCAGAATGTCAAACTTAATGTGCGAATTGGGGCTAAAAGTATAACTAGTTAGTTTGTTTTAACAATACTCACACATTTGGAGAGAATAGTAGTGCCATTCAATTTATTTAAATAAAAGCCAGAACTTCTTTAAGGATAAACTTGCATCAAAGTATTTGCGATAAGTAGGTGCATGGGTAGATTTATCTACTATCGTACCTAATTTATTGTGTACACAATTTTAAATGAGAGCGAGATAATCTTAAAGAACAGTCACACTCTAATGGTAAGTTATGAAGGCCTGGACGTTTATTCAAACAAGTGGTGCATTTGATTGTCTTTTCCTTTCTTAACAAAATGGCTGTGACATTGTCATATAAAATGAATTTATGTTACTTGAAAACAACAGCAATAAAATGTGAATATGGAAGTTGAACTTATAATTTGATAGCAGAAGTGCCCGGCGCTTCCTGCGGTTACCACGCAATAGAGAAAACCTCTTTATTTTTTATTATTCCGACCCAGCTATTAATTAATTTATAAAACCAAAACCAAATTTTAATGATCCTGTTTCGAGGTGCACATGTTCCTACATAAAGGATACTCATTTTTAAATTTGAGACCTCTGCTTGCGATATAATTATATCGTGCAACGCTCATGACAGATAGACGAACAGACACACAGATACACAAACTCTTTATTTCATCAACATATATTAGACATAAGTATCGTAAGGGGGGATGTATTTTAACAGGGCTAGTAAGACAATAATTAACTATTGAATTGAATCCAAACTCAAGTCTTTTTATTCAAAAAACAAAACAAACAATAGCTTAACAAGATTTATTTTCCAAATTTGACACAAATCTACGTCTTTTTTTTTTTTTTGACAAACTGAAACTATGTCTTACAAAGTGCTTTATTACAATTATTTGTAATTGTAGAACAAAATATGATTACATTTAAAATGTGTATTGTAAGATAAAGTTTACACCTGCGTTATAATTATCCTCACTCTTTACCAATATTATTTATTTACCTTCTATGAGTCATAAAATTATTTTAACCAAAAAGTTGAGGTACTGTAACTTTATAAATATAACTAAAAATGTAATATACCACGTAAAATTTTAATATTTTGGTGTAATGTAGTGAGAGTTTTTAAAATGTTTTTAGCAAATACAAACATAAGAACAACAGAATCATTTATAGTCGCAGAAGATGGTACAGTATATCACATTTAAGAATTTAAATTTTGAAAAATACGTGTTTACTTACAGTACTATTAGATTTATTCCAAAAATTATGTTGAGAGCAGTAAGAATATTTTAATAAATAAGAAAGAGAAAATTATAAAATTATCTGAATGGTTTAAGAAGAGCTTATATTTAAGGATTATTATTAGAGATCTTCTCTGATTGTTGAACACACAGACCCAACATTCACCCCCCTGAGCTATGCATCATGCACAGCAGGTTGTTTGTCATGACGTCACTCCAAGATAATGCCTATGGTCAATTCTAAGTTCTCTGGCTAGTTGTCTTCCTTGAACGTGATGGTGACATCCTTATAGAACATGTTGGGGTAGTAAAACTTGTCCTGGTTGATGACGCGGTCGAAGGGGAACCCCATGGGCTTAGAGTCAGGGTATTGGTGGTTGATGGTGCCACAGTAGCTGATGGAGCCGCCGTACTCGTAATCGTAAGGAAGATCGTTCACCTGGACACAAAGATAAGGAGCTTTGATTAATTTGTTTAGAGTAAGGTGGAAAAAACGCGAACTCAGGTCCATTATTGATATATTTATTAGCAAATTTTTTTTTATCGAAATAAAAATATATTGCTTCGGTAGATATTTTTTCTTCTTTCTGAGATACAAAATTCAACTCGAGATACCTTCCACCTCACCTTAAAACACGCGCGATTTACGGTTTAATTCAAAGGGATAAGTCATGAAAGAGAGCGTAAAGCTGCCCCACACTGCTTTACCGAGGTCTTAAATTTTATTTCCAATTTTTCTCAATGGTTATTCGTCCGATTTCCTACATTTTGTGACTTTAGTTTTGTCTATATGTGAGTGTGTAAGAAAATGTATGCACCCTGTTTTTGGAAAACGAAATTAACACGAATGATGAAGTACATAGGCTTTTACCTGACGTGCTAACAGTACTCCACCTTAAATTACTAGGTTGCACATGTGGAGGGAGCAGAAGTTGCACATGTGGTGGAAGCAGTAGAAGTTGCACATGCGGAGGGAGCAGTAGAAGTTGCACATGTGGAGGGAGCAGTAGAAGTTGCACATGTGGAGGGAGCAGTAGAAGTTGCACATGTGGAGGGAGCAGTAGAAGTTGCACATGTGGAGGGAGCAGTAGAAGTTGCACATGTGGAGGGAGCAGTAGAAGTTGCACATGTGGAGGGAGCAGTAGAAGTTGCACATGTGGAGGGAGCAGTAGAAGTTGCACATGTGGAGGGAGCAGTAGAAGTTGCACATGTGGAGGGAGCAGTAGAAGTTGCACATGTGGAGGGAGCAGTAGAAGTTGCACATGTGGAGGGAGCAGTAGAAGTTGCACATGTGGAGGGAGCAGTAGAAGTTGCACATGTGGAGGGAGCAGTAGAAGTTGCACATGTGGAGGGAGCAGTAGAAGTTGCACATGTGGAGGGAGCAGTAGAAGTTGCACATGTGGAGGGAGCAGTAGAAGTTGCACATGTGGAGGGAGCAGTAGAAGTTGCACATGCGGAGGGAGCAGTAGAAGTTGCACATGTGGAGGGAGCAGTAGAAGTTGCACATGTGGAGGGAGCAGTAGAAGTTGCACATGCGGAGGGAGCAGTAGAAGTTGCACACGTGGAGGGAGCAGTAGAAGTTGCACATGTGGAGGGAGCAGTAGAAGTTGCACATGTGGAGGGAGCAGTAGAAGTTGCACATGTGGAGGGAGCAGTAGAAGTTGCACATGCGGAGGGAGCAGTAGAAGTTGCACACGTGGAGGGAGCAGTATAAAAGATGGACCGGATGCGACACGCGGCAGTGCGGGGAACGAGGGCCCGCCATCCTCTTCCTTTACTTCATTTGTCTAAACTGGTAATTGACGCGGGTGAGGGGGATGGTGGAAAGATGTGTAAAACACCGTCCCTTGGTGCGTTTGGTCGGATTCAAAATAAGAGGATATTGACGCCTCAAGCCACGTGGTAACTGGTGTGGGTAACGCAACACCATTACAGGAATCAGTAAGCAGACCAGCTATTGAATGAACTAAGGTGTCAGACTTTTTATATATTTAAAGTACACACTATAAACCTACCCTATTTCAACACAGGACTTACACGCTAACTTTAGGTCATTTGACTATAGCAATTTCAACAAGTGTATAGTTTTAAGCTATGAAAGAGTGGTTCAATGAGTTCACATCATTACAGTTCACCAGTTATAAGCGGTCAAACTTGTTATTTTATACTTTTTGTGTACCACTGTTAAGGTAAAGTACTTAGTTAATGTATGAGGCTGAAATTTAATATAATTATACATTTATATGAGGTATACAGAATGAAATATGTATAATATTAATATTATAAATACTTCAAACATATATTTATAATATTATACATATTATAATTAATATATATTTATATTCTTAATATTTCAATTAAAACATAATAATAATAATATTACATTTAGATATTTATATTATAAATATTAATTATGATATATATGAAATCATTGAGTCACTATTTTTAGATTATAATTAAATAAAGTCTGTTCAGCGGCCTTTTTCGCTACCAGAAATCTACTATATAGTAGGATATTGGTAGGAAAAAAGACCTTTCAGAGAGTAATTCCTACCGTGAATGAAGTACTTGCTAAAACTGTGCAATAAAATGTCGATGGTCAAATGACCTCAAACAAGAACATCAACACAACACTAGGCATCCATACATTGGGTAGTGAATAGATCCTGTACCTTCTTCCAAATATAATGCAATTACTTAGAGAATAGAAATAAATGATTTATTCTATTTATATTAGTTAGCTTTGATGTCATCTCTGGATATTGAGTATTTCATCCCAAGGGACCAGGATTGGAAATTTAACGGAAGTTACAAGTGTTCACCTAGAAGGTGGAATGTGAAACCGAACGGTTGGCAAAACCCTCCTTGTCTAAGATTGGACTCGCGGCTCAAACAAATACAACGCCTGAATCTAGAGCGCACCTTCTCTTTGTTGTAATCCGTGAGGATGGCGTACAGGGTGAAGGGTAGTCCTCCCTTTTTGCCCTTGGGAAGGAGCAGGCGGTCCGGGTACCCGCAGTGGCGCACATCCTGGAACAAAACAACGAGCACAGAGTCTTACTACCAGTCCGGAATATCTGAATACGTGCAGTGTACAGTACAACAATGCGGTAGGAATGCGAGTGATAGATGTAATAGTGAACGTATTGACATTTTCGTAGAGGGAGAGTAAGCAAAACATTTAATAGTTGTATACTAAGTAAAACCGAACGGGATTCAAACCCTGATTTCCCCGTCACCAGCAATACAGTCTATTGCAAGAGTGAATCTTTAGACCCTGCGACCACCGATGTGTTATTATTATTAGCACCGCGTCTTACTACCCGTTCGGGTTATACGCACTTACGCCAATGTGTAATGGTAGGGTGATTGTGAGATGAAATGAAGGACCTACAGTTTAACGTGGAATCCGAACCACGGTGGAGACCTGGCATTCCTCACATTCACAAGATGTCTTGTCAGAGGTGAAGGAAGGGTTTGGTAATCAGATAAATCTGTGCCGGGGCCGAGGATTGAACCCCAGCCGCCAGCACAGAAGTCTGACACCTTACCCCTAGACCGCCAGGTCACCGACCACCGATGTGGATGATGATCATCTTCATAACGTGATAATATCAATTGATATAGATAAATCGATACTTACGGTATCTTCGAACAAGATTTAGAGTTATTTGAAAGTATGAACCTATTTTCACAAGTTACATGGGACAAAATTGACTACGAATAAAATCAATGGTTACTGACGGATTAATGTAAAGGTATCCACTCGGTTGTCAAATTGTCTATAAAGGCGTCACTCTCGTGTTAGACTGGCCTGTTGCTGACAGGAAGATCGGGCTTCAAACCATTTTCGGGTCTACAGAGGGTTGTTTTTCTTCAATGGCTTACCATTCTCCTTTCACGCAAATGCGGGTATAATACCTCTAAAATGCTGACTTTTTCATCCCTATTCCATTAGAGTAATTATCATATATGTGTATAAACCCGAACATGTAGTTAGACGTGGTGATTACAAAAAAAACATCTAAAGATGTAGCGTTCGGTCAGTGAAGCTGTCTAGCAGTTAAGGGGCGGCTGGTCAAGTTAGGGATTCTCAAGATAATTTATTTAACTTTTACTCCCCTGGTTTCCACCTGCAATAACAGAACGAAAAGCACACATCCTTAAACAATGCTAAGACATTGTCCTACAACGCCACAAATATTAATATTTATTTATGAGCAGTTAAATATATTCAAGTGTTTTTTGGAAAATGCTCAAGACTATAAATAACTCTTCGGGATTGTAAATTAAATGTTCTTTAGAAATATTCAGGAAAGCATAAGCATAAAAACGCTGCGTTAAATAATATGACATCTAAAATATTATTATTATTATTATTAGCACCGCGTCTTACTACCCGTTCGGGTTATACGCACTTACGCTAATGTATAATGGAAGGGTGATTGTGAGATGAAATGGAGGACCTACAGTTTAGCGTGGAGTCCGAACCACGGTGGAGGCCTGGAATTCCCTACATTCACAAGTTGTGATTAATACACGTCTTGTCAGAGGTGAAGGAAGGGTTTGGTAATCAAATAAATCTGTGCCTGGGCTGGGGATTGAACCCTGGATCCCCAGCACAGAAGTCTGACACCTTACCCCTAGACTATCAGGTCACCCGACATCTAAAATAAGAACAAAATAATTGTTTAAAACTGTTATAATCGATGGATTACAGGAGCAAACAGTGAGATAAGAATTTGAAACGATGTTTGTACGTAGACCACGGAATAGGGGAGCTACTAGTGGGAGGTAAACAAGTAGTTAGTTAAGCAGGATAGACCACTTATTGCCGAGCCTCTAAAGTTAAACAGGGGGCACCTAGTTCACAAGAGCTTGAGAAGGGGAAATATCAGAAGATGAACAAGCAGACTAACTGGGTGAACCACTCATTTAAGATACGTTGTATGGAGGAGAGAGAGCGCTCAGCTCCTAAAAGCGTAAGAAGGATGATTTCAACTTTGTATTACATTTGTTTTAGCACCGCGTTTTACCTGTTCAGGTTATACACATATGTTACTAATCACGCTAATGAGTTAGGGATGAGGAAGGTGGTATTTAGAGGAAGTGTATCCACATTTGCGTGGTCACCCTTAACCCATCCGACTGGGATGTGAACCCCGATTTCCCTGTCATCAGCAGCCTAGTATAAAACGAGATTGATGCCTTAGACCATGCGTCCACCGAAGCAGGTGGGTGTTATGTTACCCAAACAGCATGGCCGCACTTATTCCTCCAAATATTTAAATTGTGCCTAGTAATGAGGCCTCCCACAAACTATGTCCTATTACGTATAATCGTTATTTTGACTCATTCACACGTCACGACCCGACGTAGCTGTCAGACGTAGTGACAGAGAGTAGTTGGCATGTGTGACCTTATTGACTGTGAGGCTGGCACGCCCGTTGATGGCGTTCTCCACCTTGGCCACAAGGGTCTTGGTCGTTTCTCTATCGGGGATGGTGACGCTGGACTCACTGGACTTCCTGTGGAACATCGTCTGGCCTGCATTCACTGCGAACAATCAAACAACCTCTTTCACTTTCTACACTCCTGGTAGGTCTCGCTGTCCGGGACGTCTTAATAGTTTGCTCCACTTTTACTAGTCATCGGATAGATTTATTTATTTGGGCTATTTAAATAAAGTTCATTTAATTATTCTTATTTTTTTATTTTACCACCGCGTCATACCACACATTTGGGTTTTACGCCTATGTACTAATTACACTAATGCACTATGGATTATGAAGGCATAATTGAGA
Organism: Timema douglasi; assembly: GCA_901482245.1. Lineage (NCBI taxonomy): Eukaryota > Metazoa > Arthropoda > Insecta > Phasmatodea > Timematidae > Timema > Timema douglasi. The sequence continues at coordinate 200,848 of CABEEJ010000309.1, read as the reverse complement.
GAAAATGCACCCACATTCATGTGTAGGAAGATTGGAAAACCATTTAGGAAAAAGCACCCTTAATGCATCCAACCGGGATCGAACCCCGATCTCCCCGTCTTCGGCAGTCTAGTCTACTATGAGAGGAGTGTCTTAGATTATGCGGCCACTGAGGCATGTTCTCTTATTTATTTATTTATTATGTTATAGCACGACTTTCAAACTAATTTAATCCTAGAATAGACACAACAACCAGTCCCTTTGTCATTAACTCATCAGTGTGTAAGTGGAATCTCCAGTTTAACAAATTTAACATTTTTACGACCATGCTGGAAATCAAACCCAGGCACTTAGATTAACAGGTAGACAAGTAGTAAATTACTTAAGGTGTCAACCCATTGACTTTAAAAAGTGACTTAAACTACAATTTAACTTAATCGAACATGATAAGGCTCTGATAGATAGTTTTAGAGCTATGATGTTTTGACAATGCTCAAACCAGGATGGTATTTTTAAATAGTAGCTAATATTAATCAGAGTTGGTAAAACTGTTCTTTTTTTATTACTTTTATTAGTACGTTTACCATCTTGGTTATTGCGTTTTTTTGGTGCTGACTGACAGCTCACAGCTGACTTCTGGAAGTAATCATTTAGGTATATACCTAAATTTGGACCGACAGAAGTGACAGCTGCTAAACACATGTTTTTGCAGATCATATGGTTCGGCATAGGGATACATAATTTTATCTGTTAACTTTTCAAAGCCGTCAGCTGTCAACTGTCAGCTGTCAACTGTCAGCTGTCAGCTGTCAGTCAGCACCAAAGAAGTCATGGGGCTACCGTACATATTTACACTAAAAGTTATGAAGATAGAATTGAGAGAAAGTATACCCGTATTTATGTAAAGGTAATGTAAGGAAAACACATCACTCTAAGATTCTAAACCCAATCTCACCATTACTGGCAAACCAGACAAGACAAGCTTGATGTCATGGTTCATGTACTCACCTGTGTGAGCTATAAGCGATTAAATCAGTCAATGCATGGGCGTCACTATCGCAATATAGTGCTTATGACAGGGGGATAGAGGTTCAAATACCGGTCGGGCGTAATGATGGTGGTTTGAAAAAAATGGATTTCCATTCTTACTCCATGCAAGTGCGAGTATACTTCCTCTAAATTCAACTTTCCTCATTCTTAACATATTAGAGTAGTTAGTGCATATGCGTATAACCTGAACGGGCAGTAAGACGTAGTGCGAAAACAATAAATAAAATATTTATGGGGAAAGAAACTGGCAGGTATTCATTTGCCTGGAGATGATGAAGAACCATAGTTTATAGAGTTCAACACACCAACCAAACTTGCATCGGGGGACACACAGACTAAGGCATCAATCTAGTCTAGTCTGGTTTGCCGATAACGATGTGGTTGGGGTTCAAATCCCGGTCGGGCGTACTAAGAGTATTTTCCTCCTTAACGTTATACCACTTCCTTTTAACACAAATGAGGGCTTCCTTTGTTTCGTATTTTATTAGGTCCAATTACTATTAAAATGTAAGGCTTGTGAAGTAATCCACGCAGTCAGTAGCGATCTCGCCAGCGCGGAACAAGCAATAAGTTCCCATCTGACGAACATGTACCCCAATTACGAGGGGCCAGAAATGCTACGGAGAAGAGAGATTTTAAAATTGAGCAATGACTATCATTGATTTTGGATGGTTTTAGAATTCTGGAGCCGTTACCTTGAGATTGTTTTACTAAGACAACGTTAGAGAACTTTCAGTAACAAGTCCTTAAATAAGCCTGTAATGAGGACATGTGATTATAAATTCCAAATTCAAATATCTTTATTGCTTCAAAATCAATTTATTTCTCTGTCACCTCCCCGATTTACTTAGTTTTTTATTTCATTGGTAATAAGTATACCTATATTTAGATAGCTCTAACGGCCACTCACTTACTAGGAATGTTCGAGTACACAATCCAGATTGGGGCGAATATTATTTTCATCAATGACTGTACGGTGACCATGGCACTTTATTGTATCCTAATGGAGGTGTAGAGGTAACAATTTAAATGTAACCATGAGTTATAACTGTGAATAATAACTGCGAGTAATACATTTATATTATAGAGATATACTTATTTAAAATCATTCAAATTTAATTTATGAACGTGATCCGGCAGGCGCCAGAGCCTGTGGCAGACATCACTGCAAAAATAATTAATATCAATATAAAACAGGCCACACACACACACACACACACACACACACACACACACACACACACACACACACACACACAC
>CABEEJ010000309.1:112481-191557 GCA_901482245.1 Timema douglasi | reverse complement strand
GGGGGGGACTGGGGGCGGGGTTGCTGATAGTAAGGTAGCAAGCGGCACGTAGAACTAAATAAGATGTCATAATTTTTTATCTTCCATATCTTTGTCTAAAACCGACTCATTGTTTACGCGCACATGGACACGGCCACACTCGCTCAGAGGGTTGAATCTGTCATCTAGCGAAAAATGCCAACGTTTAATTTCGTGTACAGGCAATTGAAATAATTTAGTTTCATTACGAATGTTTCACTTGTTTCCTTTCTTGCTTAAGTAATTAATTTTTTTTAGCGAACTTATTATGTAGTTGTGGTCATTATCAAAGTTTTAATAACCAAACACAATTTTAAATTTTCATGTCGTAAATAGAATGTAATAAAGAAGGGTAATTTCGAAAGTAGTTAAAGCAAAAGAATCGAAAATAAGGAATTTAAAAAATAAAATGTTCATTTTTTTAACAAAATGGACCAATTTTTCGTGGAATATTTTATCCTGAGTACTTATTAAGATATTTATATTATTACAGTTAGTTGTTGCTGAATGTAAGTATAGGATAAAGTCCCAGTGAATAAGTAGATACAAACTAATGCTTAAGATAACAAATCTAATGAAGAAAAAGAAGAAGAATCAAGCAATTTTCTATGTTGAAAAACACAATAATCTCTAAGCAAGGGTCTGAAACTTAAATTGTTGGATTTTAAGTTATTTTGGATTCGTCACTTTATACCAATGATAATATTTTAAGGAAAAAATAGAACATGTCCCAACATATACTAGGAATGAACAAATCCCCGAGCCCGGCCAATGAGGGACAATAAACGACCAGACTCTAAAATACTTAATCTTAAAGATTCTTTAACTTTTCCAAACAAAGATTAAAAATTGGCGCTTGGAAGCACAATGAAATACAAAATAACTAACACTGAAGAAATTATTTGTAATCGATAAATACACTTCTGTAAAATCGTAAGATTACTTATACTTTTCACTTATTTATGTAAAATACTTTCAATTTTACAACCCATGCAAAACTAATATAAAAATACGTATGTGCTCTTTAAAAGATGGGAAGGGGAAAGCATGAAGTGTTTAAAAAAAAGGTCCATGGCCTTTGAATTCCTCAAGATAGTTCTGCTGCTTTTATGGCGGGTAGCAAAGTTAAATAAGATAACATATCAATCAGTGATAGGCAAGTGGGCTAAGGTGTCTACGTCGTATGTTATGGTTTGCCTGTAACAGATGGGTCGCGGTCCGTATCCAATTTGCATGCACTATGGCTACTTAAGTTTCTATATTTTTCCCCACTTTCCTTTAGTGGTTATCAGCCTGTGGTGCCTGAAGCACTTACAGGTGCCGTGCAAAAATTAGGAAATAACATTTAAAAAAAGCCATGAATTTAAGAAATTTTTATTTTAATTCCTTTTCCAAAGTATTAAGATAATCTTTTCTTACGGTGTTGACAACATTGCCTACCAGCTGTAATTAATTTATTAAGTCATCAGCCAATCAGCCAATCAGCCAAAAGTAAGACGCACGTGCACATATACATGGTTATTTTCAAGCCCGCAAGCTTCGGATTCGCCCCCCAAACCTTCATATCATACCTGCCCCTTGGTTACCATTGTGGCCACGTGCAACACCACTGCATCTTCAACTCAGACCCGTAAAAACTAAACAACGTTGTCGATTTGTAGTAGAAAGCAATTTGCTGTGTGCTCTGTCAAACATCTAACCTAGAATTCAAGAACTGATGAATGAAAAACAGTGCCAATCTTCACAATAGTTCTCAGAAATGATTAGAAAAACAAACTTTTTTAAAAAGATTTCTTAGTAATCATTCTCCAAAAAATAGGGGAGGGGGAAGGATTTGATGAACTACAAAAGGGGACTTAACTGAAAAAGGTTTGTAGCCATTGCAGTCTCTACAAATTAAGGTACACTTTCTCCTCCTATCCCATTAGTGTAAGAATGCGGATGGTGACTGAGACGTGGAGCACAGAAGAAGTCAACAGAAATAAAAGAGAATAACATCTCCGTTCATGGATACTAGTCTCATCTCAGGAAGTCCTGAATGTCCAGCCTAGCCTTGCACTCACCGTGTAGACGGCCTGCTGATGGATGGCTTCACGGATCCTCCTGTCATAGTCCATAAGGTCCTTGATCTTGATGTTCTGCAGGTCCTGGAACTCAAAGTTGTCGGGTCTGGCCGGGAACTCTCCACCCACCCTGTACGTTGTTTGAGGGTAGAATCCATCCACGATCTTCTGGTTCCAACCCAAGGGTTTCACGAACGGCAGGTCATTGGACAGGCGCTCCAGGTCGAACCTGTCAGGGGACGAAACATCTTGAGTTAACCTCGCACGCAACAGAATTAAGTTTATTACATAGTTGAAATCGTCAACTTCGAGACATAAAGTTCTTACTTTATTTACAACATACTTTCGTAGACGTAAACGTTCTGCTAAGGAAGAGCAAAGATCAAGAACATAATTATAATTATGACATTAGTGGCGTATTCTGTACTAAGTGAAATAGTTGACGAATTCCATTAAATTTTAGATTAGTTTTTTGTGTATCAGAGTATCCAAATATAGGAAAGTTTATTGGTTATTAATTTTACCTATTTAAATAGATTGAATACAATAAATTGAGATATTTCAGGCTTTAAAGTTTCTAATTCATTTTAGTTTATCCTAATGACGTAATACCAGAACTATCAAATTAGTTCCAACTATGCAATTAACAGCGATTCCAGTTCTCTTCTCACAATCACAATCGGCTACAGCGCTTGGTGGTTGAATGTGTCATTAACTCAGGGGTTTCCTTGGCTTTCTATAGTCCTGTAAATGATTCAAAATTACGCTCTAGAGAAATTTCTCTATGAGTTTAAATTACAAATGTTCCCATATATTCTCCTTGGATTTAAAGTCGATATATTTGCTTGGTTATCAAGTTAGACAGAAAAAAAAATTAATACTATATTCAATTATACATTATATTAATATAGAGATAAACCATTATTCACGTAGTTTAGAATGTCAGTTTCTCAATAGATGCCAAAATTAAAAAACAACCCATAAACATACGTCGTTTGGTCCAATGTAAAGAGAATAGATGGCCACATTTTGAAATGTTAAATTAATAAATAAACCCTTAAAATCCACACCAGTTTCTAACGTTATCAATTTAATTTAAAAAACTGTTTATTTTTGGTTATCTTCGTATTCAAATATAACTTGTGTGTAGCCTAATGGATGACGTAAGCAATGACATAATCAAATTCCTCCAAGTGGTGCTACCTTTTTAATCTCTTGACATTGATTTGGTCTGAGTTCAACGAATATCCCCGCAAAATGTCGTTAAAACAGGTTCACGAATTTGGCAGTAATCTCGGAGCAGATAGACGAAGTGCCAAACAGTCGAGTTAGCCTTCGCTGCTGTAGGTCACAAATTATAGCCTTTGTGGGTATTTCCCTTTTACGCGGAGATTTTATGATATGGAAATTTCACTGGAAAAATTACGTGAAAATTGAATCAGAAAATTTACCCAAAATTTTGCCAAAAACCTCACTTGAAAATTTATCTTCCCCTGAAAAGGATCAGAAAAGTATCACAAATCTACCTTAACGTTAAATGGAAAGTTTACCATTATGTGTATATTTACCAGAACAGTTGTCTGATAAATTTAATGAAAAATATATATGAAATTTTAACGAAAAAGTTCCTGAGATTTACCGGAAAGTATACAGAGAAATTCAACAGAACATTTACATGAAAATTTACCATAAAGTTTTCCAGAAATCTTATTAGAAAAAAACCCGCCTCGGTGGCGTAGTTGCCTAACGCGCTTGTCGTGTTGAGCTCAGCTGCTGAGGACGGGGAGATCGAGGTTCGAATCTCGGTTGGGTGAACTGGGGGTGTTTTTTCCTAAATGGTTTTCCACTCTCCCTCCACGCAAATGCGGGTTCACTTCCTCTCATTCAACCTTCCCAATTCCTAATCCATTAGCGTAATTAGTACTTAAAAGCGTATAACCCGAACGGCTAGTAAGACGCGGTGCTAAATATTAAATCTTATTAGTAAACTTAACTTCAGATTTTCATATCTAATGCTAGTACCCGCCTTTAAGCTACTGCTAGGGACTTGTAGCTCGTAATGTTGTTACCAGACTCTTAGGTACTGTTAGGGACAAGTAATGTTGGTACCCGATCATCAGATACGGCTAGGGACTTGCAACTCATCAGCAACCCAACCATCAGCTATTGCTAGGGACTTGTGGCATGTCATGTTGGTATCCGGCTGTCAGCTATTACTCGGGATTTTCAACTCATCATATTGCTACCCAACAATCAGCTATTGCTAGGGACTTGTGACATGTCATGTTGGTACCTGGCTATCAGCTGATGGTGCATATAGTAGAACAGCTCTCCCTGACGGTCCTTCTCCACGCCATACTCCTCAGGTTTCCACCAGAAGGGGAAGTCCATGTGCCAATGGGCGTGGTGAGAGTTGAGACCAATATCCTCCCCAAGATAGGCAACCCGCTGCTCCGGGTTCCGGATTGTTCCTGGAACGTTAATTGCTCTTAGGTTTATTCACGGGGAATACTGCTTCAATATCAGGCTATAGCCATAATTAACCAATTGAATAGCTTGTCTTCATATTGGGATATGCACTTTTACAATTGTTACAGGTAAAACCCTATATATATATAATTAGTACATATTATATATATATAATTAATATGTGTAATATATTGTATAGAGCATTTTATTTCATATATATATAAAATTATTTCTGTTGATAATAGAAAGTAATTTTATATATATATATATATAGGTATATGTACTTACTTTCTATTATCTTTCTAAAATATTCACAATTACCATTATTTCTCTTGATAATAGAAAGTAATTATATATATATACCGGTATATATATGTATATATAATTACTTTCTATTATCAAGAGAAATAATTATATATATATACATAATTACTTTCTATTATCAAGAGAAATAATTGTAATTGTGAATATTTTCTACTATATACATATATGTTTTTTGTTTGCTTGTGTTTTGTGACTATATATACATTATTTTCTTGTGTTCGAACACTTTTAAAACGTAAAGCTTTATCATAAATTCGAGGTGGAATTTTCGCAGTTAGTATGCTTTCTTTCTCTTGATATGAGTAGATAAAAATACTTTTTTTTTACTTGGCGTATTTACAATATGTATAGTATGTAGCATATATAATAGTATTTTTACTTTCTCATATCAAGAGAAAGAATATTAATTGTTAAAATTTTTCAACCCGAGTTTATGAAAAGGCTTTACGTTTTAAAATTGTTCGGACACAAAACATGGGATTTTACCATTCTGTTTGTCCCCATATCTGTCTGTCTGTCCCTGGCTACATATGAAATGATTTATTGGAATGTGTTCAAATATTATATTCAGATGTTGGGGTATATATTTGTTTACTTTGAACCCAGGCCTCAAATCTCAAATTAATAGTAGTTTACTGGTTAGTGATTTATTTTTATGAATTACTTAATATTATACATGTATACGTACATATATACATATAATATATACGCATATTCACGCTAATTGTATAGGGTGGAATTAAGAGGAGATGTACCTGGATTTACGTGAAGATAGAGGGGAGAGACAGTGTGGAAACAGCACCTTCACTACACCTTGCTGGGATTCGAACCCTGACCTTACTTTCATCAATCCAGTCAACTGAGTGATTGAAGCCTTAGACTTTGCAACCAGTGATGTGGATACCATTGATTAGAAGAGCCTGGCCTGTGTTTGTGACAATGAACAGTATCATCGACGTGGGCGCTGTTAATTGGCACACCTGTTGTTGGATTAGGTAAGAGCCAAATACGGGATTGTTTATGGAGGTAGAGGGGAGGGAGGATTGAAGTGGCGTAACACTGGGGTACCCCACGAAGGTTCGCAGTTCAATACCCCCTAATGAGCCTTCTAATTGAAACTGTCATTAACAGACTATAGTCACTCGTAAACTGTGTTCGTGGGTGGTCGCTGAGAGTTTGGGTCAGGTGGGGCTGTCAGGAGATAATAAAGGGGAGCGTGCTTGATCTTCTCTGAGATAATAGGCGAGGACATGATGACCCAAATCTGTACAAGGTGACCCAACGTGAGATGAACCGCAACCGTTGTCCGTGACAAACGAACAAGTTAGTCAACATCAAATATTATAAATTAGTTTAAACGATTGGAAATGATTGATTGAGTACGATTAATTTAGCACGATTGATTGGTACAATAATGTGATAGTGTTGATTGGGTATGGTATATTAATTGTTGTCGATTGAGTATTATAAATTAGGTAGGGTGGCTTGAGTAGAGTGGATAGCGTAGGGTGGATTGGGTATGGTATATGGTAGGGTAAATCGTTAGAAGCAAGATATTCACTTTTATGGAGTTGCTCTACAGACGTCAGGATCCCTCGCTTCTTGGACTATATTTTAGTGAACTCCTAATTAGACGTACCCGAGCCCTAGAGATTTATATATATCATCCCACCAAAATTTTTATAAAGGTATTTCTTATAAGTTCTGTGGGTGAGTTAATTAATATATTCTATATTTATAAAATACATGTATTCCCCCATGTATTACTACCCATTCAATTTGTAAAAATTTAATGATAAAGCTATCAGGCTAGGATTGAGTAAAGTATAATTTAGAGGAGATGAGCTCAAATTTGTTTGTATAAAGAGTTGTAAACCATTTAGGAAAAGCTACACTCAAAACACACGAAAGAAATTTGAACCCTGACCACGTCATCACAGGAAAACCCAACCAGATGAGCCTAGTATTTAGACCACGTGACAACAGGTGTGGGTAAAATACATATTAACTAATCCAAATTAAATATATATATTTATTACTTTTTATGGTTTTTAATTTTCAACGTCACCCCCTTCTCATACAAATAGTCAATGCTACAATATAAAAACATGATGTCACGAGAGGTTGTATTTAAAAATTTGTTAGACAAGCGTATGCGAGATGCTTGTGAGGATGCGGTTTGTGTGCAAATGGACAATGTGAATGCGAGAGTGCTGTTAAATACTGATGACGCAGTATTAATGAACTGAAAGTTAAACAGAATTCCAGAATTCACTAAACAGTTTGATTGTGGTGAATGGCATAATGGATCTTCGTATACATGTCTCTAAAACCAAGCTGAAAGTTTTTGATAAGAACGGATCAGGAAATTATTGTCAGCTTAGTATAAATGGAAAACTGTTAACAAGTGAATGATTTTGTGTATCTGGGCAGAATTTTCTATACAAATGGAAGTATGGATGGTGAACTAGACAGACGGAATGCATCCCGGTGAGTAGTTGAATATTTGTGGACTATTGCAAAGAATGAAGTAGTATCGAGAGAGGCAAAGATGGTGGTATATGAAGGTGTGTTGACGTCAACATGGTTCTATGGATGTGCAGCAGAGGAGAAACACAAGAGCAAAGTGACAGTTGTTATGATGAGATATCCAAGAAATGTATGTGGACAAGCTCGTATGGACAGAGTAAGTAACGAATAGATGCTAAAGGAGTGCAGTTTGAGAGGGAATCCAATAGTTATATCAGAAAGATGCGTGTTACGTTGGTTTGGGCATGTTGAGAGGATGAGTGAGGAGGAAAATATAAGACGGTAAAGTGTGTAGATCCAAAGGAAGGGGTAGGCCATATAAGACGTGGTTAAATGTTGTAGATGAATGAGTGAAAAAGAGGAACATTAAGAATTTTAAGATTAAAAGAGCATGTATGACTCGGTGTACGGAAGCTAGTGAGGATGGTTTAAGTACCGAGTTGTATTTTGAGCTATATGCACAGTTTCTTGCCTACCTCTTAAAGAAACGGCGTGAATATTTATGCATGTATATATGTATGCATGTATATATGTATGTATATGTGTATGTATGTATGCATATGTGTATGTATGTATGCATGTATGTATATATGTATGTATGCATATGTGTATGTATGCATTTGTGTATGTATGTATGTATGCATGTGTGTATGTATGTATGCATGCATGTATGTATGTATGTATACATGTGTGTATGTCTGTATGCATGTATGTATGTATATATGTATGTATATATGTATGTATGTATGTGTGTATGTATGTATATATGTATCTATGTATGCATGTGTGTATGTATGTATGCATGCATGTATGTATATATATATGCATGTAAGTATGTATGTATGTATGTATGCATGTATGTATATATATATGTATGTGTGCATGTGTGTATGTATGTATGTATGTATGCATGAATGTATATATGTATGCATGTATGTATGTGTGCATGTGTGTATGTATGTATGCATGTATGCATGTATGTATATATGTATGCATGTATATATGTATGTATTTATGTATGTATGCATGTATGTATATATGTATGCATGTATATATGTATGTATTTATGTATGTATGCATGTATGTATATATGTATGCATGTATATATGTATGTATTTATGTATGTATGCATGTATGTATATATGTATGCATGTATGTATATATATATGTATGTATGTATGTATGTATGTATGTATGTATGCATGCCAGCTTTGCGCCCTGTCCGAAGAAACAACAAAACAGATTCATCATAAAATTACGTGTTATCTATACGGTTAACTTATTTTTTTATTTTAGCAGAGATCCATTTGAGGAGACCTTGTTCGCGATTTACTTTTGCAAAATTTGCATAATGTTTTGTTTTGACCACATTCATGTATATTTGGATGATTCTGTTCTCCTGACACACGCATGTAAACAAGTTCTTTTTATACACACATAGAGATACATATTAATATTTGTGCGTAAAAAAAAATCTATCTCTGAAATGGATATGAGGCTATTTTGCATTTGTTGATTTGTTGAAATCTAAATCAGAAATGACGGTACCATCCATATCATAGTAATTTTAATGTAAACAAATTTGTCAAGTCTAGGAAACTGTGGTCATGTAGTTTGAGGAATTAGACTCGTGGTAGACTGGATTTCCTGTGAGGGAGGTTAAAGTTATAATCGGGTCTGGATGCATTAGAGTCTGTTTTCCCTTATGGGATTTATAATTGTGCTTTTCCCATTCCAACATGCTGATGCAGATGACCTGCCTCTAATACCCCTACTTTAAATCGTTATATAACTCTTGTGTTAAAACGTATGGACTAAGCTATATATGTGGTATTCTGCCTTTATAGCACTTTTAGTATTTATAAAGGAAGAATAACGTTGGCTAGACTCTATAGCTAATTTAAAAGTAAGGAGGCCTACAAGCGTTAAACATGTCCCTTAGCTAATTTAAAAGAGCAGTATAATCGCTGACTAGGTTTCACGCTTAATTTACAAAGAAGTGCATGTGTAAATAGGTTTCATAGCTATTTTACAAGGGTGTACAAGCGTTGAATATACTCCATAGCTATTTTAAAAGTAGTACAAGCGCTGAATAGGTCCCGTAGCCAGTTTACAAGGAAGTTCAAGGGTAAATAGGCTCCATATCTAGCTTACAAGGAAATAAAATGGTTGAATAAGATGCATAACCAACTTAGAAAAAGTACGAGCATTGAAAATACTCCATAGATAGGCAAAAAGGGAATGCAAGCGTTGAATAAGCTCCATAGTTTAAAAGAGTGTACAAATGTTGACCGGGTTTTATATATTTCTTACATAGGTGTAAAAGCGTCAAACAAATTATATAACTCTCACAAAAGAAGACAAGCGTTGGCCAGACTCTATATCTTTCTCCTAAGAGAGGACAAGTGTTGACCAGGTTCCATATGTCTCTGACAAGAAAGGACACGCGTTGACATGACTATATATTTCCCTGACAAGAAAGGACACGCGTTTACAGGACTATATAGTTCTCTCACAAGAGAGGACAAGCGTTGACAGGACTATATATTTCTCTCACAAGAGAGGACAGGCGTTGACAGGACTATATATTTCTCTCACAAGGGAGGACAAGCGTTGACAGGACTATATATTTCTCACAAGGGAGGACAAGCGTTGACCAGGTTCAATATCTCTCACAAAAAGTGAGACAAGCCTAGTACGATGAAAGCGGTGTTTGTTACCTGTGAAGTTCATGCGGACTACGGCTGGTTCCTGCCTCATCTTGGCTTTGTAGGCTGCATGGATGACCTCACTGTTGACGTACAGGTGAGGGTAGATCTCGTAGGAAGGAGGTAAGACTACCCCCTTGGTGTCCTCTCTGTGGAGAACTGCCACCGTCAGCGCGTAGATAAACTGACCTAGGAATAGCAAGAGAGTAGTAATTTAGTGTACAACAGCTGTAGTTAACACTACGTGTCTTGATGCTCGGCACACTAAGGAAGAGTAGGGCTAATATTAGAGGTAAACATGTTCTGATGCATTTTTAATCAGAACAGTTTTTGACGAATTTTCCAAAAGTTATTTGATTTATGTTTCAGCTATTTGAAACTCAAGGGGAGGGGATGAATTCGTAAAGGCTTTGATTAAAACATTGAAATAATGACATATCTAACTTACAACAGACCGGACTTTAGTAATACATTCAATCACCAAACACTGTAGTCGATACATGGGTGTGAGAATGTAACTTAAACCGCTGCTATAGCTTTATTCGAACTCATATAATAAGTTTCTGGTGTAAAAGTTTTTAGGAGAAATTAAACTGAGGTGAAAACTTTAAAACTTGTGATATCTCAAGTACATTAATTACTTTTAATTCGTTGTAACATTTCCATGAAAATTTATATTTTAATTTTTTTTAAATACCCCATTTTTATATTTTTTATTTATTTAAGTTATTTAAAGGACAACTTCTGAACCAACACGGGAATGTCTATGAGCGAGTACGAAAGAGCCTACCAGTTTTACCAGTAAAGGTATTTTCACATTCCTCCCAGGTTTATTTTACATGCCACAATTGACATGGGACCAACGGCTTTATTTCCCCTTCGAAGAAAGTTGTGCTACGGATTTTTATCGCTAAAAAAAAATCTGTTGACCGTGTCAAGGTCTGAACTCACTAACATCGGGTCTTAAGAAGAGCACTTTACCCCATGACCAACGAGGTAAATTCCATTTTATATATCTAGATAATATAGATTAAATGCACCAGAGTTGACTTGGATTACAATCATGGATAATAAATGCAAAATTAACAACAAGAATAACCCTAAGACACCCCAAACTCGATTAAAACACCGACATTCAAGATCAAATTCAAACACGTTGATCTCTGAGCTAACCACGCCAATCCTGTCAAATTTGACACCATCCGTGACAGCTGTAGACCCATTGATTGACGTATTAACACATGAAATAATATCTAATAAGTATTTTAAAATTAGGTTCTTTCCATGGTGATCCTACTGTGTTTAGCATACCAGAGTAACTTGCTCTCGTCATCCCAATAATTAAACTAGTATTTTTATTTTACAGCCGTATAGTACAAGATAAGTTGCAGTAGTTATTGGGGTGGGACCCGCCTCGGTGGCGTAGTTGGCTAACGCGCTTGTCGTGTTGAGCTCGACTGCTGAGGACGGGGAGATCGAGGCTCGAATCTCGGTCGGGTGAACTGGGGTGGTTTTTCCTAAATGGTTTTCCATTCTCCCTCCACGCAAATGCGGGCTCACTTCATCTAATTCAACCTTCCCAATTCCTAATCCATTAGCATAATTAGTACTTAAAGCGTATAACCCGAACGGGTAGTAAGACGTGGTGCTAAATATTATTATTATTATTATTATTATTATTATTATTATTGGGGTGGGGGTAAGATGGAGATGGTCCCTCTCTATAAACACCAAGAACAGAACGTTTTATTTTGCCCTACCATGTCAAATATATTTGGTTGAATGTATTTGTTTTAATATGTTGAGCAATATATATATTATTTTCATATGAAACTCACCCACTATTTCACATACAATGCCATATATATAATATCCACACCACTAATGAGATGGAACTTTTAGGGACCTACTAGAGTCCAAATTGTCAAAAAATAGCTTTATAGTATATGCTGATCATGAACAATTAAGTTTTTAACTACTAGTATTTTAATCTATAGGTTTCTGCTAGAGAGCTGACAATAAAACAAAATATTTAAATAATTAGTGTACTCTATAGTAAAAGTTTGCCTCAGAAATCGCAAGTCAAAATTAAAAACATATTTGGATTTAATCTATTATACACACAAGCCAAATTTTGGAAATGTCAACGCAGAAAAAATAATACTATTAATATAGAAAAATATATATTGCAATTTCTGAATCTATTTTGTGTATAAAAACACGAGTTAAAACTAACTAAACTATATAACAGCCTCAGCTGTCAAACCTCTCGCGTTAATTCATCACTGTAAAAGGGGGAACCCCAATTTTAACGATGGTATATTTTATATCCATAAAGAGAGTATAGCCCGGGACCCTCATCCTAGTAGATATATGCACTAACGATTTATCTATGGCTTAGGATGTTAACATAGTCAATATAATAATAATCATCATCATCATCATCAAGATCTCGATGTATCTAGTTAGTTTCAGAAGTGTACTAGTAGGAATATTCGGTAGACGGTAGAAATTACCTTTAAAAACATTTTTATTTTCCAGTCAACCTTGATAACGTCCGACATTCTAGCTCAGTCAGAAGTATTGACTAAGGGATTACTCACCCTCGTTAATCCTGTCCCTGGCCCAACAGGCAGTCTTGTAGAAGGTTTCCCAATCCTGGGAGAACAGGAAGGACTCAAACAGGAGCACCATCTCATTTCGATGTTTGTCGTTGAACAAGGTAAAGATCTTTCCCCTAGGTAGCAGAGAGTTGTTGGTGCAAAGCCTCACTAGCTTCTTGACAGGAGCAGGGTTCTGGTACAACCATACACGGGTATTAATATAACAGGGAGTTGGTGGAGCAAAGCCTCACTAGCTTCTTGACAGGAACAGGTTTCTGGTACAACCATACACTGGTATTAATATAACAGGGAGTTGGTGGTGCAAAGCCTCACTAGCTTCCTGACAGGAACAGGGTTCTGGTACAACCATACACTGGTATTAATATAACAGGAAGTTGTTGGTGCAAAGCTACACTAGCTTCTTGACTGGAGCAGGGTTCTGGTACAACCATAAACTGGTATTAATATAACAGGGAGTTGGTGGTGCGAAGCCTCACTAGCTTCTTGACAGGAACAGGGTTCTGGTACAACCATACACTGGTATTAATATAACAGGGAGTTGGTGGTGCAAAGCCTCACTAGCTTCTTGACAGGAACAGGGTTCTGGTACAACCATACACTGGTATTAATATAACAGGAAGTTGTTGGTGCAAAGCCTCACTAGATTCTTGATAGGAACAGGGTTCTGATACAACCATACACTGGTATTAATATAACAGGGAGTTGGTGCAAATCCTCACTAGCTTCTTGAAAGGAACAGGGTTCTGGTACAACCATACCCTGGTATTAATATAACAGGGAGTTGGTGCAAAGCCTCACTAGCTTCTTGACAGGAACAGGGTTCTGGTACAACCATACACTGGTATTAATATAACAGGGAGTTGGTGCAAAGCCTCACTAGCTTCTTGACAGGAACAGGGTTCTGGTACAACCATACACTGGTATTAATATAACAGGGAGTTGGTGCAAAGCCTCACTAGCTTCTTGACAGGAACAGGGTTCTGGTACAACCATACACTGGTATTAATATAACAGGGAGTTGGTGCAAAGCCTCACTAGCTTCTTGACAGGAACAGGGTTCTGGTACAACCATACACTGGTATTATTATAACAGGGAGTTGGTGCAAATCCTCACTAGCTTCTTGACAGGAACAGGGTTCTGGTACAACCATACACTGGTATTAATATAACAGGGAGTTGGTGTAAAGCCTCACTAGCTTCTTGACAGGAACAGGGTTCTGGTACAACCATACCCTGGTATTAATATAACAGGGAGTTGGTGCAAAGCCTCACTAGCTTCTTGACAGGAACAGGGTTCTGGTACAACCATACACTGGTATTGGAGTTGGTGCAAATCCTCACTAGCTTCTTGAAAGGAACAGGGTTCTGGTACAACCATACCCTGGTATTAATATAACAGGGAGTTGTTGGTGCAAAGCCTCACTAGCTTCTCGACAGGAACAGGGTTCTGGTACAACCATACACTGGTATTAATATAACAGGGAGTTGGTGCAAAGCCTCACTAGCTTCTTGGCAAAGTAAAGTTATTTTCCCAATCACCCCAAAAATACTTATTTTTTTTACTCAGGGCTATTTAATATTAAGTTTATAATCATAGGGTTTAATTATCAAATGACTGACAAACTAACTTAACCTAGGACAGCAACCTTGAATGTTATATACCAACTCTATCGGCAATTATTATATCGTAAGAACACGGAAAGGAAATACTTCATTCTAAGGTTATTAGATTTAATAAAATCTATTTCTTATATTCATACTAAAGGTGGAATGGAAGGGGCCGCGAGGAAAGCGAGTGTTTTTTGCAGTTTTTATGCCAAAACTTTTTTTTCTAAAATAAAAAAAATATTGCTCTAGCACAAACATTGAGATTAATTTTCTTCACATGGTGACCCCAAAATTTCTAGAATATATGTCAAGGGTGTTCTGGAATTTAATGACAACTTTTTTTTTATCTTTATTACCCGCCTCAGTGGCGTAGTTAGCTAACGCGCTTGTCGTGTTGAGCTCGACTGCTGAGAACGGGGAGATCGAGGTTCGAATCTCGGTCGGTTGAACTGGGGGTGGTTTTTCCTAAATGGTTTTACACTCTCCCTCCACGCAAATGCGGGTTCACTTCATCTAATTCAACCTTCTCCAATTCCTAATCCATTAGAGTAATTAGTACTTAAAGCGTATAACCCGAACGGGTAGTAAGACGCGGTGCTAAATATTATTATTCTCTTTATTTAAAAAGTCTGTTATATAATGACACCATGCTTATGACAGATATTCAACAACCGTTGATATAAACACGCGAAGAAAATTAAACTTATTGGGTATTGTGTGTATTTGCATTTGCTATGCGCGTTTTGTTTTACCGTTGTCAATTTCTGTTGCCATTGTAGTCTTTTAAAAAAAAATCTAAAATGTAGCGACCGAACGGGGTCCTATTTTGTGCGCGTGATAGAATAAATAATTATAAGCCTGAGTTGTTTAATTCATTGTTTCTCCCGGTTGTTATAAATAGGGATTCCTCAGCCGTCAATCCCGAACAAAACTGTTTGTTTCTACTTGAGCAATATTATATTTATTTTGGCCAAAAAAAATGTTAGCTATAAAAACTACATAAACACTAACATTTTCTCGCGTTCTCTTCCATCCCACCTTTAATCATGTGTTCTGAAGCTGTCAATTTTGACAGGAAATATCCACGTCACAATACTAATGATATAGCAAAGGGTTATAACTGCTGACCACAACTAAATATGTTTACATTTTCTAAACGGCTCTTCCTACCACGCTCTTACAGTAAGTCACCGGCCCTAGGGTGGAACCAGCCTCCTCTTAAATTTGACCTTCTTCCTAGTAAATAGAAAGGCCTCAGACAAATATTTGATAACTGTAAGATAGCTCGATGTAGCAGCCCGGTGGCTCAGACGTGAAGCTATCCTTGGAAACTACAGTAGCCCCATGGCTTCTTTGGTGCTGACTGACAGCTGAGAGCTTTGAAAAGTTACCAGACCAATTTATGTATCCTTACGCCGAACAATATGATCTGCAAAAACATGTGTTTAGCAGCTGTCACTTCTGACGGTCAAAATTTAGTTATATAACTAAATGTTGACTGTCAGCTGTCAGTCAGCACCAAAGAAGCCATGGGGCTACTGTAGTGGTTAAGATAAGAGCCTGAACCGGTGGTAATATTCGGTGCTTAAAAAAACTGGTGAAGGGCATTCCAATGGCAGAATGACGAGTAGGGCCTCGTTTGGTCGAACGGTGACAAATATAAGTTAATAATGACTCTGTTTAAATATTTAATACATGTGGGAAAACCACTAGCGATAAAATCACCCTCTCTATATGACTGTATTTAATAGATATAACACATATTAATCGCAACCGTTTAACAATTTTATAATTATGATGTTAACTATTTTCATTAATTAAAAACCAATGGGCTACTTTCGTGTTAGAGTAAACTGCCGAAGACGTGGAGATCGGGGCCCGATCCCGGTTGGGTGCACTGAGGGTGGTTTTACCTAAATGGTTTTCCACTCTCCCTACACGATAATGTGGGTGCATTTCTTCTCAATTAAGCCTCCCTAATACATAACTCATTAGTTAAACTAGTACATAGGCGTATAGCCAGAACGGGAAGTAAGAAATTCTGCTAAAAATATATTAATTAAAAACCAAATTAAACCACAATGCTTGACTACTTAAATAAAACAACCCTGTTACTCAACATACAAGCCAACTAATATTGTGACTCCAAATAGTTTACAACCACCATTTAATATCACACTCCCGCGCTTAAGCCTAAAATCAGTCATCATGGCCCCCTCCCCCTCCACCCCCTACCTCAAGTGTGTAGAAAGACATTTTTTCTGGCGGTGGATATAAAAAAATTACTATACTTTTAGCCAATACAAGTTTTTTTTATGTATAAATGAACCCCTTAAGGGAGTTCACTGAATTCCATGGGGGTGGGGGGTATGGATCCCCCAACACTCTCCTTTCTACGCCTTTGCCCCCCCCCCCTCCGTTGTTTATGGACTCACCTTGTATCTGTTGAGGTTGTTGGAAGGCTCGTAGGTTTTGCCGATCTCCATCTGCTCCTTGAAGCGGTTAGGTTCGTGGACTTTATTGAATAGCCGCAGAATTTCTTTCTGTTTGATCAGGAAGTCCTTGTCGGCTAAGAACACACATCCTCTTATAATCAACCCTCCCATTATACTATACGTCGACACAAAACAAAACAACATTAGTAGATAACCTGCTTTGTAGCGAATAATATTATTGGATTGCGTTTGATAAAAAGTTGTATTTAGGTATAACAATTAGGCAATTAAAATATATTTTCCTGGTAAAAGCAATGGCAAATTAACTAAAATTTAAGTAGTTAAATGAATAGAAAAATTAAGGGTAAAGTTCTCTTATATCTTTAAGTATTTTTCCTTTGGTTACAATAATGGTCATTAATGCTATTTCAAACACCTGTTTTATTTCTTTGGTCAATTATATTTGGTTCAAGGAATTAAAATTCCAGGACTAGAAATGTTTTGGTTATTGAAATGTTAAGAAGTAAATTGTAACAGTACAGTTGGTACTAATTGTACGACACATTATCTCAGGCTGTAGTGTGTCTGCTTACTGAGATAAAGGTCTCGGGCTCGATTTCCGACATAGCCGAAAAATTATCATTGATGAAAATATGGGCTTACACTTCCACATTGATAAATTAACGGCTAAGGACTGGATGTTGTGCCCATCCTAGTGTTAAGATATATTATAAGGTATATGAAGCTACGACAGGATTATCCAGCCGGCAGCGGGAAAATAAATGACATGAATAAAAAACTTACCCAGGCGATGGAAACAGTAATAAATGTAAAAAAAAGTTGGTTCTATTTGTTTTCTGACCATTTCGATCAACATTGGTAAAGGAAGATTAAGTATGATACTTTGAAAAAATATGTGAAGTTTCAATATCGTTAATTTTAGTTTAAATCTTCCATTTACTATTATTTTTATTTAAATGCCAAAGTATTCATGTTCACACACATATTCAGTTTTGTTTTATTTATAATAATTTATACATTGAAAAATGTTAAAATGAACTTTAAATATATTTTAATGATCATTTTAATGTGCCAAGTAACAGTTCATAAAATTAGGTCTTGCGAAATTTCGGTACTCTAAGCATTAGTCATCTACAAATATTTTATCTATTGTAATGATGAAATGAATATTTATGACTATAAAATATTTAGTAATACCTATTATAGTATTTTATATTATTAGTAATTTAAATATGTAATATATTACTAGTTTTGGTGATACAATTTGTATTAATATTACAATTATTAAATAGGTTATTATGATATAGTTATATTTTAAATTAATATTTATTTGTAGCAAGTTTTGTTACCCTTGTAATTCTTATTGCTTAAATCTATTGTTAAATGAATAAAAATGTATATTTTTATATTAAACTCACAACTAACACTGTTAGATTAATATTTTATTAGTTGATTTTAAAAACTGAACCAGATAATGACTAAATAGATCATAGTTTATTTTTACAATATATAATTTTATCTCACATTTTTGTGTGTATCTGTCCATTAAAAGAAGTTAACTCACGTAATGTTAAATAAATATAAATGTGTATGAATAAAATCATTTAACATATTCAGGACTAATAGTTCAACCAGCACTATTGGCAGTAAGGCTTAATTATTTCGTGGCAGAATTATAAAAAAAATACATTTTCATTCTCTAAAATGTTTATTATGTAAAAAAAATATTTTAAGCATGTGTTGATTTATTAAATAATGTAAAATGCATAACTGGCCTCCAGAGGCCAAGAATCAGCATTAATAACATTTTTAGTTTATGATTTTCGGTTCTCTCTGCAGGTGAATTTTTTATTTTCCTTCAATTAACAAGTTTCCTTAGCCTATTTAATTAAATTAATTGCTATTCAGTACTGTCAGAATTCACTTTTCTCCTCCTGTTACCTGGCATTATATAGCTAAGTCAATGATAATCATTACTGACACAATTAATCTCCATATCCTAGTCCTAATGTTATGAAACAATATTGTAGCTAAGTGAAACCATGTCATCATACCTGGGACTTCCCCCCTGGTCGACTTGGCGGCCGCCAGGTGGCAGAGGGTGGCGCACACCAGCGCCAACACCCACCTCATTCTCGCTAATTTACTAATAAACAACAATCAACAGGGAACTGATAGCCGCGCACCTGCCGGACGAGTGATAAGTTAAACCAGCGCCACCTTCACTATTTATCCCCTGGAGCAACCCCCTCATCTCGGGGACATGTGGAGAGAACCAGATGGAGACGTGTGCAAAGTTTTGGATGTGCCACGAGAACCCTCATTGGTCGGTTCGCAAGGTCTACCCCTACGTTCTCAAGAAGGCACTCTCTGTGCCGTGTGCACCTTTGGGTCGTGCGCAGAGCTACATCCGGTGCACTCCGGTCCGGCAGGACGGTTCCAATGTCAAAGGCCAGGCAACAACTATTATTTAAATTACCCCTTGACATGTAGTTATCTACCAGTTTATTTGTAGGGCCACATGTCCTTACTGCCCTTTAGGGTTATATTCCAACGTCACACTCTATTAGCTAAGTACGCAGTAGACATAACTTGTGGTCTGAGGCATCAGGTCCGCTATGTATTGGATTGTTAATGTCTCTGATGTGACTTCCCCACAATATATTTATCAGCGTAGTTTTTACATCCTCTCTCCACACTAATGTGAGGGTGAACCTCTTTGAAACAACCCTCCGTTACACCTACACCACAGAGTAAGTGTCATTTAGTCTTGTTTGAAGTTAAAGGGGAGGGTGGGGTTCAATTCCCTGTCAAGTGTACTAAAGGAATTTTTTCCTAAATTATATCCCAGTCTCCTTTCATGTGAGGGGTCATCCATAATAAACGTGACACTTTTTTATTACTTTTTTTTTACCCTTCACCCTCCCATGTAACACCAAGTAGACAATTAGTCTAATCCCTCCATCCTCCAATATGTGTTACGTAAGAGTGAATGCCATTAGTTCCTTATTAATATTAGGGTACACCTCCCTCTAATTATTCCTTCCTCACCTCTACCTAATTAGTGTAAATAAATGAGTAGCCCGGTCGAGTAGTATACTTAATAATACAAACTATAAGAATAATTACATAAGAACACAATTTTTTGTCCGTGCGTTCCCCTACGAGTTCCTAGCACACGTATGCGTATTAGTTACGCTATTGTTCTGGGGATGAGGTAGATTTTATTTAAAGAAAATGAATTTGCATTTGCGTGAGGAGTGGAAAACATTTAGGGAAAACCACGCTCAGGTACGCAAGATTTGAGCCCCGATCCCACTGTCATCAGCAACCTAGTCTATTTCGAAAGTAAAGCCTTAAATTATCATGCTGCCACTGATGAAGCTCACAATTTACAACCAAACAATAATTTAAATAAGTAAATAGAGACTAAGTAATCGATTAAGTGAATAACATTACTTCAAACCAATAAACATGATTTGTAATGATATAAAATGCAACGAATAATACCTTATGTTTGAATATTTAAATATTTAATATTAAGGTATTTAGTAATAGGGGACTTTATTAAATATGTATCTGAGCTTGGTTCTTCTTTTGTGTTAAAAATCAAATTCGGCAAAACGAAGAGCTTACACTGCGGATACAATGGCCAAGAAGGTTGAGATTGTAAACGCCACTGAGATGAAACATTTTTTTATTTCTTCAAGACCGAGAAGGGAAATGAATGCTTACCTACAAATTTACAGGAAATTTTGATGTTACAAGTATTAAAAATATATAGGGCATCGCAATGAAGTCTGCGAGGGAAGAGCGTTTTTAGCTCTAAAAAGTTTCCAATACTTTTATAATAGTAATAAGCCCTAATAAGAAATAATTTTTCATAATAATCAATAACAAATCTAAATAGAACGTTTTTAAAGCTAAGCTAAGATGATGTGATTTCAAGCACCACCCGCTTATTCAAGCTTAGATCCAAACAAGGAATAATACAGCGAACTTTAATTAATGAGTAAATATTATTTAGTACATACAAACAATTTAAATGAACGAGATATTATAAGGTCAATATGATAGTGAAAGTGGAGTTTATTGTATAGGAAAATAACAAAAGTTCATTTTTTATATGAACTTATCTGACAGGAAAGTTACTAGATCCACTTTCACGTATTCATTTAATTCAAGTCATGTTTTTTTTAGCACCACATATTACTACACGTTCGGGGTTATACGCTTATGCAATACTTACTCTAATAGTTTTAGGGATTAAGTAAGGTTATATTTAGAGGAAATGTACCCATATTTCCGTGGAGGAAGCATGTAAAACCGTTTTGAAAAACCACCCTCACCACACTCGACCAAGATTCAAGCCTTGATCTCCCCGTCATAGGCAGTCAAGTCTACTGCGAGAGTAGCACCTTAGACTATACGGCCATCAAAGCGGGTAGTACACTATATATATCTGTATATAAAGGGGAATGGACCAAAGTTTGAGTTAGCCCTGGGTATACCATAAAGGTCTGGAAGAAATTTTGAGGCGTATGCATTTATTTTAATGTAAAACTATGTAGCTATATTACAAATATATTCTAAACTAATTTACACATTAGTGAGGTGGTCCAAAACTAAAAATTTTCGGGAGTAAAATAATGTGCTGATATAAGTTGAAAACTCTAGTTTGTTCGAAATAAATTGGATCATTTTAATCTTGAGCAAAGAGTTGAAGGGCAACATGCCCCAGAAACTATACTAAATCTGTTACAGTAGGTTGATTTTTCACAGACCCATGTAGGATTTCAAATACATAGTGGATATTATTAAATACTTAGATTATTATTATTATCATCATCATCATCACCGCGTCTTACTACCCGTTCGGGTTATACGTACTTACACTAATGTGTCATGGTAGGGTGATTGTGAGATGAAATGGTGGACCGACAGTTTAACGTGGGATCCGAACCTCGGTCTCGGCCTGGCATTCCCCACATTCACAAGTTGTGATTAATACACGTCTTGTCAGAGGGGAAGGAAGGGTTTGGCACTCAGATAAATCTGTGCCGGGACCAAGGATTGAGCCCTTGCCCCCCAGCACAGAGGTCCAACACCTTACCCCTAGACCACCAGGTCACCGATTAAATACTTAAAGAAAGTATTTAAGATAGATTATTGTAGTTACAAACATTTGTTTAAGTTCCTGCTTTATACACAGGCGTGACAACATTGATTTCCATGCTGAGGGGAAAGTTTAATTTTACCTAATAATGTTGATGATATAGGCTAATAATAGACTCGGAATGTTGACACAGCCTTTAACAATAACACTTAGGATTATATTTGTCACAGCCCATCTTGATGATCTCAACATATTTTCTCTAGCAATACAGGGTTCATTGTGCTGGCCACACGAAACACTCTATCCACATAAGTTGGTACTATCTTCGCCAACAGATGGTGGCTACTCAGTATGGATCGATTGCGGGCTGAAACCACATAGTTTATAGAGATATTCAGTGGTGTGATGTATAATAGGATTATGGGAGAAAGAAATTTTAGAACATACAAACTTTTTTTGTGGTCATTCATGATAAAAGCTTACAAAAATATCTGTGTATTTTTTCTACATATTGATAATATAAAAAAATAACAGCTTCATGTCACATGGCTTGACGTAAGAGTTCGTGAAATTAGATCTGATATATTTCCTAGTTGTCAGTTAAGGTTCTTTCTATGAATATTGGACTGAATCAAGGATACATAGACATACTAGTTTCAATAACAAGGCGTGACGGGTAAAATGTAATTACATACAGAATGAAAGTATGTTCCAAAATTGAGTACTATTAATTAACTATCAGAGATAATACTACCATTAATTTATTAGACGTGAAGACTTTATTCACACAATTAAATCATTCCAAAAATACTTGGGTTTTCTTTTGAAAGTATATTATATTGAGTTCATCCAAATTAACATATTTATGGCTAATGCCGTTTTAGATAAGCTACGATTAATCTAATATTAATATATGATATTAACAATAACAATAATGGTAAAGCACCAGTGGGTATACAAATAAAAAGGCGTCCTCCTGGTCTAATCTGGTTTGCCAGCTTCCAGCCAAATGAGGTTAGGGTGGTTTTTCCTAAATATTCTGCGGTCCCCCTCCACGCTTGTTCCAGTGAACACTTCTAGCATCGTATCCTTATAGCATTCACCTCTTATATCCGATAATATATGCTGTGCTTTAAACTCATTGTTTAGTTAAAATAACACTCATTGTGTTAGTCTCAAGCTCTCAGTGTTGAGTCCCCACAAGTAAATTTATTAATATTATAACATATTGAGGAATTTTTATTTTTATTTTAGAGTCTTGTTTGCACATTCTCGTATGTAAGTATGTGCAAGCCGATAGTCGAGTGGGAAGCTAGGCTGTGTTGATGTTGACATGCCTTGTTCAACAATGCAAACACGTGACAAAACAACACTAACAGGATCAAACACAGTCTTCAACATAACTGCCCTGTGTAGGATGTTAATAATATCCCCTGAGTAGCCTTGGTTCTTATCCTACCAGTGCTTAAATAATCTAATATTCGTAGTATAGTCCCAATATACTAACATTACTGGCGCTAGTGTAGAGTGTTTGGTTTCAAGTGCACAGCTTAGTGCCAGTATAATTGCTGCTTGAGATATTATATAACAACAAACAATGTATAGTTCCATGCTCCATGTCTCACTATCCATCCATGTGACACGTATATTATATTTAACAGGCCTGATAGAATATAGAAATAATTTACCAATATTCTCGTTGAGGGAAAGGGTTAAACCATCAAGGAAATTAAACTCAGTACACCTAGTAGGGATTCGAGCCCTGACCTCCCCATCACAAGCACATCAGACAAAATGATACCAACGTCTTTGCCAATGCATTGTACCTGATGACAAACTGATCCTTATTCGTGATGCCCCTTTATGTTTCTCAAGTATGCTATCCGCAGAGAAGTTTTGTACTGCAGATTGCCAGACAACCATCATGAAGGGTCTATCAGGAACAGGCCTCTACTAACACCCCAGTAACATCTGAGTTACGTTATATTTACACTAAAGTGGTCGAGTCTATGGTAGAATTTTGGAAAGAAGAAACTTTAAAAGAGTAAAAACAATGTTTCGCGGTAAAAAGTGATAGCATTGTACTATTTTACTGGAGTTACTTTATAGGCATGTATAATTTTTTTAATTAAAAGTGACGGCTACAGAGCAAAGGACCTGACAGATATAGTCGCTTTTCTGGGAGTCAGATAAGGTTCTTACCTTGGAAATTGGACTGTATGTACAGTAGCCCCATGGCTTCTTTGGTGCTGACTGACAGCTCACAGCTGAATTCCGACAGTCAACATTTAGATATATACCTAAATTTTGACTCTCAGAAGTGACAGCTGCTAAACACATGTTTTTTCAGATCATATGGTTCGGCGTAGTGATACATAATTTGGTCTGGTAACTTTTCAAAGCTGTCAGTCAGCACCCAAGAAGACGTGGGGCTACTGTAGATTTAAATCATGTTCGGAGACCCTATTCTAAGACTGAAGGGAGACTAAAATAGTTTATAATTCATGAGCTTATATAAATATATCCATTTGGAACGTTCAATGAAAACAATGCCCTTTTTGTTTACCCATTGTTGAATTTATCGATAACAAATAATCAGCCATGATATGATCTGCTATTTAAATGTCTTAATGTGTTTTATATTTGTAGAGTAATAATTAATAAAGTTATTTATTATATTTTCTTTTTATTGGAATCAAAACCACCTTTCAATCATTTCTACATTAATTTATAATTTTTTATCTCTAAATATTTTTGATATATTCGTAAACACATGTTAGTTTCACCAATAGAAAACCATGTGATGAACCAATCCTAATCATTATTTGTTCCCACTGATTAATGTTTTAATGAACTCGAGAGATACACCGTGTTTATTCTAGTACATCTAATCATTTAGAGATGATTGACAGTAGCGTACCATTATTTTGGAGTGGTTTATCACAAAGAGTTTAAGGACTTTCTCAGCTCCAGGCTCTAATAATTAATAATACTACTATTAATAATCGTTATTACCTTTTAATTGATAAAAATGATAAATATTTACCAAATAAAACTCGCATTTAGCTTACTTTACACCTGCTGGAAACCATTGCCTGCTTTTCATAGTATTTAAATAGTCCATGTATATATCTGAGTGGTTAAGGATATAAGGATAAGGATAAACTACTTTGACTGGATGCTACTGCCTTGGGTTTATTTTGTTTGTAGCTCGTGTACTGACTTATTTATATGCTTAAAAATAGTATGATATAATAATCAAATAATCATAATAGTCTTTTTTTAAATAATTGCTAAGATATTGCTAAGTAAGTTATCCTTTTCAAAAAGGTCAAAGCATTTTTTTTTATCAATACACTCTTAAAAGCATACACTTTCTATGTGTTGCTTGACAGTCGGCGTGAAAAACAAAGGAAACGATTTCAAAATTTAATTTTATAATGAAATATATGGTATTTAACAAATTAAATATAGATATTATTATAATATTTATATTCAATATTTGTGGCATATAAAAGAATATGATATAAGTGAGAGTTTTGTAATAGTTATACATCATTCTATACAAATACAAAGTATGTTTTAATTTAGAAAATATCTGGAATGACGGGTGTGTTCCAATTTGAATAGTTTTCCGGTGACTGGAAGGTCAGTGATCTAATCGAATCCAGGATTACTGATGGGCCTATCCTAAATGATTTCCACTCCCACTCTACAAAACTTCAGGTACATTTGCCATAATGTCTACCTTACTCATCCATACCCTTTATGTGGATAGCTCATACGAGTAGTGAGACATGAAGCGTGAATTGAAAAAATTACATGCAAGCATAATCACATGTTTTACAAACTAGCTTAATCTCCCAGGACAACCACTATTATCATCGCACCATCGACGCCCTAGCAAGAGAAGCACACAAAGAATACAAAGTAGGATTAAGACATGTGCCCAGGTATCTTGTTTTTAAGGTGACTCCCAATTTATCTTATCCGACCACGCCATTATAATCTCTCTGTACTCTATAGTTAGTGAACCTGCCTCCGGTCAGCGTCTGAGGGTCACCTCTAGTTCCTGTTTACGTCCTGTTTATCGTCCCGTGGACATTGGTCATTGCGTGGGTGTCACGTATACATCTAGGGTGACCTCAAGACTGGTTAGAAGGAACTAACTCGAGATATGTCTGGTTAAATGAGTCTAACTCGAGATATATTGGGTTTTAATGGTCTAACTTGAGAAATGTTTGGTTTAACGAGTTTAGCTAAGGGTATTTAGTTTGACGAGCCTGACTCGGGAGATGTCTGGTTCGACTGGTTAAAATCAATAACTGTCTGGTTTGTATGTAGAGTCTAACTCAGTAGATGTCTTATTTGACGAGTCTAACCCAAGAGATTTTGACGCTTAAAATAGAGGTTATAGTCAAAAAAATAAACTATCTTATTTTTCTTGGAAAATAAAACCCTCCTTATCTATCTTGATACTTTACATTCCCCCGCTTTCCCACATTTTAGGCTCTGGTGAAATTTCAAATCATCATCTCATGCAGGGTATGGCAAGAAAATATTGAATAATTATCTTTCCTTGTAGTTCAGTGGCAAGAAAGGATGCCTATTAGATTAGCTGACTTGCATTCCATCCGACATCCGACATCTTGTTTCCAAGGCATAAAGGATCTGAAGGTACCGGGATCGATGAGACGGAAACGTATCACTATGAAATAAAGTTTGGTCTCCAAGTATTAAACTAGCGGTCAGGGGTCAGGTTGAAGTGTTTTTATGAAATTAAATGAGAGTAAATCACTCAATAATCATACCACTAGAACCAAGAAATAAATTGTATGAGCTTGTCCTACCACAAAAACACTAATATTTCTTGTGCTTGGATTGGTCTATTAAGTGGTTGATGTTGCTGTCTTAGGTTATCAATTTTGTAAACCTTACTTAGAACGACGCACCTTTCAACTATAAAATAATTCTGGAAATCACATTGTTATTTTTAATGATATTTAACATGTACCCTATTTTTCTACATTATCCTCTAAAATTAGTGAAATTTGATAATAAAAAATTGAAAGTATTTTTTTAATCAATTTTGTTTTGTATACATTTTGAAAGGTGAAACTATTTTCAGTTTCATTAGCCAAGATAGATAGCTATTCATATGTACCAAATTTGAATAAAATTGGTTGAATACTTTCAGCATTAATAAAATGCAGAGAGAGAGTTACAAGTACATTAAAAAATTACATTTTTGGAATCAGTAGAGACAAAAATTAATATGAAGTTATTATGACATAACTTTTCTCCCTGTATCATAACATGTTATCTAAACTTTGTATATTTAAGAAAGTAAAATAATGTATAATATTTAATGTCAAAGTTGAAATTCCCAGAAGTTTCAGAGCCACGAGAAAATTTTCCACGCTCTTTTGTTTGTTGTTCCCACTAGATTCGTGTCAAATAAAGGTCAGTGATTAGTTCTTATTTTGGTGGAGATCATAGGTCACAGTATCCCTGTTCTGGAACAAACATGGACCATCAAACAACAGTGTTTTATCAACTACCAAGAGTCTTGTGTACAATTCTGTAACCATCCATCATACCATGTTTGTTTGACGATAAATTAATATGATACAACCTTATCAATAGGTTAAGTGCACGTACTCTCACTGGGAGGTTAAATAAAAGTTTAAAGGGTCCTGGTTCAACCTCCAGTTGGTGTAGAAAACAAATAATTTGTATTTTGTCCTCCTTGCCCTCCACGTCTTAATACCTATCAGGGCTACCTGCATATTTACACTAATTCCTTTTTACCACGTTCTATTACTCATCAGGGATATCTGCATATCTACACTTATTCATTTAGGATTCATCAAGGAAAAATCCCCTTAGTACAACCACCCGGGATTTAAACCCCAACCTCCCACGTCTCTGAAAAATCTAACTAAATGAACTTTAGACCAAGTTCTCAGTATTTTGAAATAAATGTCCCTGGTTGTGAATATGCGATATAATCTAGCCATCTGGGCGCATGCCCTGGTAAAAGGAAATCTTAATACAATAACAAGTTGGACATAGTTCACCTTATTGTCAGCTAGTGTATCTATGAATTTCAACAAAATTCACATAACCCGTAAAATATTTAGTTTAATAGATTTAGAAAGTTTATTCTTGAGTAGGCCAATTTTTAAGTGAGTAAAGAGTACAACAATATTTAAATAACTTTACAAAAACTAAATAATTTTTATAAATAAGTTTATTTACCCAATTTAAAATTATCGCAGAATAAAATGCCATGATTGGAGTGTTGGTGGTGTAATAACTCAATCTTCACGGTCTAAGGCAGTGTGGTCCAAGTAAGACCCGCGGGCCGAATGCGCTCACTTAAAATTGGTTCCTCACAGTATCCTAGAGGGAATTCACAGGAACACCCTCGTTGGGAAACGTAAAATAGATAGTTATTCAAACCAAAATATTTATTTAAAAAATTTATTAATGCATTTTATTATACATTTATTTGATAATTAAAAATATTTATAAATACATAGTCTATTTGTAACGCTAAGTTGTTTCGTGAATATATATGTGTGTGTATGTATGTGCATATTTCATAATACATTTTTAGGAGATTAATAATTTTTTTTGCAGTAAAATTTGAAAGAATCTTATAACCCAAAATACATTTCAAATTATATTCGTTTTAAAAGTAACAATCGTTTACAAAGGGATTTTGTAGTCTTAATTAAGTTGATGGGATAACATAATACATAATTTGTTCAGCTCACGGTGCAAACTGATGGTCAAATTTGGTCTTTGGGATGAAAAACGTTGGACCTACCTCAAGTAAGGCATCACTGTCGCAATTCGCTATTGCTGGTGACTGGGGGATCAGGTTATGAATCTCATCCGGGTATACCAAGGGATTATTTTTCATAAATGGTTTCCCACTCTCACCCCACAAAAATGTGAATAAACATCTTCTAAATTCCATATTCCGAACCGCACCACATCAGTGTATTAATATAATGTGTATAACCAAAACAGGGAGTGGAGTGCAGTGAAAAATAGGACTGGAAATTGCTAGGCCATATAAGTACAGTCCCGTCCAAAAAAGAGTCATACATGTCAAGATTTCGTTCGGCCTGACTGGACATTTTTAACGATAGAACTGTACAGCTTACGAATAAGTAATGAGTTATTTTTAGTGTTTTATGATCACGCCAGTTTCGAGAGCATTAATAACTTGATTGCAAAACGCGAGTAAAATTTTACTACCTTAAAAAATCGTATTCACATAAATGGTTTTAGGACTGCATGGTTTGAGGGTATTTCTAAAAAACTCATAAATAAAATAAATTGCAAACCAAATTAAAAGTTGATTTATGGATGTTTTTTGGTTGTTTTATAAATTTAATTCAGAGTAAAAAATACCATAAAATCTATTTTCTTTAATCTCTTTAGTTTGAGGTACTCCCAAAGAATAACCGAAGACGTAAAACCAAAAATATAGCTCCAAGTAAATAAGTTAATAAAACATAAACAATTTCAAAATGTTACTTGAACTATTTAAATTATAATTTATTATCTTAGTGTATTTTTTATCGCCGCGCCTTACTACCTGTTCAGGCTATACTCATATATGTTAATTAGGTACTCTAACGAGGTTGGGATGAAGACGGAAGTATTTTAAAGCTAATCTATCTTCATTTGCATGGAAGGAGAGTGGGAAAGCCTTCAGAGAAAAAACCCTTAGTAGACCTGACCCAACCAGTCTAACACGAGAGTGACGCCTTAGACCATTTGGCTTCTTAAGAGGGTGAGTTGGTGTAACTAGTATTAATGAAAAAAAAAGGATTATTTACACAAAATTCCTTATTTATTCCGAGTCCTATTGACCGTCCAAGCTATCCTTGTGTTTCCACTAATAAAGCAGGAATGATTAAGTTATAGCTTATATGATTTATACCATTATATGCATTGATAGAAAGGGAGAACACATTTAGGAAAAATCACCTTTAAACATCCAGCCAGGACTAGAACCCCGATTTCTGTCATCATCAAATTAGAATAGATGAGAATGACACCTTTTATCACGCTCCCAACAGCGTGGGTTTTAATAATAATAATAATAATAATAATACTTAACACCGCGTCTTACTACCCATTTGGGTTATACGCCTTAGTACTAATTAATCTAATGGGTTAGGAATTGGGAATATTAAATATAGAGGAAGTGAGCCCGCATTTTAGTGGAGGGAGAGTGGAAAACCATTTAAAAAACCACCCCAGTTCACCCGAGCGAGATTCGAGCCTCGATCTCCCCATCATAGCTCAACATGAAACCAGTTCATTAGCTAACTACGCCACCAAGGCGGGTGTAGGTTTAAAATACAGTAGGTATTAATGGAAAAAACCGGTGCTTATACATAATAGATGCTCATTTCTAAATGGAAACATTAACAAAGTCAATATTATAGGCTATAATGTAGGCAGTAATTTAGTGTTCTCTCAGCACCCCCACGACAACTATGCTCCACACGGCACTCTTCATAGGGGGCGTGGCACCTCCCAGTGAATATAGAGGGAGGGAAGGAACACGGGATTCATGTACTTGACCTCCCTCTCCAGTCTACATAACGCGGCAAGTGTTGACAGCTGACTATTCAGAGGCCATCTTGACGTTCTCTGGGCCTGATATCGTCGCAAACCGATACAACCATGAGATTGGCTGGACTGTGGCTACTCGCACTGTTCTGCGCAGGCGTCGTATGTGTTGCGCATGCGCAAGATAAAGGTAGTGTTGGTGACTAGTAATATCATTATACAGTTGAATTAACTTTTTAAATCTATTACTTATTAATTATAATGTACTTATATTCCCATACATTATTGTTTTATGGCTTTTTTCAGAGCTTAACATATTGTTAAGTTTACAAGCATCCAATACCCCATATGTAGGGAACTCAAAATCACACACACCTCACATGAATTCGCACAATTCACATATAATGGGCCATTAAGTAGTATGTTTGAATATATAATTTAAAGGTCCCATGTTCGATTACCAGCATTCCCGGGATATTTATCACTGGTGAAATATGGGCTCCCTCTATCATAGTGAAAAATTGATGGTCACGAGGTCAGGGTGTTGTGTTTGTTCTAGTATAGCGTTAGTATGTAGTCCGTGTGCCGATATAATCAGTTGGTTGAGAAAGTTTTATTAATTTTCACTAGTAAAATAATAAACTCGAATGGAATTAAGGAACAAATATATAGACTATTGATTCGTGCAACAAACTATATTGATTTTCTCTATTGGGCTTTTAGGCCATCCAAACTCTTTGCCAATGGCAGAATACTATGTATTATTTAACCCCAGATACGTCTTACAGTTATTTCTTGCTATCAAAATGGGGGGAAATGATTAATTTCTTTCAACT
Source organism: Timema douglasi (assembly GCA_901482245.1). Lineage (NCBI taxonomy): Eukaryota > Metazoa > Arthropoda > Insecta > Phasmatodea > Timematidae > Timema > Timema douglasi. Next base: position 160,205 of record CABEEJ010000309.1, on the reverse strand, counting down.
ATGTTTGTTAAATTTTGACATTAAATTAGCTAATATTGTTCTTTAGAAGAAATAAATGGGGCAGCTCACAGTGACTTTAACTATATTTGAATCGATTTAGAAATAACCTCATTCTAATTTTTTAGTAAATACTAAACCTACTTTCATGTATTGATACGCCAACAAATGCATTCTGCAGCCGCACTTTTTGGCATTTGGTAAACAGTGTTCCAATAATCTTTGAGTGTCCTTGACGGTCTTTTGATTCCAGCGGACGAGAAGTTCCTGAAGAAACAGTTGCTGGTCCTGAAACTTCTGAGACACATTTCCGAACCCATCCAAGATGCTGAGCTCCACAGCATCAAGAGTTCTTACGATCCCATCAGCTACCTCGCTAACTACGATGTAAGTAATGGTTTCAACCATATATCACACGATATCTACTTAGTTTAAATAAGGTTTCGATGCAATCATATAATATACTTTATCACATAAACTGTTATAATTTGTAACAATATTTACATAAAGCAAGTTATCAGAAAAATCCCCTTATAAAGTTAAGTTTTCCCTGAAAACGTTTATACAGATTCATCATGTGAACAAAACTTCCAGATACCTATATTTAACACGATTATTTAAGTCATTTTGGAACAATTTAAAAATTTAAAAAGTCAGTTATCAGCAAACTACTCTAAAGTAAAATTTTCTCTGAAAGACACATATACAAATTTATCATGTAAACAAAACTTCCAGATAACCATTTTAAACTAATTATTAAAGCCATTTTCTAACAAATTCAATTTTCCAAAATTCAGTCTTAAGTTAACTAAGAATGAATTAATTTTTATCAAAAAAACAAGTGTACGTTTTTATCTATTATGTAAAAAAATCTCCTCAAACGCCGATTTAGAATACAATCTTAAGAGCCCTTTTTGAACAATGTCAAGGTTTGTAAGATAAGCTGTTATTAAGCTACCCTAAAATATTTTTCTTCTAAAAATAAGTAGGGCCTATAGGACTAGTGCTATCTAGGATGTAAAATAATTAATCAGATGTCCATTTAGAATAAAATATTTATTGTTATTTTGAACAATTTCAAATATTCAATAATCAGACATTAGTAGCTTAAAATACTCTTTATATTGGAGCTAGTATATTTTAAACCAAGGTTTCTCCTCATGGTTTGTCCATGAAATACCTAAATATTAATTTTAAATAAAATCCTTAGACCATTTTTACTGTAAGCTCACTTTTAAACAAAACAAATTTTAAAAGCCCCTTGTTTTAATTTACGGGCACATAGAACGACTAAATTCATCCTGTTCGGCTGTCCAAACTCCCCTACCTTACAATATCTATGGTCACACACACACACACACACACACACTCACAATACGGTAGTGTATGATTATATTCTTTAATTTAAATTAGTTGAAAAATGACACATGGACAAGGGAATCGAACCCGGGACACTTAACTTAGTCTACCACTGAGCTATCCAGATTTAGGGTTGTGTTCGGGGTTATTATTCACTCATAGTTTAAGACTGAGTCTGTGATGGACGTGTGTAAATCATCGACTACTATGAGCTATCATTGGTATCACAGCCATCTGTAACCCGGCAGGGCTGTTATGATGCCAAGTGTACAATACAAGATTGTAATTTTAAAGCAAAATTACAATGAATACCAAAACATGGGTTACAAATCATTGCTAACACGTCCATATAGAGGGAATAACTCGGTGGCAGAGCGTTGGTGCTTCAAGCCAAAGGTCCCGAGTTCGAATCTCATGTTCAGGTGTAATTTTTCAGCTAATATAAATCAACTGGAGTGTGGTCCCCTCTCCACGGACAGTGCCATAGCCACAATTATTTGCAGCTTGTGTGTTAACATTCATTGAATGTATGTTTATTGGCTTTAAAGATTAAGCTTGATACAGAATAAGAGGGAACAGCCTAATACTACAATCCTGTCAAGTCGTCTGGCTCCCCCCTGGCAGCAGTCCTCCTTTCACCACTGACACTTAGGAGTAGCATAACAATTTTAAAAACTTATATAAATTTAAAAATTACACCTTTACACGGGAATTGAACCCGGACCTTTGGCTTAGTATGCCAATGTTATAAACACTAAACTCTCCATGAGTCATCCAATGCGTTACCTGATAGCTCGTGATCTTAAGTGATACCTCATATGTAGCTGACAATTTCCACACCTCCATCACAGACTCTGCCTTAAAATATGAATGAAGAATGACCCCAGGTACGGGATGGGTCATGGATAGCTCAGTGGTAGAGAATTAGCGTACTAAGTCAAAGGTTTCGGGTTCGATTCCTGTGTCAATTTGTAGTTTTTCAATTTACAAAATGTGATATTTAGATTTGTCTATAACCGTAATTAACATATATAATAGCATAGCTATTTGTTCCATTAGTTTTGATAAACTTAGACCAGTGATCTTCAAGCTTTTTTGAATCACGGGCCACTTTTTCCACAGCTAAAGTGTTGTGAGCCATCCTTTACATAAAATATGTCACACATAACCTAAGATTTCAATTTCATGTTTGTACAGTTGTACCCAATATAATTTTTCTATACTGTTAAAATAACCTAAAATCTAAAACAAATCATAATAAAAATGTGAACATTAAAGTTTATTCTATAGAAAATAAATTTTTACCTATATAAAAAGGCGTTGTTAAAAAAAATTGGGTCTAATTTGAATTTGACACTTGGCACTGCTTTTCTTAACTAATTTTTCAATATTGTCTTAATGCCAGATGTACTAATTCGAAGGGAGCTTTCTAAGTGGGCGTCAGTCAGTCGGTTCCTCAGTTTCGACTTCACAATGTTTATCCTTGAGAAAAAAATGTCACAGCTATAGTTACTGTCAAAGAGTGATGCTGTGAGCAGAGCATGAGTTCGGAGAGTTGGAAATTGTTTTTCTTCAACATATTTTGAGTAAAATGTCAAAAGATCTACATTCATATATTTCTCTTTTAAATCCGTACCACACTGCAACTCCATTGCTCCATTGGCGCACTGCTTGGCGCATCCTCAACACTCAACATCAACACTAAACGCAGTGGAAAATATGTTGAACAATTTTTCAATGGATTTGAAATCTTGGAAACGCATATCAAAATCGGACCTTAGATCAGTGAGTGCAGTAATGTATTTTTCGTTGTTACGAACTTCACACTGGGGTAGTGTTGGGGAGTGTGTTAATTCACCTTTTTGTAGTTGAAATTCCCACAGGCGAAGTTTGTTTTCAAATGCCTTCACTCGGTCAAAGGGTTTATGTACCAAACTGTTCTTACCTTGTAGTCGTATGTTCAGGTCGTTTAGATGCATAAAGATATCAGTAAGGTATGTAAAATCAGCCATATATTCAGGGTTGTTGAACTGATGGACAGGCTTGCCCTTACTTGCCATGAATTCACGAATTTATTCTTTCAGGTCGAAAACTCTCTTCAGTACCTTATCTCTACTGAGCCAGCGAACCTCTGTGTAATAGAGTACATCACCGTACTCTGAGTCGATATCCTTAAGGAATGTATTAAATGTCCTGTGGTTCAATCCTTGGGATATGACGAAGTTTACTGTTTTTGTTTTATCTTTCATAAAATATTTGAAATACATACTTTTAGTGCACAAGTTTTGTTGGTGTATAATGCAATAATATTGTATGAATTTGCCATTTTGACACGTAGCAGTACTACCTTTTTTCGTATTAGTACCACACCACCTTCATCTTTCCCTACGATTGTAGGAGCTTCGTCAGTAACTGCTCCGGAGAGATTGGTCAACTGTAAATCATATAGCTCCAAAAGTTGAAGAGACACCATTAAAAATATCACTGCCCTTAGTAGTGCCACTCATAGGAAAAAAGCGGCCATTTCTTCTGTTATGGTAAAGTCATGTGAATTCTCCTGCTAAAAATAGCCAACTGGGCAGTGTCAGTCAGTAATGTCAGTACTCTCATCGAAGACCGATGAAAAAAACACAAGCTGAGGAGCACGTTCTTTAAGTGTATTCTCAATATCGTTCGCTAATTCTTCAATCCTTCTGGCCACAGCTGCTCCTGACAAACCAACTTTGGAAAACAAATGTTTATATAATGGACACAGAACTTCAGCTGCCGAATCCATACACTCCTTTACAAATTCGCCATTTGTAAATAGCTTTGATTTCAAAGCTATTTTCTCAGATATAATATAACTTGCCCTTACACTTAATTGACTTTTAACATTTTGCTTCTTAAACGACGTTTGTTGACATTACAGTTTTTTCTTCAAATCGTCCACTTTATCTGATCTCAGTTGCCCTTTAACTGAATTCATTTTAGATGAGTGCTTAGAGTCGTAGTACCACTTTAAATTGTATTCCTTCAACACCACTACCGCTACCGTGTCATTACATAGCAAACAAACTGATTTCTCTTTAATATTTACAAACATATGCAAGTCCGTCCACTTCTCATTGAACACCCTTCCCTCTTCCCTAATTTTTCGCTTCTTGCTTGTGCTTGCAGCCAGTGTTAAAAAACTGAATACAAAAATTAATGTACCAAACAAAGTACAAACAACACCAAGCCACAAAAGGCTGACGCTTACTGAGAGGGGAGGGAGTGAGGGTAGCTGGAAGTCAGCCAGATGTTTGACCTTAAGTTTCAGTGTTGTCACGTGCTGCAAAATTATTGCAAAGACTTCCAATTAGAGGTTTTGGGTTTCAGTTTTACCACCTGCTGCATAAGCATCGCGAAAATTTTCAAACTAAAGTTTTAGTCCTAAAAAAAAGTATTTTACAGAATTTTTAAACAGACTAATTGTTGTATGTAAAATTGGTCCGTGGGCCGCATAAAATTACTCGGTGGGCCACGGGTTGATGACCACTGGATTAGATCGTTAAAAGGCTATGGTTAGTTCTTAAAACTTTTCTTACTCCTTGATCAGATAATTAAAACCGTACGAATGAAATATTTATATGTCAATAATGCTCGAAACTCTATGGTTGAAATAAAAATAAGTTTTAATTATTTTAAAGGTAATTTTGACTGAACGTATATAATATACTCTTTTTTATAAAATATATAAACATTTTAATATCTCACCTTTACAGTGGGACACATTTAGTAGTCGAGTGTACGTACAGTACATTTTAATACGGGAACTCATTTTCTTTTGCTAATATTATTTTACACGTTAAAAAAATAGATCACAATTTCTACTACCTTTAAACCAGGAAATTGGCTAAAACATGTATGTGGGAACTATACCCAGAACTATTTTTGATTCCCTAGATACCTTATTCACCCCCTCCCTCTTAAGGAACCCCACTTCCAACATATTCCAAGATAAGTTTGGTTTAAATTGTTTTATAGGTAGTTTAGTGTTTATTAGATATTTACCATTACTATTTAAACGTCTAATATTGCTACCATATTAAGAAAAATCAAAATGTAAACTCTTATCGCTTCGTAATATCACAATATATGAATGTTGTCTTAAGATAGTTTCATGTATAGACCGAGATTAGATGAAATTATTTTTATTTTAAAATTAAATTTAAGCCCATTTAATATTATTGTGTAGACAGTTTCACCCGATTAATTTTATAATTACTGAAACTATCAATTTAATTGTGATTATATGATGAGTTTACACTATAGATTCTCTAAGAAAATATCTTGAGTCTGTTATAAGAATTTAATAAACTTTGTACAGTACATCCACATAAATGCAAGTATCAGAATATAAAGCTCAACCAAAGGCCTTTCAATTTAAAAGATAGCATTCATATCTGTTCATCAACATTTATTCGATTAAAACTTGTTCCAAGCTATAAAACCCGTATATACATTTTTCTCTTTGGTTTTATTATGACAAACTACAGCATATATTCATCATTGGTTTCCAATCCGTGTGAGTTTTTGACAGTTGAATCGCTGGCCAGTAATTAATTAAAAACCATCATCCCAATTAATTAGGAATTTACCATTCCCCTCTGAAGAGCAGCTGCCATCTTCATTAAGGCTATTTGAACCATAAATTTGACAAAATATTATTTTAAACAACCTTAACTGCAGTGATAATTATATTTTGAGACATATTTTACTATTGAAGTTTAGAATAAATAAATGTAAAGTGTAATTTTATTTTTACATTTTATATCATAATAATATTTTATTTTAAAACAACTATTTATACAATAAAATGTGTACGTGTTGTTTTTAGCACCGTGTCTTACTGCCCGTTTGGGCTATACGTTTGTTTACCAATTACACTGATGGTTTTAGGGACCAGGAAGGTTATATTTAGATTAAGTGTGTCCACATTTTCGTGGAGGGAGAGTGGAAAATAATTTTGGAAAAACCTCCCTCAATACAGCCAACCAAGATTTTAACCTTTAACTACCAGTCATCGAGAGTATAGTACGTGATTATTTATATGCCCTCTAAATTATTTAAATTGTATCGTTTTTGCAGATTTATAAATTTTATGCTTAATATCAATCCAAAATACAATTTTTAAACCTTTTTATATCAATTGAGCTTACCCATAATGTTGTTTTAATACCCACAATTTTCAATATAAAGTTTTTACATGGGATAATTCGACTGAAAATATATATCTTTTGTCACAAACTCTATTTTATTTGCTCAGAGATTCATGATTATTGTCAAAATTCTATCAGTAAAATAACGTGAAATAACGTGTATAGTAATCCAAAAGATAGCCAAATAATATCAATGAAGTAAATAGTAAACTTAAGGAAGAAAGAAAAGATAAAAAAATATATACGTTATTTTAAAATATGCTTTTCACGAAAATAGGATTGAAAGGTATCAACAGTTCTCTAAAGCAGAGATTCCCGAACCTTCTCGGTTCACGGCGCCCTTTAGTGTCATAGTAATTTTTTCAAGGAAGCCCTAGGCCAAAAGAAATACCTAACGGTCCCACGTATAAATACATTTGGCTACTGCAAAACCTATCAAACCTGGGAATACTACTTGGCATTGCCATCCTAATTACTTGTCCCACATTGATATGCGCGCGGTACTATTTTTTTTATCACATCAAGTACCGAGAACGCAGCTTCACAAAAAAAATAATCATGCGGCGCCCCGGGATGCTGCGATACACAGTTTGATATCCACTGCTCTATTTAGGAGTGAACACCTTATATTTTAACTTAAGATTAACTCATTTTCAACGACACCTCATGCGAAATGTCAAAACTCTCTGATAAAAATAAATGGCTAGAAACATAAACCTTGTCTTTTTCAAACAAATAAAATCATTTGTCAACAGGATTACGATAGAACATTTTAAGATAATTGAGGTTGTTTCAGGGATTTTTGAAGTCTAAGAACTACCAGTTTTATAAGAAATACCGTAGTGTGAGCGTCTCCCAATATACAGGATTTACTATGACGGAGATATCGTGGCTAGAATCCAGGTTGAGTATGTTTAGGGTTTTGTCTTAATAAATGGTTTTCCACGCTCCCATCAATCAAATGAAGATACATTTCTTCTAAATTATACCTTTCTCGTCGCCACCCCAATAATGTAAATATGCGAATATCCCAAAGTGTAGTAATAAGTGATGTACAAAAAACAGCCCTCTAGTATTTATACGGCAGGTCATGTGACTTTTGCTCTAGTGTCCTGACTGCGTCCGGTCCTTGGTTCGTGACCTGGACAATGGAATGTTCCTAAACAGGGAGGAGATCTTCAGCCTGTTCCACCCCGAGCACCGCCGCCAGATGGTGACCCTCTTTGAGGCCTTGTATGGTGCCAAGGACTACGACACGTTCTTCAGCACGGCGGTATACTTCAGGGACAGGGTGAACCCTAGGCAATTCCTGTACGCCTTCAGCGTGGCGCTGCTTCACAGGAAGGACTGCAGGGGGCTGGTTCTGCCCCCCGCCTACGAGATCACCCCTCACATGTTCCTCACCACTGACGTGGTCAGGAGGGCCTACCAGGCCAAGATGACGAGGGTGAGTGACAGCTCCTTGACCGCTGTCAAGATCATACAAACCACAGAGACTTTGGTTGAAATCTCGGTGGGGAGAGAATATATTATTTTGTTGGTCGGGTTTGAAAGCGAGTGCTGTAAGAGTGATTCACAACTCACTATAAGCGAAGTCCCATCTGTTAATAGCACATTTGTGTATGTATCTTTGAAGATAGCAATAGAACAAATAGTAATAGGTCACTCGTTTTATTGGGTACGCGGACTGAACATCAAGCTCGTATAGCCTTGCTTGATCGAGACGGGAAGGTCACGGGATTTAAATTTCAGGCAAAGTGCACTCAGGGTGTAGTTCCCAACGCTAAATCCACGCAAATATAACTACATTTCCTCTCAATAATGCCTTCCTTATCCTTATATCATTAGTGTAATTAAATTCGAATATTCTGGATAGTTAGTAAAACTTATATAAAAAAAAGTACCGTGTGTAAAGGGGATTATTTTTTTAGCTAATGTGTTTAGCACAAGCTTATCAATGAAGGGGGCTATAATCATTCGGTGGACACTCACAATTCAAGGTTTGGGTTAATCCCCTTCGAAGAAAACCTGAAAATGAATCGTGTTTTTATTTTTTATAAGCAATAAAAATATTATATTTGACACAAAGAGTAATAATGGTTCAATTTAAGAGTAAAGTTGTTTCGAGAACGTTTAACCTAATTAGCGTGAAGTGTGGATCGAAAACCTACAGTGATAAACTACACTTGGAAAACCACCTTCAGTTTACCTGGCCGAGATTCAAATCTTAACCTCTCTCATAACGTGCTCTCCAGTATGTTGGAGACCCAACACCTTACGCTGCAAGACCACAGGTGCGATGAACCTACCTATTTAAATAGAGTATTTTTTTCGTGAGTTAGTTTTCAGGAATGTTCATCTGGCTATGCTCCAGCATTCCTAGAATCGTAGTGAGTATTTAAATGTAGAGCTCCTTCTTTCTTCGTAATGCACCCACCGAGATTGGAATTCTTGGTCTTCTAGTAAACGGTGAAAATTAAAATAGGAATATAACGCCTTAAGACCAATCGAGCCCGATTAGGAATAAGATATAATGTCAAGGGGCTCCATTATGTGGGTAATTGGTTTTATAAAACCATCTAAATTATATTCTAGTATTAAAATTGTCTCTAGACTAATATTTTATTATGATCGCTAGATAACGCCATTATATAACTCTCTCGGGATGGCTCGTGACCGAAAGTGCTAACGGCAGAAATTAAAGCATACACTTGAAGATAAAATATAATTAAATAGCTACGTTAAAAATATACACGTTTTATATTTGGCGGGCACATCATATTTCACAATAAGATATTATACATTATGAACCTCAGTTTAATTAGTTTAAATGGTTGATAAATTCGTGGCTTTAAAATTAAATAAAAATGAATCATGAGGGATGTGAGCACGAATGCATAATTTTAAGTTCCAAACGAGAGTTTTTAATCAAACTATTTTAAATAGGGCCATTTTAAGAAAATGTGAGGCCCGTGACAGAACAAAAAGTCAGCCTACCCCCCTCTCCGCCCCCACCCACTCTTTTTTCACGGCTGTTTTTCAGTTTTAGCGCTAAACTGATATAATATATTGATGTGTACTCGGAAATTATGTTACTTAATAATTTATCATGTTTGAAGGAATATTAATCAAACCATTAAACGGCTGTACTATATTAAATGAAAACAATCAATATAATTAAGTTAATAAAAGTAGATCCCTTTTGTACCATTGCACTGTTAGATTTCCGTAGACCGACAATAGTAGCACAGTGGTAGCGTATTCTACTAAACTGCAGCACATTACTCGAGTAACGTTAGTCTTAAATTACATAAAGTTAGGGTTTTCAGGAATCTGGAATGGAATACTATCACCAAACGAATACTTATTGCTGCTAATTATCTGTACACCATTTTGTGCGAAATTTATAATAATAACTGTAACTGAAATTAATGATTTTTGAGGGAAATGTTGTCTCCTGGAATGTGAAACCTGGGGATATTGCCCCCTTTGGCTCCTCCCCTCCCTAGGCGCGGCACTGACTAAACCTACCCATGCACGTACTAAAAATGTTAATTCTACAACACAACATTATTGTTCTGATTACCATCTAAACTGACCCGTGCACATACTTACTGGTTAGGCTAGTCACAGTTCCACGTCGTATAATATATGGTTAGAGCACAATTATTGTATAACCAATGAACCAAGACCAATGCTTCTACCTAAATACAAACTATAGAGTTATTTTTGTAAAGTTTAATCCCATTGACAGTCCGTTTGGCAGAACTGATGTAATTATTTGATTTACTCTAGAGTCCCACTGTGATCCCTATGAAGTTCACTGGATCCGTCAACAACCCAGAACAGAGAGTGGCGTACTTCGGCGAGGACATCGGAATCAACTCCCACCATTCCCACTGGCACATGGACTTCCCATTCTGGTGGAAGAAAAGCTACCCTGTTGACAAGGACCGAAAGGGGGAACTGTTCTTCTATATGCACCACCAGATGGTGGCCAGGTAGGACAACCTTCTACATACACCACCAGATGATGTACAAGTAGAACAATCATCTATGTGGACCACCAGATGGTGGCCAGGTAGGACACTCTTCTACATATACTACCAGAATGTGTACAGGTAGGAAAATCTTCTACATACACTACCCGATGGTGTTCAAGTAGGCCAATCCTCAACATGCACTACTTAATGGTGGCCTCTACATACCCCACCAGATGGTGGCTGGGTAGGACAATCTTATACCTACATTATCAGATGGTGTCCACATAGGATGATCTTCTACAGATCTATAAACACAATCGTTGTCCTTTACCCTCCTCAGATTTGACGCTGAGCGTCTGTCCAACAATCTCCCAATGGTGGAACCTTTGGACTTCAACCAGAAGATTGTGGAAGGGTTCGCCCCAGGTGCAATGTACCATAACGGTCAGGAATTTCCTGTGCGTCCCGACAACATGATGTTCGGGGACCTCCCTTGGAGAAGCGTCCACGAGATGAAGCTGTTCGAGGGACGTATCAGGGACGCCATAACCTCCGGATTCATCAAGACGGTAACTAGACACTTCTCGCCCCACCATTCTTGGACCTTGTTCAAAAAATAGTCACCCTCATTGGTGGGCATGCGATCAAAGGCGCTAAACACATCTATTATAGTGATGAGTAGTTCAGGATTTGAACACTGGTTGGATACACTGAGAGAAAAATTTAGATAAATGAGTTTGCTGCTCTTTTTTTGAAGCAAATAAAGGTGAGTTTCCTTTAAATTATATCTTACTCATCGCTAGCCCATTACTCTAGTTCAATGCGGATAATCTGAACGGGTAGTAAGATGTGATAAAAAGTATAGTCAATTTTAAGTTTACTAACGACTTTATTCAAGAGATAATCATGAGGGTAATTTAAAGGAAATGCACCCGAGTTGGTGAAATAAGGGTTAAGAAAACCTTATTGATAAATCGCACGTGTAAAAACCATAGACAGCCTGGCCCTCCCTATCCCTTAACCCAATTAATATGCAATTACTATGCCATATTAATGACTGAAAATGAAAGTGACTTACAAAATCCATTTAATCCTTTGATTGTGGTAACAGGCAGAATTAATCTTTGTATAAATGTTTCTAAAACTAAGGTTATAGTTTTTGATGCTGACAGATCAGGAAATGATTATTAGCTTAGTATAAATGGAACATCGTTAGAACACATGAATGATTTTGTGTATCTAGGCCAAATGCTCTGTAAAAATGGAAGGATAGATGGTGAAATCGACAGTTGGGTAAATGCATCTCTGAGAGTAGTTGGATGTATAGGGACTATCGCAAAGAATGAAGTAGTACCGGAAGAGGCAAAGATGGCGGCATATAAAGGTGTGTTGACGCCAACCTTGTTTTATGGATGTGCATTGTGGTTTTGTCAGGAAAAACACAAGAGCAAGGTGACAGAGGTTGGAATAAGATGTATAGGAAATGTGTGTGGGAAAACTCGTATGGACAGCGTCAGTAATGAATGGATGCTGAAGAAGTGCGGTTTGAAAGAGAATCAAATAGGTCAATGTTAAAGAAACGTCTTCCGTTGGTTTGTACCGGTTGAGAGGATTAGTGTGGATCAGGTGACAGAGCAAATAGATGAAGGTAGAGTGTGTGTGGATCTAAAAGGAAGGGGTAAGCTATGTGAAACGTGGTTAAATGTTGTGGATGATTGTGTTAAATAGAGAAACGTTAAGAATTTTAAGAATAAAAGAGCATGTATGACTCGGTGTATGGATGTTGATGAATTGAAGGGAGTATGTATGCAAGGATATGGAAATGTGAAGAAAGTTAGTGAGGATGGATTAAGTACGGAGTTGTTATTTAATCTATACGCACAGTTTCTTGCCTAGCCTGTAAAGAAACCGTGTGATTAGCTAAGTATATATATATATATATATAATTATATTATTATATTATAGCTAAGTATATATATATATATATAATTATATTATTATATTATAGCTAATCACACGGTTTCTTTACAGGATAGGCAAGAAACTGTGCGTATAGCTTAAATAACAACTCCGTACTTAATCCATCCTCACTAACTTTCTTCACATTTCCATATCCTTGCATACATACTCCCTTCGATTCATCAACATCCATACACCGAGTCATACATGCTCTTATATTCTTAAAATTCTTAACGTTTCTCTATTTAACACAATCATCCACAACATTTAACCACGTTTCACATAGCTTACCCCTTCCTTTTGATCCACACACACTCTACCTTCATCTATTTGCTCTGTCACCTGATCCACACTAATCCTCTCAACCGGTACAAACCAACGGAAGACGTTTCTTTAACATTGACCTATTTGATTCTCTTTCAAACCGCACTTCTTCAGCATCCATTCATTACTGACGCTGTCCATACGAGTTTTCCCACACACATTTCCTATACATCTTATTCCAACCTCTGTCACCTTGCTCTTGTGTTTTTCCTGACAAAACCACAATGCACATCCATAAAACAAGGTTGGCGTCAACACACCTTTATATGCCGCCATCTTTGCCTCTTCCGGTACTACTTCATTCTTTGCGATAGTAAAGATATATATATATATATATATGTATATATATGTGTATATATATATATATCCATATATATATATATATATATGTATGTAGGGGGAAAAGGAGCATCTCAATCAAATCTTTGTGAGAAGAGAGTTGAAACTCGGAAATGTTTCAAATTTTATCACAATGACTATAAAAACTATTAAAAAAGAATGCACTATAGCAAGCATTGACAGATTTTCATTTAACACGTTTCAGTCTGAGAGAGTCAGCTAAGGTGATGGAGTTCCACTTCACTTTAGTATATTCGAGCTTTGATCTAACCGAAACAAATTACCAACTTAGATAGACTTAGGGCCAATCTTACAATGCTCGTCAAAGTCCTCGTAACTTAACTGTTCTCAAAGTCTAACCGTTGGTTAAACTTGGCGTTGTGTATTACAATACTATTTTTATGTGTTCATCAAATTACGAACAGGTGCCTTCCATTAGTTAGCGCATTCAGTTAACTTTAACTACAAGTAGTGGTTGTTATCACTTAACCTTGTGTTAAGCCCTAACGAATAGAATAACGTGACATTGTAAAATTGGGCCTTAACTTTAGAGAATGAGGAGATGAAATACTCAATAAGGCCAAGTAATTTTAGAGAGGAATAAAATATATAATCAACATGATAGTGAAAGTGAGCTTATAGTCTAAGATAATACATAATATAATTAAGTTAAAATCATCGTTCTATGATGTCACTGTCAAGTTAATAAATAAAAAGAAATCGGGGTGGCTTTCCTCGTGAAAGCAATAGACTTATTTTTAGAGTTATAAAATGCATTCCAATTTTAATAGACCATTGTAGTATACTATTTATGTTCACTTGTAAAGTTAAAAAAATCATCAAATGAATCGATTATTTTTAATAGTTTAAGATATTCAGCCGGCAATAAATAGTGATGGTGATGATAATTGTAATAATAATAATAATAATAATATAAATTGTCTTGTCGTCAGGTGGGTGGAGTGACTTATCTCAACAACAGCGGGGGTATCAATACTCTCGGTGAGATAATCGAGTCTTCTGAGAATTCGATCAACCGGGCCTACTACGGTCAGCTCCACAATGACGCTCACGTGTTGCTCTCCAAGGTCACAGACAACCAGCAAAAATACGGGGTAAGCCAATATGAGGGTTTGTATTGGATGATAGTCACTGTTAGCTTCACAGTGCTGAGGTGTGACCTTTTATAAACTCATACTTACACCCCTACAACATAAACAATATAGTATTTTAATTATGTTTATGTATTTTTTGTTGATTTGGAAAGAGACAAGAGTTCACTGAAACAAACATATAGTAAAGGATGGTAATTGTTAATTTATCAAGGAATAAAAATAAAAATAAAATAAATATGGCTAAATATCCAGTGAAAGGAAGTAGGTTTTAAATTATAACTACCCCCCTAACCCGGACACAAAGGAACGTGAATAATAAGCACAGGTGGCAATGCCTTTATAATGCCCCGTGGCTTAGGGCGGTATGCAAGAACGTATAGTGAAAGCTTAGTGGACCGATAGTGTGATCCCGAGCACACTATCGCTCCACCTTTTAACCTATGATGACGCAAGCAAACCCACGATAGTGTCAACAAAGCATCCACTCAGTCAAGTTCTTGCATACGGCCCTTAGTCACATCTATGGCCGCGCACTCCAAGCTGGTGACAAACCACTTTTTCCAGGATTCTCAATGGGTGTTTGTGAAATATCACGCACGTGGAGTACAAAGTTTACAACAGGTGTTGGTACAGTCTAGTTTGTAGAAATCCTTGACCTTCTAAGTTCCATTTTGATATTGTCATTAGTTATTCCAGAGTGCATTTCCATCGGATGATTTGACTGTTGGAATATGTGACTTTAAGAATTAGAAGTATGGCAGTCAATTAGATTAGGCACAATGGCGACTTAGACCATTAAAATCGTTAAATCTTGGCTTTACAAATTTGTAATATTGGAAACTTACAAGTCAAAGTTTGACTATATTAATATGTGAAAACCTAACATGATTATGAAAATAATATGATTCCTTTAGGAAGGAGACATTCGATCGAATTAATAAATAACTTCCCGATTAGGTAGCCGCATGGTCTAAGGCATCACTCTTACCAAAGACTTGACTGCCGATAACGGGTAATTCAGAGCTCGAATATAAGTAGGGTGTACTGAGGGTGGTGTTTTATTAATGGTTTTATACTCTTCCACCATGAAAATGCTGATACACTTCCTCTAAATTCAACCTTTAAATTCCTTAACACATCAGAGTAATTAGTAGTTAATAAGCGTATAGCCCAAACGGGTAATAAGTATTGCTAAAAAAAACTAATACGTTAATTACTAACTTGTATCGGTCAACAATTTAACTTAGTAGAAATACTTCACAAGACATCATAGCTGAATATTATTGGTCCTTGATTTTCAATGGCTGAACGCTTACAATTTGTAAAGTCAGAAAAATATTGTGTGAATACCAGGGTTGTCAATGTAAAAACTTTATTTCCGAGTTAAATGATTTTAATCGTGCGATAGACTTTAATTTGCCCTCCGAAGTCACTGAATGATTACCTAAGCCTACAGGATGTCCCATTTCAGCTTGTACATTCTTATTTATTCTTAATGGTTCCGGCAGGTTCCACCAGGAGTGATGGAGCATTTCGAGACTGCGACCAGGGACCCAGCTTTCTTCAGGCTCCACAAGCACATTGACAACTTGTTCAAGCTACACAAGGACCTACTGCCACCCTACTCCAAGGATGAGGTGAGTCAAGGGCAATATATAACGAGGTTAGTCTAGTTCAAGCAATGACAAAGAAAGTCAAATTCAACCTAAGACGAGAAGAGCCAAGGTAAACCTAGGACAAGAAGAGTCCAAATCAACCTATAAGAGGGGAGTCAATGTAAACTTATGACGAGGAGAGTTATGTTAAACTTATGATGACTTATTTCAACTGAGAATTTACTCTTAGTAAATTGTTTATACCTCCACTTAATATAACAATAGATGGTATAGTGCCCAGTGAGGCCACATATCTGCCTTATGCATGTGACTATTTATAACCTAAACCTGTGTATTAATATTTAGTGCTCTTAAATATAATAAATTTTAATATGTATTACACCAAAAACAATCCACTATAAAATTTGAGTTATTTTAAACATATCTAGGCCCACAAGCATAAGTTTAATTTTTTGGAATTGAGCTGAAGAAGACCGTAAGTCACATGCATCTAACTTTACAAGAGAACATCCCACCACACAGTTACTTAGAATCCTTCGAACAATCTGGGGGATTAGCATCTAATCAATAGTAATTTGTTAAAAACAAAACTAAAAAGTTGACCAAATCAGTGTATAGACATTATTTTCGATCAAATGGTACTCACCTCCTTTTCATTCTGAGATTCAGATTTGGCTTTTCATAAAGAAGATACGAATACATGCTTAGCCGAACCTAAAGTATTTGTGCACTCCCCAAGGGTTTAAGGGTTGGCGGGATGAGAAGGGTTGTGGTGGTGGGCAACACCCCTCCCTTTCGACCCTTAAGGGAGCTCTACGTACTATTTACACCGTTACTTTGTTTCAATTAATCTTATTTCTCCTTTCTCCATCAATTAAAGTTATAAAGTTAAAATCGTCTAAATTTGTTGATTTTTCACGGGTGCTGGGACAAGGTTATTCGACGCGTTAGACACCGGCGGATTAACAACCATTTCCGAAATATTTCACTTCAAATTCGTAACTACAAAATAATGTGGCTCAAAATGTCAATATACCACATTTGCAAGCATCGTCTATAATAATAATAATAATAATAATAATAATAATAATAATAATAATAATAATAATAATAATAATAATAATAATAACAACAACAACAATTTCCTTTATTATAGTGCTGGCCAAAGTCACAACACCTGTGTTGTTGGTACTGGTAGTAAATTAAATAATTTGGGGATGTTGCATCTCAGTTCTTGTTTACCATGATAATTTGAAAATTTGCCATTTTGTGTACACATTGTTAGATGTTGATCGGTTGTTATGAGAGTGGCTGTGGATTTTTTTAAAAATGTTTATCAGAATTATAATATCTTATGATGAGAATGTACAGTATTTGTTTGAAGTATAATTTTATGTTGAATGCTTGTTTGTTAGCATTTATGTTAACAAATATAATCCTAGGATCTTTTCTTGCAAATGTAATGTAATGCATTGTATAACATTCTGTCGTTCACCCCCAGGTGGATATTATGCCATAAGTTATTATTTATAGTGATGATGAAAATATTAATAATAATAGTTTCAATTTTCCTTTATTATTAATAATAGTCGTAATAATAAAAATAAAACCTAATTAAAAATCTGTAGCTAATCTAAACACTTATGTTGAAATATAATTTGTACTCAAAATTTAACGAAAGCTGATTTTTAACTAAGGTATTTTTAAGAACAAATTTGTGTGGCATGAAAATAAAAATTCTTTTGGGCTAGCAAAACTATAAAGTTTTAATTAACGTTCACAGGTGGGACAGAGTAACTTTATCCTCTTATTAACAGTGGAAAAATTTAAACCTGTCCCTCGTATGAGTGGGGTGAGAGGGGGTCGTTACAGAAAGATTGATTCATTTATTCTGTTCTCTATGCTTTTGCGGTGTTTCTAAACAATATACTTATTACTCCTAGATTGCTCATGAGTGTCTATTAAATTATACATATTACTCCTAGACTGCTCATTACTAAAGATTAAAATATACTTATTACGCCTTTGCAGCCATTGAAATATTCTTATCTAATGGACTCCAAAAACATTTTCTGTGGCCGTGGCGTCATTAGACTCTATTGCGCATGCGCAGGGTTTTCTACAAATGACAGTGAATGCCTGTGTCCCTAAGTGAACAGTAACCATAGGATTTGCACCCACCATGGCTTAATTCACATCCGTATCTTCACACTCAAACTTATTTTAATATTCACATCCACGGATACTCTATTATTCCATAACATTCCTAACCACAGCCCCATTTAATTTATAACAAATAATTTAAATGTAATCCATAACATTAATAATCGTAGAGCTTTATTAATTATTCAAACGTGTGGGGGAAATATTAGAGATAATTTAATATAAAATAATAAAAATTAAAGTTGGTTGATTATAACTCTCTCCGCAGTATTATCCGCGATTCGTGCTTGCATCCAATTTTTATCCTCCTTGCTAATATCATTAAAAATATGCCCACCCACGTAGGGCTCTATGCTTGTAAAGTCATTTCTCCTTAACTGGATTCGATCAACAAACAACGCTGCTAGGATATGATATGACATGATGTCAGTAATAAGTCTAGTTTAAAGGATCACCCATTCTGACAGCTCAGTGGTAGGAAGGTCCAAAGCTGATTTGAATAAACCTGATTTCATCCTGAAACGCCGGGTAAGTTGTGCTGGAGTTGAATATTTAAATTTAAACGAGCATCAGCTTATATTAAATCTCAAATCATCTCACTGCCAGGCCACATATTAGACCATCATTAATTTGATCATCCTTCTATTTAACGTGTCAGGATGATGCCACTATACATACAACTCTTTACTGGCTTTTATCGCAACGCAATACAGGAAATGCAATCGAACATAAAAAAATATACATTTTAGCTACCATATCCATTCTGTGTACACATATAAGACTTAAAAGTTACATTCTATATTCGTATTCAACTTAAAGCTAAAAAATGCATTATGCATCCCTCTACAACGTTCCCAAAGCCATAAGTTACAAACACCAACATAAATGTATAGTTTTAAAACAGTTTTTGAATAAAATAAATTCTCGTCAAAAAGCAATCAATTCTTGACTCTATAAAATAAATAAAAATCTATAAAATATAGTTTATTCATTTTATTATTTTCTCTAAGGTTGCACCGAATACTGTACATTTTTTCAGACCCTAAGACATCCTAAAGGAGCCAAATGATTTAAATTTAATCCGTTGTTAATACAGCCACTGTTGCTATCATCAACTCAGCTAATGAGTACATTCTTTTAGTCGAAATTATCCAATAGAAACTTTGAATTTATGTTTAATATTCAATAAGTTTAGTAGGGTTCTCATTAAATTTGATATAATAATCTATGAAATTAACAAGCGCATAGCTGACAGCTAGATGATTTTAATTTTTAAAATACTTTCCCAAGCCTCTTTCCAATATTTGTACTGTACATTAATTGAACGAGCTATTTTGAGTTTAGTAGAATAACTGTATTATATAACTTGAAATTCCTTCTCCATTATTTACACAGAATTAGTGCAGGATACAAATTACTGTTTCATGTTTATCGAAGGCGATGTTATTGTTTATACAAACGCAGTTAATGGGGCGTGGGGTTGTGGCACAACCTAACACTACACTCCAACATATCTTCTCTAGGTGTGCTCTATTCCACCCCAGTGCGTTATTTCGATATGTGTCAATAAAATGAGTCCAACTACTAACATCTTATCCTGAAACTCACACTCAAAATTATATTTTCTGAAAGAAAAGACTTAGATCTACATATATATTACATTTCATTTCGAATAAATTTTATCTTGATGCCAAAAAATCGTAAAAGAAATTTCTGCGGTGTATTTGGTCTTTGGTCTGAATGTATGTACGAAAACGCTTTACAGGTTGCAAACTGCAATAATCTTTAAACTCAACAAAGTAAATGTATATTTTCATGTTTATAATAATATTTGGGCTATTTTTCGTTAAATATAACATTGTGATTTTTTTTATGTACGTCCAATAATTTCAATTATATGACTTTCCCTGTTCACACATTTATTTTTGTTTATTTTTTGGCTTACAAACAAATGCCATTTCTCGTCAAGTCATTAATTAATTTGTTAAAATATGCAGTCAATTGAGCTATACTTTTTGAATCAACAATTTTAAATATATTTTTACGTCGATAAGATTAAAACAAATTTTGATCTCTCAAAAAGCAAAAATTCTACATAAAAATGAATCTAAAAAACTAAAAAAGTTGCATTTTGTATACGTAAGGCTATTCTGTTTTTTTTGTATAAATCATTGCTCTACAATATATATATAGTGACAATATTGTTGAGACATTTTTGTTTTGCAAAGTATTTTAAAATATGTTCGTAATGTCTGTAGCTACTATGTTTTCTATCCCGCTTGTCTGGCCCGCAGATTACGTCACAAGGGTCACTAGCGATTCCCACATTTTCTTTAAACCATCCAGATGTTTTAGTCTATGTTAGTATTTATTATTCTCTTGGAGAGATCTTCTTATCCTATGTATAGCATCTATATAGGTAGGTACAATACTATATTCATAGAAATAAACATATCTGACAGCTATAAACGCTACTATATTTACTTTTAAGTATTCATACGCTTGGTCTTGTGATATACAACTCCCACTTTTTAAATATCCTATCAATACCTGTAAAATAAAACAAATAATATAGAAAAACATTATCATTGTCAGCAACTAAAATATTTTTAAATTTCTAAATGATCCTTCTATGAAAGTTGGACTGTAATTTTGATCAAACTAGACATCGCATCAAGGTGTGGTTTTCCGTATTCCACGCTAAAAAATAAACAGTGGAATTAAGACCAATTAACCCATTTACTATATTTAAAAAATACAATTTAAAATAAAATATAAAATAAAAAACTATTAAACTTCTCAATTTTCTTTATTGTCAAAAGAAAAATGCAAAAACCATTTTTTCATAGGTTTTCTGGCTGTACCACCATTTTGTGTCTAATATCCCTATTGATTAGGCGTGACATGGGCTCTAAAGTCACTGCTGGGAAATACTGGTTGTTTTTACTCTCCTCATCCTGTTACCGTGTATGATAGTTATAGTCTCTGATAGTCAGTATTGGTACTAAAGCGTGTGCTGTAATAATGTAACTGTTTCACTGTTGCCAACAGCTGGATTTCCCCGGGGTGAAGATCGAGGCGGTGAAGGTGGTAGGAATGAGCAAGGCGAGTACCCCTAATACCCTCGTTACCTACTTCGACGAGTCACACATCGACCTCGGAAACTGCGTCGAAGGCACCGACAAAGTCGACGTCGACATTAAGGTAACCAACCGATCATCACCTCTTCTCTTTTTTTCAAACTAAATATTCTGTGGCATTGGCTCAATGTCAGTGTTGTTAGCTCTAACTCTGGAGCTGTTTTCCTTCAGATGAGATTTGAAGTAAAATACATGTAATTAATTTTACCATATAGTTCAGGTCAGTCCTGGGTAGCCTAATAAACATTATCAGACCAAGAGGATCACTATTTTTTTTTTATAAAACTCTGATTCAGATCCCGGTGAAGTCGGATATGTAGTCACAGCACGATAACTTTATAAAGAGACGGTTTCTGAGACAATTCTCAAGAACTGTTGTCCCTGACGCTAATGACACCACGTGTATGTCAAGTAGCTGTACAAACAATTACTATTAACGTATACCATCCCGACACCTTAGCTCAGTCGGTAGCGTGTCTGTCTACTAAGCCAAGGGTCCTGGATTGACTTCCAGCATGGCCGAAAAATGTATCTTTGGCGAAATGTGTGTTTCCTCTCTCACAGTGAAGAACTAACAGCTGGGGGCTGGATGTTGTGTCTGTTCTAGATTTAAGATAGCTTATAAGTCGTGTTCAGATAATATAATATGTCGGTTCAGAAAGTGCACGTTAAAAACCTCAAATAAATGTAAAAGTTTATAACAATTTAAAGGTTATAGCAACGGTTATTATGCTAAAGTGCACGTGACATTTAGAAATATTTATTAGTATTTTTGTGCCCTCCCTCCACGTTAATGCTGGAACATTTTCTATTACTGGCCCATAAATATGATATGATTATTTATTATTGTTTTGGCTGTACACTCCAATAAGAAGGTTGTTAATACCATGTGCTGTAGGCTGTAGTGAGCTTCCTGACACGTTATCACTGTCCACTTAATTTTTTTTTTACATTTTTACCGTATGTTACAGGCTGTAGTGAGCCGCCTGAACCATGAACCCTTCAAGTACGTCATCACTGTCCACTCTAATAAGAAGGTGACGGGGGTGGTCAGGATGTTTCTGGCACCCAAGTACGACTGGTTCGGCCAAGAGATACCCTTCAGGGACGCCCGCTGGAGCGTCATAGAGCTGGACCGCTTCCCTGTCAAACGTAAGATCGTCTTCAAGATCCGCACCCACTTGAAGGGAAACATCCTCACACCACCCTGTTTATCACGAGCAGGGCCCAGACTTTGAGGACCTAAAAAAATTAGCCAAAGATTAATATCAATGTTTTATTATTATTATTATTGCTTCTTTCTACCCGTTCGGGTTATACACACTTAAGCTAATATGTAATGGTAGGGTGATTGTGAGATTAAATGGAGGACCTACAGTTTAACGTGGGATCTGAACCACGGTGGAGGCCTGGCATTCCATACATTTACGAGTTGTGATTAATACACGTCTTGTCAGAGGTGAAGGAAAGATTTTGTATCAGATAAATCTGTGCCGGGAATGAGGATTAAGCCCTGGACCCCCAGCACAGAAGTCTGACACCTTACTCCTCGACTGCCAGGTCACCGACATAAATTTTAAAATAATTACCTAAAAGTATGAATGCAAACTCGTAATGAATGCACACGACAGCTAAACTCTTGCATCCTGCTGAGTTTAATATTGATTTATAAATACCTGCTTCAACCTCCCAAAGAACCACAATGGTGGCCACATGGCCTATGATGTTACTATCACAGTAGACTAGACTCTCGATGATGGGGAGATCAAGGTTAAAATCTCGGTCAGGGTTACCGAGGTTCTTAAAAACAAGTTTTCCACTCTCCTTCCATGAAAATGTGGTTACACTTCCTCTAAATATAACCTTGCTACCTAATACCATTAGCGTGATTAGTACATAAGCGTATAGCCCGAACGGGTGTTAAGATGTGGTGCTAAGCTAAGGAAAACCTACTAACGAAACCTTTTCCAGCTTAGTTAGTGTCTAGCCAATAATTTGTATTTTCCAACACTACAAACACAGGGGATACAAAGTTAACTATCGTCTCATTTAGACAACCATGTCTCTAAAAAAATATGTTTAACTATTTATGCATTGAAAAAGATCGATATTATTAAAAAATATTTATTCACAAGAATTGCCTACAAATACTAAAAAATGCCTAAAGATGCATAAAAATATCTAAAAATCTAAAATGACAAAAAAAGTCAATTAATAACCAATTAAAAATGTTCAACAACCAGGGGATTATTAACAGAATTGATGTGCACATAATAATTGTCTGTGTTGTACAAAAAATAGTGACGTGTCATTCAAAACCCAGGTCTTTCTCATAATAGATATGAAACTTTAAAACCCCTGAAGCAATCCCCAACTACCTTGAATGGTGACCCTGCTAACTCATGTTTGTATTTTGTTTGAGGTTGAGGTTTAAAACTATTTACATTGAGCTCAGAGCTGCGACATTTTTAGTGAGACTGTAATTGAAAATACACCCATTTTACTTTTTAGTCTATAAAAAAACTAGGATTAAAAATGCAAGGTTTTATTATAACGTTCACCCCCATTTTGTCGTGAGCCAAATTTTGCTTTAACAAACCACTTTATAAATAATGCGGGATTTCTGAACGTCTGCAAAGAGTCTCAACGCTTTGGTAGGTTAGCCCCCCTTAAGTTTATTTTATAACTGACCTTGTGGCCACCAACAGCTATAGTCGTTCCTAGTTTCATCCTAGTCCTATGATTGTGGCATGGAACACCCGTAATAATGATGAAAGTTGACCGCTCTGTCTTCATATTTCTAATATACCTCTAGATAGATGGGAGGGGTGGCTTATATGACCTAGTTTGATGCTTGAAGAAGTCGAAATTGATGGATCACATTTTTGAGGTCATTTAATGACATAGTGTGATTGATGACTATTTTCTTACGACTTCAACAAAATGGGGATAAAATATGGTTTACATTTCTTAGTTATGTTTATTACTATTTTTCTTAAACGCTCAACACCAACAGTGAGAATGTTACTATTGAGGTGACATGAAAATATACACAAAACCTTAGTTTGTTCAGGTATCATTTTGTCACTGAACAATAGCTTCACAATATAGTAGTCATCCTTTCAGCCTCTCTTTTCATTATAGTAGTCGCCCATTCAGCCTCTTCTCTACACTACAGTATCCTATATTCCAACCTTTAATCACAATATAGGAGCTGACACATCAACTTATTCTCACAATATACGGCAATACTCGGCCTTTCAGCCTTTTTTTTACAATATAGTATAAGTCTTTCAGCATCAATAAAGTAGTCGATATGTCAGCCTCTTTTTACAGTATAGTGGCCTATATTTCAAGCTCTTTTCACAATATACAAGCCGATTATCAACTTATTTTCATAATAATATAGTCTTTGTTCTCAAAATAGTAATCAGTGTTTCAGAATCTTTTTTTCCAATATGCAATTAGTTTTTCAGCCTCTTTTTACAATGTAGTGATCAATCTTTCAGCTTCTTTTCACATTATAGTAGTCGATATTTCAGCCTCTTTTTACACTATAGTATCCTGTATCACAAAATATAGACACTGACCTATAAACTTACTTCCACAATATCGTATCAAGTCTTTCAGACTCTTTTTATCAAGATAGTATTCAGCCATTCAACCTCTTTTCACAATATAGTTGTTAATCTCTCAGACTCTTTTTGCAATAAATTAACTGGTCTTTCAATCTCGTTTAATAAGATACTTGCCGGACTTTCAACCTATTTTCACAATATAGTAGCTGGGCTTTAAATTTATTTTCACAATAAATAGTCGGTCATTCAGGATCTTTTTACAATATAGTAGACAATCTTTCAGACTATTTTCCCAATGTAGTAGTTGGCTTTTCAGCCTCTTTTCCATGCCTCACGTTTTAGTTCCCATTCCGGCTTTGCACGTAATGTATATTAAATACTTTAGTAGGGTATGGACAGGAAAGGTATAATTTGAAGAAAATGTGCCCTTATTTGCATGTAGGTAGATTGGAAAACCAGTTATAAAATTCCATCCTCAATTCACCCGGTGGAATTTGAGCCCCGAACTTCCCATCGGGGGCACATCAGACTAAATAAGCTTGACTTTTAAACCATGTTCCCAGCATCTTAATACCCGTCCGGGACACCCACGTGATTTTCACTTACGATGTCGGGAGGATTACAGTAGAATTTAAAGAAAGCTTACCTACATTTTATTATATGAGGCACAAATTAGTGCACTTGACTTTGACCAGGAGGGTCAAAATATAATCCCAACAGAATGTACAAAGGTAGAGTTAAACTCAAATCATAGTTTCCCATACCTCTCTCCAAGCCAATGCCTGTGCACTTCTTCAAATGGCAGTTTTAAACGTTAATAAATATACTTTAAAGAATGTATAAGCCATGAGGCGTGCTACACAGGTGACAATTATGATGGATTGTATCAATTTAGACAGCTGTAAGATAAATATAAACAGCCTTCGCTAATCCTCCGTATGTCTTATAAAAGTGTCAATTTAAAACTATCCTAGTATAACTATCATCCTTTATATCCAATAGTTAATGACTTTATTTTTTAACTGTTATAGTGGCCGCATGTTATAAGGCATTACTCTCGCAATACACAAGACTGTCGATGAGAGGAAGATCGGGGTTTGAATCCCGTTTGGGTGTACTAAGGGTGGTTTTTCTTAAATGATTTTTCACTCTTCCTCCACGCAAATATGAGTATATTTCCTCTAAAAAGTTAAGTCTTCTTCATTCCTAACACATTACCTGTAGTAAGACGTGGTGATAAAAAAAACTATATTTTTAAAGCACCTCAGTGGCCCCTGGTTCGATTTTGGACTGTGCTGACACAGATAGATACTCACTGTTTGTACACGGGTTTGTCCTGTTTCATAAGTTATATATATATACAGTCTAATATTAATAGGAAGGACTTTTTAGAAAATATAAGCTCTTTTGTGGCCAAAATTGGTCATATGGTATTATATTCTATTAGTGTTATTCTATAGGTGACCTGGCAGTCTAGGGGTAAGGTGTCAGACTTCTGTGCTGGCGGCCGGGGTTCAATCCTCGGTCCCGGCACAGATTTATCTGATTACCAAACCCTTCCTTCACCTCTGACAAAACATCTTGTGAATGTGGGGAATGCCAGGCCTCCACCGTGGTTCGGATTCCACGTTAAACTGTAGGTCCTCCATTTCATCTCACAATCACCCTACCATTACACATTAGCGTAAGTGCGTATAACCCGAACGGGTAGTAAGACACGGTGATAATAATAATAATAAGGTTAATCTATAGATATTGATATTATCTATCAAAATGGATAGTTTGAGATTGTATGACCCAACGTATGAATATATGAAAGTAGATATAGTAGTTTTATAACTGTCAGATAATATTATTCCTACCCGCTTCAGTGGCCGCAGAGTCTAACTCACTACTCTCGTATTGGACTAGATTGCTGAAGACGGGGAGTTCGATACCGGTCGGGTGCACTAAATGTAGTTTTTCCTAAATGGTTTACCACTCTTTTCAATTACACCTTACTAATCCCCAAACCATTAATGTAGTTAGTATATAGGCGTATAATCCAAACGGTTAGTAAGACGCGGTGAAAAAAAAAAAATTCTTCCTTTGAAAATTGTACCGTAGATGTTAAGGTTGAATGTGCAGTATGACTGCTGTCTTATGTTAAATTAGTTTGTAAGTCATGTGCTGATGTCCCAGTAAATTCCAAGTCCCCTTTCTTCGAGGTCATATAAAGTACAGTTGCAAATCTCGGCGCTCATGTTCCAGTGAATGCCGGGGACAACGTGATCACCCGGAACTCCGAGGACTCCATTGTGACCATCCCGGAGCCCCGGAGTTTCCCGGAGCTTCTGCACGAGGTGCAACAGGCCCTCAAGGGAGATGAGGAATACATAGTTGACAAGGTACAGTACATAATAGTAATAGTCAGTGGCGGACGATGGGTGGTTGCCAAGGCTCGCTCTACTTGGCGGGAATGTACTAGTAGACCTTTGGTCTCCTTACACCATCCGTTTGACCAACCACATAATTAATTATACAGAAATTTAATGGGTTTGTGCGTGTGTGTGAATTGGCTTCAAAAGGAATGTTTGATACTTTACGGGAGTAAATAATTTTCTGGCACAGTCTAATCAAGCCTGGCTTGCACTGGACACTAATGTTAGTAGTAAGTTAATATTAGTATTAATACCCAATACAAAAAGATAAATAGTATAGTTAAATTTCAAACTGTTGAAAAAACACATAAGAAAGTCCTTATAATACTTTTAAAAAAATACAACAAACATTTTAGTATAATGAGTAAAATAAAATGGTCCAACTCCATCTTAGTCCGTAGCTGAGTGGTAAGGGAGTCTGATTGCGAGTCTATGTGAGTTTGATCCTATCTAACGTTTAGCCTAAGATAATTTATGATTAGTGTGTGAGCTCATGCTATTAACACGCTACCCGCTTCAGTGGCCAAATGGTCTAGGGCGTTACTATCATGTTGGCCTGACCTGCTGAAGACAGGGAGACGGAGGTTCGAATCACGGTCTGGTGTACTGATGGTGGTTTTCTCTAACTGCGGGTATATTACCACTAAAATTCTTCCTTCCTCATCCCTATCCCATTAGAGTAACTATCACCTACGCCTATAACCTGAACAGGTAGTAAGACGCGTTGACATAAAATAATATATTGACATTCTTTAAAGTTGGATATTTTAACATCAGATGGATGGTGTTGCCTTATATTTAGTTAGATTTGTTGTGGTCGTACACTAATAAGACACAGTCCATACTATATCTAAACAGAAGTTATTTTTTCCACTCTCCAAGCTATGTGTAATACCTCTATTATTCAAACCGTACTGTTTTAGTAAATTTTTATGAATGTGGTCAGTCAGTCTTCCAATGTTTTACTATGTAATTATGAATATAACACATTAACAACTAATTATTGTTCCAGCACTACCGACACTGTGGGATCCCTCACCGTCTACTCCTACCCAAGGGTAGAACTGAAGGGATGGCTTACAAGTTGTTGATCGTCATCACGGACTACAGCAAGGACGCGGTGAGTGAGGTCACAAAACCAACATGGCTGCCAGAGAGGCTCGTGGCTAGTTTCCTCCTAAATACAGACTTAATAGGGCTGTACTAGATTGCCAGAGATGGGTCGTGGCTGGTTTCCTCCTAAATACAGACTTAATAGGGCTGTACTAGATTGCCAGAGATGGCTCGTGGCTAGTTTCCTCCTAAATACAGACTTAATAGGGCTGTACTAGATTACCAGAGATGGGTCGTGGCTGGTTTATTCCTAAATACAGACTTAATAGGGCTGTACTAGATTACCAGAGATGGTTCGTGGCTGGTTTATTCCTAAATACAGACTTAATAGGGCTGTACTAGATTACCAGAGATGGGTCGTGGCTGGTTTATTCCTAAATACAGACTTAATAGGGCTGTACTAGATTACCAGAGATGGTTCGTGGCTGGTTTATTCCTAAATACAGACTTAATAGGGCTGTACTAGATTACCAGAGATGGGTCGTGGCTGGTTTATTCCTAAATACAGACTTAATAGGGCTGTACTAGATTACCAGAGATGGTTCGTGGCTGGTTTATTCCTAAATACAGACTTAATAGGGCTGTACTAGATTACCAGAGATGGGTCGTGGCTGGTTTATTCCTAAATACAGACTTAATAGGGCTGTACTAGATTACCAGAGATGGTTCGTGGCTGGTTTATTCCTAAATACAGACTTAATAGGGCTGTACTAGATTACCAGAGATGGGTCGTGGCTGGTTTATTCCTAAATACAGACTTAATAGGGCTGTACTAGATTACCAGAGATGGTTCGTGGCTGGTTTATTCCTAAATACAGACTTAATAGGGCTGTACTAGATTACCAGAGATGGGTCGTGGCTGGTTTATTCCTAAATACAGACTTAATAGGGCTGTACTAGATTACCAGAGATGGTTCGTGGCTGGTTTATTCCTAAATACAGACTTAATAGGGCTGTACTAGATTACCAGAGATGGTTCGTGGCTGGTTTATTCCTAAATACAGACTTAATAGGGCTGTACTAGATTACCAGAGATGGTTCGTGGCTGGTTTATTCCTAAATACAGACTTAATAGGGCTGTACTAGATTACCAGAGATGGTTCGTGGCTGGTTTATTCCTAAATACAGACTTAATAGGGCTGTACTAGATTACCAGAGATGGTTCGTGGCTGGTTTATTCCTAAATACAGACTTAATAGGGCTGTACTAGATTACCAGAGATGGTTCGTGGCTGGTTTATTCCTAAATACAGACTTAATAGGGCTGTACTAGATTACCAGAGATGGTTCGTGGCTGGTTTATTCCTAAATACAGACTTAATAGGGCTGTACTAGATTACCAGAGATGGTTCGTGGCTGGTTTATTCCTAAATACAGACTTAATAGGGCTGTACTAGATTACCAGAGATGGTTCGTGGCTGGTTTATTCCTAAATACAGACTTAATAGGGCTGTACTAGATTACCAGAGATGGTTCGTGGCTGGTTTATTCCTAAATACAGACTTAATAGGGCTGTACTAGATTACCAGAGATGGTTCGTGGCTGGCTTATTCCTAAATACAGACTTAATAGGGCTGCACTAGATTACCAGAGATGGGTCGTGGCTGGTTTATTCCTAAATACAGACTTAATAGGGCTGTACTAGATTACCAGAGATGGCTCGTGGCTAGTTCCCTCCTACATACAGATGTGACAGGGCTGTACTAGTCCATCTTTTCCCCCTATTCAATGTCAGACATCTTTTAAAGGCCCATAAACAGACATTTGTTATCTAAGTTATTGTTTGTGTGGCTGGTCATTTTTCTTTTATCACCGCGTCTTACTACCCATTTGGGTTGTACACTTATTTACTAATTACGTTAATGGTTTTAGGTATTAGAAAGGCTATATTTATAGGAAGTATACCCACATTTGCGTGGAGGAAGAGTGTAAAACAGTTTTGGAAAAACCACCCCCAGTACACCTGACCGAGATTAAAACTTGATATCCTTGCCATCAGCAGTATGGTCTACTGCGAGAGTAGCGTGTCAGAGCACGCGGCCATCAAAGGGGGTGCTGGTCAAATGAATAGTGGTAGGTAAGAATGAACTATTAGGCCTAGAGTCCCATATAAACTTTACCAACCTGGAAACAGCCCCCAAGCCGCCCATGATGATTAGTGTGTGCCTCCACACTACTGTCTCTTGCACAATAGTATCAGATTATTCAAGTTTGCATCTGTGAAGATGATTTACAAGCTGTTTAGTGGAGTTGCATAGCTAGCTTTTTCTTCTTCAGGAATCGTTCACTTTATGATACTAACAAGACATTTTACATAATGACACAAAGCCGTAGCCAGCCAATAATTTCAGGGGGAAGGGGGTGTTTGGCGGCCACATCCCTTAATTGCCAGAAGCTAGAAAAAAATCTGAATTATAAACAATTCTAGAATCCATTTGCAGTGTTTTTGGTCAATATAACGCAATAACTGCCGAAGGTTAAGAAAAATTCTAAATATTAAACACCTCTAGAAGGTCTCTGATGCTTCTTATGGTAACACAGCCCCCTAATTTGTACTTGTATCTTAATTTGTATAGGGTTTGAACCATAAATGAAGGCATATATATATATATTGTTCATAAAATTTCGGTGGNNNGGGGGGGGGGGTTGAATCCCCAACCACCCTTGGCTCCGACCTTGTAATGACATATTGTACTGTTGCAATATTCATATTAATTTTAGTAAGGAGAAATGTAAATATTGTATATATAATATATTGTACTGTTATAAATGAGTCTGCATGTTTTATTCCACTAAGGATGTCACTTTACAAGTGTTCCTGCAGCACCCTCTCCAGCACACAGCACCCTCTCCAGCACACAGCAGCTCACAGACGCGAAACACTAAAAGACGGTTGAGCAAGCTTACTAAATTCTTCTATATCTCTAGCTGCTGTTTAGTATTCCAACCCAGTGTTTATATGTTTTGTGTTCCCAGGACATGTAGAGGGTCGTTAATCATCTGTTTGGCTGTATACACATAGATCCAGATTCGTCTCCCCTCATAAACGTACTACGGGGATTTTCATGTGATACTAAAGTTAATTTTTCTTTGTCCATTTTCACTGTTTGTTCTTAAACAGAGGAGAGAAGTATTACAAGTTTGTACAGAAGAAACTTAAGGGAAACTTCTCAAACTTTTCAATGGCAATCATATTCCAAACATTTCACTGCGAGATTGAGTGAAAACGGTTAGGGCTACAAAGAAAATTATAAGAACATATTTTGTAGACAATTATCTCATTATTTATTATAACACATATTTTGATATAACGAGCGGTATGCGAGGTAATCGCAAAAAACAGTTTTTGGGCACAATTTTTTCAAGATGGTGGATGCATAATAACTTTTTCAGAGTGTCCTCAGATCCTATTTTATCACCACAAATACTACACCAATATCCAAACCGTCATGTTAGTATCAAAAAGTAAACAATAATTGTTTTGCTTAAGTTCTCCACTAGTTGGTCACTATCACAGACAACGAGGATGTGCTGAGTCAGGAAACACTACCAACTAGGCCGTTCTACCATCCAATAGAATCGTGACATGCAATTGAATTAACTTACATGAGCATCTTATTGTGGTTTGCAGATTACGGATTTGAGAAAGCTACTAGGGTCAGTAAGAAGAGAAAAGATACAAAGAAAGGGGTGTTTTGGGTGTAAGATTGTGTTCTGACCTCTCTGAGATGATAATTGAGCCCAAGGGGATCCTCACAAGAGACTGGAGAGGTCGTGTAATTTGTGTAAAGTGAGAGAGGCATGTAGTTGAAGGAGGGTGTGATGAAAAAGTCATGAGACAAGTCCATACGTGGGTAAAAAGGTCACAAGATGAAGTTGTGAAGTACTAGGTATACGAAGGACACAAAGGGGGGAGGGCTTTAGTTTTTGTACAGGACAATTAGGGGTGTGAACAGACTGGAAGAGGGTAGGTAGGGAGAGGGGAAGGTTGGGATCGAAAGTTAGCTGTCGCTGGATTATAATGTAGCTTATCCTGAAATAAAATCTTGGGACTCACCACCACAAAGTCCAATTGAAAGGCCATTTCTTATGTGAGTCTGGTAGAATCCAGACACCAAAATGTAAAACTTTATTTGAGATTATAAAGCTTATTTGGAGTCAGTTGTTTCTGTTAGTTGAATTTAGAGTAAGTTTGTGGTCAAACATTAGCTTATGGTCATGGATTGGTTAGCGGTCATTTGGCTTTGGTCAATTTGTTCATGGTCCATTGGTTAAAAGTCATTTGATTTGTGGTTAGTTGGCTTGTGATAATTTGGTTTGGGGTTGGTCGGTTTACGGTCAGGTTAGCAAAGGGCCAGTGGCCACGTGGTGGTCATATGGTCTAAGGCAATGATACCAAATTCAAATTAGTCAAATGGCCAAATTCACAATCTCAGGGAGTGTTGAAGGTCTTAGCTTAAATAAACATATTTTATAAATATATTATACGGTTTGGTTTTTTCAGTGCATCTTACTACTGGTCTGGACTATGAACTTATTTTAGTACCACGTTCTACTACCCATTTTAACTGTACGCTTATGTACTAATTACGCTAATGGTTTTACATAATTTAATAAATACTGTATCGAGTAATTCTCTAATCCCCATGAAAAACTGGGAGAATATATTTTTTAGATATTTTAACTTTCCATTAAAGGTTTTAAATATATAATATCAAATCGTTAAGCGTCGGACTCTTCTGGTCTAATTTTTAGAGTTTTTTCCAAAATGTTTTCCCACTCTTCTTCAACTCAAATGCGGGTACATTTCCTCTAAATATAACTTGCTTGGTCCCTAAAAGCACCCTAAGTACACCAGACTGAGATTCAAACCTATATCTAGCCGTTATCGGCAGTATAACTTACTGGGGTAGTAGTGCCTTAGACTATGCAGCCACCGAAGCGGGTATATGCACATTATAATCAAGCAAGGCGTTAAGGGATGAGGAAGATGTAATTTAGAGGAAATATAGCCTCATTTGAATAAGGTATCTAGGAAAATCCACTCTATGTACACCTATCTGGTATTCGAACCCTGACCTCCCCAAAAATACCAGATAGGTGTACATAGAGTGGATTTTCCTAGATACCTTATTCAAATGAGGCTATATTTCCTCTAAATTACATCTTCCTCATCCCTTAACGCCTTGCTTGATTATAATGTGCATATACCCGCTTCGGTGGCTGCATAGTCTAAGGCACTACTACCCCAGTAAGTTATACTGCCGATAACGGCTAGATATAGGTTTGAATCTCAGTCTGGTGTACTTAGGGTGCTTTTAGGGACCAAGCAAGTTATATTTAGAGGAAATGTACCCAAATTTGCGTTGAGAAAGAGTGGAATACCATTTTGGAAAAACCACCCCGAAAAATTAGACCAGAAGAGTCCGACGCTTAATAATCTGATGTTATATATTTAAAACCTTTAATGAAAAGTTAAAATATCTAAAAATATATATTTTCACATTTGTTCATGGGGATTAGAGAATTACTCGAGGCAGTATTTGTTAAATTTTGTAAAACCATTAGCGTAATTAGTACATAAGCATACAGCCTGAATGGGAGTAGAACGCGGTGTTAAAATCAGTTCATAGTCCAGACGGGTATTAAGACACACAAAAAAAATTATAGACTAGATTTATAAACATGTTTCTTTAAGCTAAGACCTGCTACACTCCTTGAGATTGTGAATCTGGCCATTCGACTAATTTGAGTTTGAGACCACTGCCTTATACCATGTGACCACCATGTGGCCATTGGCCATTTGCTAACCTGACAGTAAACCAACTGACGGTAAGCCCACAACAAGCTATTTGAAGATAAAACATTATCTAGCACACATTAAATAGATATAGGTGAGTTGTTATTAACAATTACGTGCACAATAAAATAAAACTATTATTTTGGTGTGTGCATGGGTGACCGTAGTCTGCAGGATGGATAGTATCTTAGAAGTATCGCAGACAAGCGGATTGGTCAAATTTGTCTCGCAAGCCAGATGCGGCCCACAGACTGCGAGTTTACGAACCCTGGTTTAAAGCATCCATCTCTTAATGCTGATTTTCTAGTAACATGTAGATTGGGTTTTGAACCCAGGCAAGGCGTACTGAGCTTTTTAATTAAAAATAAACTAAATTGTTTTCCGTTCTTGCTTCGTGTGGATATGTAAATATGCAGACGGATGCTAAGACGTGGAACGGATATCTTTGTATTGGAAGCACCAATTAAAATTCAAACTATTTGTGTGTTCAGATCCACCCAAAGATCCAGCCGGAGGACGTTGAAGACTACTCCTCCTTGGGCTACTGTGGTGTGATGGAGGGGAAGATTCCGGACTCCAAGCCCATGGGCTACCCCTTTGATCGCCCCATACAATCAATGGACAACTTCTTCACTCCCAACTTCAAGGTCCTCGACCTCACCATCAAGAACGTCAATTAGGCTGCACCCAGTCTCTAGCGGATCTCAGCGGAATCAAAGTGTATCGACTGGAATTGGCTTGTCCCGCCATTTTGTTAGACTTATATTGTTTTCTGCGGGTGCTTGAGGTGTTTGAATGGAGAAGAACAATATATATCTTACACACGCAATCAGTTAAGTTTTTCTTTGTCTCTGTATGATTTTCATTGCCCAACAAACACTTCTATGCATGAGTGGAATTTTATAAACATCACAGTTCATACTAAGCAAATTAGTTTGGTTGTTTAAAAATTGTTTAAAAATGTGTCTTTTGAAGTTAAACTAAGAGCTGCGATCTGTGAAACCTTTAGCTAAAATAAATAAATAACTGAGGAATTAAACCAATAAGTTGCTTGTGGATTGTTGCCAGGGAAAATCAGGACTGTAACTATAATCATGTTCATAAAAGAAGGAATTTTTTTTTAAAATTCACAAACATTTATAAAAGAATTTTAATACGTACACAGTTACACAATTTAAGTCGTCAAATCGTAAGATGCCACTTTTGATCAAATGCCAATATCTACTATCACTATGCCTGGCAATAATAATAAGAAGAAGTAAAATTATATTTGATAATAATGATAGCATATGATAACTGGGTTCACGAGGTCCATGAACCGCCACTGAGCTAACCGAAGTTCGTTCAGGAATTAAATTCAAATTTGATTTTTAGTCTCTATTGTTTTCGACATATCAATTAAACATAAGTGTAATAGGTTTTTAGGAAAATTTGTCATGAAAATGAGTACAGTGATAATTTCATTACAATCAGCCATAATTTTAACCCACCCATACCTTAAAAATTGATAGATTTACGTACTATCAGATAAAACTTAGTCATCTTATCTCCCAAATCTCGTGTGACTGATTAAGATTAAAGTGTAACTTCGGATGGTCCAGCATTTTGTGGTTAAACCAGGAAAGAAATTGTTTAGTTTCACTCTTTATTTGTCAATAGTATGTGAGTGCTTGCTCGAAGGAATTTCATTCATTTTATTTAGAGCCAATGGAATGTTGGGAATGAAAACAGGCCCGCCTGTCTATTGCTACAGTTGAATTGAGTTGCAGCCTTGTGAATCAATAACCAATATAAACAATTGTTTCAGTGTTTATAGTCAGGTGATTTCAATATACTTCAATGTAAAGTAAACATACGGGATTTTGTAAGTAAGGGGACATATGGAGGGTTTAACTAAGATTTTATGTCAAGATAGTTTGAGTAGCCTCCTATAACTCAAAGTTCTATATACTTGGATGTCAAGTTTTTGAATTTTTTTAAAATAAAAACCATCACAGGTAATATTTAGAATGATTATAGAGCGGATACTAATATAATTTATGGCGGAGACATGTTCATTTATAGATACATTTTAATCAAGTGTCTGGTTGATAATGTTTGGTCTGTATGTATTTTTGTGCTCACTTGGTTTTGCAAACACGACTGTAGGAGAATAATGTATTAATTTGAACTAAAGTTTAAACAATAAAATTAAAATTTCTTTAATTTTCTTTTTCTTGAAATATATTATATAACCTGTTTCGTGAATTTTTCGAATGATCATTTTTCAGTTGGCTTATTTGATATGTATTTAAACCATTAACAACTACTGAATAGAGTCAGTACTGTATTATTGCTTTGAAAATACTTAGCAAGAACTGAATTTACTTCGGATACATTTAAAAACTGGTGAATAGTTGGAATAAGGTTAGCGTTAAAAAATCCCATTTTATAAAAAAAACCTTTTATATTCACCTCAGTTTCCAATTCCTACTAACACTTCACGCGAGGAAAAATGAAATAAGAAACACATGGTGATCACATCGTCTGAGCCGTCAGCCTTGAAATAGACTGTTTTGCTTGTGACGGAGAGGTTTTGGTTGGAATCTTGGCCACGGAGGGTGGTTTGTCACCCTTTCTCCAACACTAAAGCGAGTTAATTTCCTCTAAACTGCCCCGCCCCCTGCCCCCACTATTAAATTAAGCTATTATCAACAATAATATTAAAATTAATAGTTAAAAACAAATTTAATACGATTTAAGCTCAAGAACACGTTTTTAAAAAGAATAATGAATGATACTGGATGATAGATAAATTTCGACCTTTTCATTGATTTAATCCAACAGAACGGCCAATGTGCCATCATAATTAATGGAAATAATTACGTTATAAGATATTTTACTAGTGAAATACTTAAGCCAGATTCATCTCAATACCAACGCATCTTTAATTTAATCATTTTAGTTAGTAATTTTATACGACTGAACAAATCAAACCTTTTTCAATATCAAAGAAAAGGAAGAACAGAATAGAGTACATTAAAAAACGTTTCAATACAAGACGAAACAATAATAAAAGAATGAAATGGGAACTCTTGGAGGGAATAGTAATAAGAAAAAACTCATAAGGTTTCAGAATTAGTTTTGAGTTTCATCCATTCTTTAGTATTTTTTAAGTAAGGTACAATGCCCTTCACCGTGAACTTAAAGGTTGACTGAAATCTAAGATATCTTGAAGTAGTTCAAACTAGGTACTTTCTTAACTAGTTTTTCTAGTTTATGTATCTAGAAATAGTCGGTGACCTGGTGGTCTAGGGGTAAGGTGTCAGACTTCTATTCTGGCGGCCGGCGTTCAATCCTCGGTCCCGGCAAAGATTTATCTGATTACCAAACCCTTCCTTCACCTCTGACAAGACATCTTGTGAATGTGAGGAATGTCAGGCCTCCACCGTGGTTCGGATTCCACGTTAAACTGTAGGTCTTTCATTTCATCTCACAATCACCCTACCATTACACATTAGCGTAAGTGCGTATAACCCGAACGGATAGTAAGCCGTGGTGCTAATAATAATAGTAATAATAATAATAATAATATCTAGAAATAGAATAGCTATTTACTATAATTGAGCTAATTCCTAGAGTTACTTTTGGGAAGTAGTTCAGCTAGTTACATCTTGGAATAGTTAATTTAATTACTGTTTTGAAGTGGTTACAATTGTTACTGTTTTAAGGAATTTGATTACCTGTGAAATCACGGCAAATCAAGTTAGGCTTTCCTAATAATTAATGAATTAATATTTAATTCAACGAATTTTAAAGATATAGCATTGAAACCGAAAACAAACATTCATAAATAATTCTAGAAATAGTCCTACAGTGTTACAAAATTAATAGTTTTACCTTAAAGTAGTTTTCT
This sequence comes from Timema douglasi, assembly GCA_901482245.1. Lineage (NCBI taxonomy): Eukaryota > Metazoa > Arthropoda > Insecta > Phasmatodea > Timematidae > Timema > Timema douglasi. The sequence goes on along the minus strand of CABEEJ010000309.1, from coordinate 122,222 downwards.
GTAGTCGTATTTTTTTTATAAATCATCTAAAACAGAAACTATTTGGATTAGTCACGAAAATGGTCTTTGGGGTTCCTGTCAGTATTAAATTCAAGGGAAGAATGATGTCTAAATAGAATAATAAATAAGATAAAGGTAGTTTTAAAAAGAAGTTAAGTGTTTTCATGCTGCAAATAGTGAGTGAGTGTGTAAATTCGTCAGAGGAAGAAGGGAAGTATTATCAGCTGATAAAAAAAGAGGCCTCACAGGGTGAATTGCTCATTTCCCCCCTCTATTTCTCTTTCGTACATTGGTGTATAAGTGTGATAGTACTTAGACTACTTAGGTGCGTCAAGTTAAGTGGCAGCCCACCTCGCAAAATAGCTTTCAAAGTCTCTAGGTAGGCAACATGGTTTAAAGAAGTTCCATTAGTTAGGGTTTGGGCTATTAATGTAAATGCGATGATTATTTGGATGAGTAGTAAGACACTGAGATTGGGCAAAATTAGCTTCGATCCCTTGAGAGCTCTATTATTGGTGATATTACTCAGCCATTGTGTGGTCAATGCATTGTAGATGGCAGCATCAGCGTAGCAGCCTACCACGGATCTAATGAAATATGAAACAGTTGTTGAGGACAGCTTACAAACGCTTCAATGGGTAATAACAGACCACTAGACTGCAGGGCAGCGTGGAACAAACCTTTAAAACCCACTACAAAAATATGATCGTTACTAAAATAAACTTATCTAACAGTTCACACCTTAACTAGAGCCATTTTAAAACATTCACACACCTTTTTAAAACAATTACTCTTTTCAAAAATTGCATCAAGTCTTATTAGCAGTCCGGACTATCAACACATATAGACTTACACGATTGGTACAGGGATGAGGAATATATAATTTAGAATAAATGTATCCGCATTGGTGGGGTTGGAGAGTGCAAAACCATTTAGGAAAAATACCTTCAGTATGCCCGGTCTGTATCTCAATACCAGCCTACCCAATATGGCACAGTGGTTCTGACCTGGGGGTCATGGCATGTTTAAGGTGGGGTCACAATTCTGGTTGAGGTTATAGCTTTATGTTTACTTTTTAAAGTGATTATAATGGTTATAAGAAGGTGTAAAATTAAAATTGAAATGCAAGCTGTTAAAATTATAAGTGACTGTTTAGGTTTCTTAGCTCCGATAGTAACTTGCTGATTTAGTTTTCTATAGCAGTCTCGTGTTTAGGAAAGCGACGCTGTTAGCTTAACTGCCGAAATACCCACTGAGCTCTTTGATTTTCTATTGCGACATCTGGGTGCGTGCATGCCATGGAGCGCGCACACCACTCATCACTCATATCTTCGCACACCGCTCATCACTCATATCTTCGCACACCGCTCATCACTCATATCTTCAAACACCACTCATCACTCATACCTTCGCACACCACTCATCAATCATATATTCTCACACCACTCATCAGTCATATCTCCGCACACCACTCATCAATCCTATCTTCGCACACCGCTCATCACTCATATCTTCACACACCACTCATCACTCATACCTTCGTACACCACTCATCAATCATATATTCGCACACCACTCATCACTCATATCTTCGCACACCGCTCATCACTCATATCTTCGCACACCACTTATCACTCATATCTTCGCACACCACTCATCACTCATATTTTCGCACACCACTCATTACTAATATCTTCGCACACCGCTCATCACTCATATCTTCGCACACCACTCTTCTCTCATATCTTCGCACACCGCTCATCACTCATATCTTCACACACCACTCATCACTCATTTCTTCACACACCACTCATCACTCATATTTTCACATATCACTCATCACTCATATCTTCGCACACCGCTCATCACTCATATCTTCACACACCACTCATCACTCATATCTTCGCACACCGCTCATCACTCATATCTTCACACACCACTCATCCCTCATACCTTCGCACACCACTCATCAATCATATCTTCGCACACCACTCATCCCTCATATCCTCGTACACCACTCATCACTCATATCTTCGCACACCACTCATCACTCATATCATCACACACCGCTCATCAATCATATCTTCACACACCACTCATCACTCATACCTTCGCACACCACTCATCACTCATATCTTCGCACACCGCTCATCACTCATATCTTCACACACCACTCATCACTCATACCTTCGCACACCACTCATTACTCATATCTTCGCACACCACTCATCTCTCATATCTTCGCACACCACTCATCACTCATATCTTCACACACCACTCATCACTCATACCTTCACACACCACTCATCACTCATACCTTCGCACACCACTCATCACTCATATTTTCGCACATCACGCATCACTCATATCTTCGCACACCACTCATCACTCATTTCTTCGCACACCACTCATCAATCATATATTCGCACACCGCTCATCACTCATATCTTCACACACCACACATCACTAATACCTTCGCACACCACTCATCAATCATATCTTCGCACACCGCTCATCACTCATATCTTCGCACACCGCTCATCACTCATATCTTCGCACACCGCTCATCACTCATATCTTCGCACACCACTCATCACTCATATCTTCGCACACCACTCATAACTCATATCTTCACACACCGCTCATCACTCATATCTTCACACACCGATCATCACTCAAATCTTCACATATCACTCATCACTCATATCTTCGCACACTACTCATCACTCATATCTTCGCACACCGCTCATCACTCATATTTTCGCACACCGCTCATCACTCATATCTTCCCACACCACTCATCACTCAAATCTTCGCACACCACTCATCACTCATATCTTCACACACCACTCATCACTCATATCTTCGCACACCGCTCATCATTCATATCTTCACACACCGCTCATCACTCAAATCTTCACATATCACTCATCACTCATATCTTCGCACACCACTCATCACCCATATCTTCGCACACCACTCATCACTCATATCTTCGCACACCACTCATCACTCATATCTTCGTACACCACTCATCACTCATATCTTCACACACCGCTATCACTCATCACTTCACACACCACTCATCACTCATATCTTCGCACACCGCTCATCTCTCATATCTTCGCACACCACTCATCACTCATATCTTCACACACCGCTCATCACTCAAATCTTCACATATCACTCATATTTTCGCACACCACTCATCACTCATATCTTCACACACCACTCATCACTCATATCTTCACACACCGCTCATCACTCATATCTTCACACACCACTCATCACTCATATCTTCACATACCACTCATCACTCATATCTTCGCACACCAATCATCACTCATATCTTCACACACCGCTCATCACTCATATCTTCGCACACCGTTCATCACTCATATCTTCACACACCACTCATCACTCAAATCTTCACATATCACTCATCACTCATATCTTCACACACCGCTCATCACTCATATCTTCGCACACCGTTCATCCCTCATATCTTCACACACCGCTCATCACTCAAATCTTCACATATCACTCATCACTCATATCTTCGCACACCACTCATCACTCATATCTTAGCACACCGCTCATCACTCATATCTTCGCACACCACTCATCACTCATATCTTCGCACACCACTCATAACTCATATCTTCGCACACCACTCATCACTCAAATCTTCACATATCACTCATCACTCATATCTTCGCACACCACTCATAACTCATATCTTCGCACACCGCTCATCACTCATATCTTCGCACACCGCTCATCACTCATATCTTAGCACACCACTCATCACTCATATCTTCGCACACCACTCATAACTCATATCTTCGCACACCACTCATCACTCATATCTTCACACACCGCTCATCACTCATATCTTCGCACACCACTCATCACTCATATCTTCGCACACCGCTCATCACTCATGGAACAGCTTGTGGATACCAAGCAGACCGCACTTCGTACCCGGCTAGGGAAAGCCAGTCTGCACGGAGCATTCGTACTGTATTGTTTATTAAACTTCCTTTTGTTTTTTATTTCAAGTTTTTTAATTTTTCTTTTAAAATATTCATCAAAATGGAAAAAGTGATTATTGACATCGGTAGTGATTATAGTGATGATATAATAGCAGCGGAAAAATGTATATGCCTATTGTCCCAGATTTCGGGGTACTTCAAAATATTATTTTTTCTTTCGCGTCACTCATCTTCTTCCTAAAACACACTCAGTCTGTAGAAAATTCGTACAAGACAAACGTCAAAGTAAAGTCAAATTGACAAAATATTAATATAGTGTGCATTGAACAACACAGAGGGTTTGCTTTGATCTTGAACCAACCAATGAGAGCTCCGCGCATATCGCAAAACCTTTCACTAAAACAAAACAGTTTGTTTCTTGTGTCTGGTCGAAGTGAAGTACGGAGAGTAAGGTGCTCATCGTCAACGTTCTCGTTTCTTCATATGGGTGTGTTTCTACAACTTGTGTGGAGATAGGAGTGATAAGCTATGTGTGGATATATGAGTGATGAGCTATGTGTGGATATATGAGGGATGAGCTATTGTGTGGAGATAGGACTGATAAGCGATGTGTGGATATAGGAGTGATGAGCTATGTGTGGATATATGAGTGATGAGCTATGTGTGGATATAGGAGTGATAAGCGATGTGTGCGCTCCTCAGAATGTAAGCACCCTAATTAGTTGCATTCACTTTACAAACAATTTATAATAATTAGATCAAGCACGTGAAATTAACGTCACGTTCCTTTAGTTGGTCGGTGATGAGGTCAGGATTCAAATTCTAACTGGGGTTACTGGGGGAGATTTGTGCTAAAAGGTTTTATCTGTCTCCCTCCATGCAAATAAATGTAAATTTATTATAAACTTTACCTAGCCCACAAGTGTAATTAAACGCAAATAGCCCGGAAAAGAAATAAGATTCAATGGAAATAATAATTTAAAACTAGTATATGAACGCATGTAGGCTATCAAGCGATCACGAGGGTCCACAAGCGTTATTGAGACACTCATATAATATGGGTAGTGGGAATTAGCGAGACTGTTCAGATGATGAGTATTCATACTAACTTGTAGAAAGAGAGGTATATATCATTTGGAACGGCCCCTTACTCCCTTTGTTCTCAAAACACCAAGCCAAGATTCAAATCTGCACATTCCCGGTAGCCAAAAGCCAGTCTATGGCGGGATGGATGCAGTAAAACTCGCGACTACTGGTGCGGGTTTCACAAGCCATTGACGCCATAGCCGTTTGTTTTGAAGTTCAGTCACTTTTGAGGGGTGATATTGACAGCTCTAAGATAAATATAGCTCTTAATTATAAGATGATGAGCTCTAAGATAAATAAAATGCCTCATTATTAATGTTAGCAGCATTAATAAAAATACAATTCCCATTATTGATGATTACAGCTCTGAGATAAATATAGTGCCGCTTTATTTTATGTTGACAGCTCTAAGATAAATATAACGCCTAATTATTTGATTTTGACAGTGCTAATATAAATGAAACGCTTCATTATTGAAGTTATAAGCTTTACATTTATGTTTACGTGCTGCCAGTGAGCTTTGACCTAGTACACATGAGCGTGGCTACCGTTCTTAATTCAGTATATAATTCAGTTCAAGTCAATTGCTACCCTTCGTACAACCAACTAAAACAGCAACTATTCGAAAAAAATGCGACTTTTCATGAAAACTAGCGTGTACATTGTTAATAGTCTAGCAGGGCTAGTATGGCCACGCCACAAAACAAATTTGCCACCGTTAGCAGATAGACGCTAGACTTTGCGTCAAAAGTTATCATGGCCGACCACTTTGCGAAAGCAAATGGAGACAGTATCAAATACAGAATGAAAATGAAGAAAGGGAACTAAGGAAAGGTATACAGCAAAGAAGAGTTAACATGGTAGGCCATATACCGATACATGATAGTTTGACAGATATATTTTTAAGAAAGAGGTGTGGAAGGGAGAATTTAAAGAGGGAGACCAAGATTGGAGAACATTAATTAGAAGAAGGAACAAAGATTTAAAACAATATGGCCCAGGATAGAGAGCTGCAGCAAACCAATCGTAAGATAGATGATATCAGTACTCAATTAATAATCATTTAAATTTAACTATTCATTGATCGAACCTTTAATAGTTAACCTTCAGAAATATATATTTGGATATTTTTTATGACTTTAAAAAAATAATGTAAGTGTCACTAACAATCCACTTGATCAACAATTTTAATAACAAAAATGAAATCAATAAGTTCACGAGACAAAGACAACGTGACACCACATCGCTGGACAAGCGTACTGAACGCCAAGCTCGTCTAGCCTGCGGTGACGGAGAGGGCTCCATTCTAGTCCCGGTTGGGTATTCCAAGAGATTTTTTTTTCTAAATGGTGTTTCAAACTCACTATACGACAAATTATGGCTCATTTTCTCCCAACTATACCTTCCTAGCTCCTATCTCATTAGTGTTACTAAGTGAATACACCGCAGTCTGTAAAGTTAACACATGAATATTAATAACACCTGAGACTTACTGATAAAATGTCCCTCAAAATAATACAAATTTCTCAGGTGAGAGTCAAACCGGAAGTCCTTTAATTGAAAGTTTTAATATTTTAAGTGATTTGTCGATAGTCATATCCGATTAAACTTCTGAGAAACCAAAGCATAAATGTTGGCATATTTGTTTTCTTTTTCTGAATGTTGGCTTAATTAAATTTTCAAGATTGCTTTCAAACTACCCTCTTGAATAAATGATGGTTCTTTGAACCTCTAATTAAGAGAGACTTGCTTAAACATACTCAAAAATGAAGTTTTCCTAAGCTTATTAACACAAGGAGAGGACGTTTGACGCTCAAGATTATTTTATTATTTAAAAATAAAGGGGTTTGGTGAGCTATGTTTTGATATTCTACTATTTTTTAGCACCACGTCTTATCATCATGTTTTACTATTACTATGAATAATTCTAATATAACATTACAATAACCTCCTCAGTGGGTACGTGGACTAAATTTCATGATAATTTATCCTGGTTTGAAGATAATGGAGAGGTAAAGGTTCAAATCTCAGCTGATTGGTTTTAGGTTGTATTTATCCTGAATCTCATTCAAGACAAATTCTGGTACATTCCTTTTAAACTCATCTTACCAATCTCTATCCCATTAATAATGTTAAAACGCCTACATTCTGGACGAGTAATAAATAACATGCGATAAAAAAAAAGAGTTCAATTTTAATTTTGAGAGGCAATATTTTATTTGGTTTGAATTACCATGGGTAAAGCTTAAAGAGCCATTTTTGTAATTAATTCAAATATATTTTTAAAATGTCATTCGGAAGCAGGCTTCCGGGTTTGATTCTCGTGTACAGGTGTCTTTTTCAACTATATTAAAATATAATATTTTATAGTCGGCATTTTAGTAAAGTAAAATAAAATAAAAGTTATTCCTTACTTATGGACACCTTTATTTTATTCCCATTTACCTTTGGGGCTCGGGGGTATGGATGTGAAAAAAGTATCGATACTTTACTAATATCGGTATTTTCCTTTCGATACTAGTATTTGTACTAGATCCTTTTACTGATATTAGTACTCACACACCTATATCGAAATGGTATCGAGAGAAGCAACTTTTTTGCTATCTTCACTCATGGACCATGCTGGGAATAAATGTTCATTAGGGTAGTCTGTAGAAGAACAACAAATGACACTATCTCTCAACCTCACTCATTTTCAGCATGACAAGAAAGAAGCAACTCTAGCATTCAGGGTCGCATGAAAAAACTTGACTAAGTGGATACTTTGTTGACACTATCGTGGGTTTGCTTGCGTCATCATAGGTTAATAGGTGGAGCGATAGTGTGCTCGGGACCACACTATTGGTCCACTAAGCGTTCACTATACGTTCTTGCATACTGCCCTCAATCTCCTTTAGCCTATTATAATTCATAGCTGTTCTTACATCTTTGTTTATCCATACAGCCAATTGTCTGTTTGACAGACAAATGAAGACTAGTTTACTAACACCCCCTTCCTTTATCAATGAGCAAGGTCATCACAAACTAAACAAAAGCAGATTTTGTAGGATCACAATAAACTCAGTCTACTCAAGGTTCTACAAGCAGACGTTGCAGAAACGTTTATGTGCAGATGAGGCAGGGGATCTTCTATTGTTTGTCAATAGTTAATAAATATAGCTTGATAGAGTAGATAAACCACGGATGTAGTAAAAAAAAAATTGCCTCTTTTAAGTTTAAATTAGGATAAAAAAAAAGAGTTAAAACCCGCCTCGGTGGTGTAGTTATCTAACACGCTAGTTTCGTGTTGAGCTAGACTGCGGAAGACAGAGAGATTGAGGTTCAATTTGTTTTAAATTATTTAAAACTATTTTAATGTTCAGTGTTTAGATCAAAACTAAAATACATTGATGATGCAAAAGTTGAGATTTTTTTTGTAACACAACATCTTACTACCTGTTCAGGTTATACGCCTATGTACTAATTACACTAATGGTTTAGGGATTAGGAAGGCTTAATTTAGATAAAATGCACCCACCTTTTCGTGGTGGGAGAGTGGAAAGCTATTTAGGGAAAACCACCCTCAGTGCACCCGACCGGAATCGAACTACGATCTACCTGTCTTTGGCAGTCTAATCCAACACAATATTAGCGCGTTAGACCACGTGGACACTGAAGCGGGTATGAGACTATTAATACTGGACTGCATTTTTGCAGATTAAAATTTCTATACCGATACTTACTGTTATTGCTATTTTTCTTCCGATACTTTTAATGTGTACAGTATCGATATCACATCCCTAGTCAGAGGAAGGCGCTTTTTGCAACTGCTCCATAAACATAAGTTTTAAATTCGATTTTTGTCGCAAGCCAAATTCTAGACACATGTCCTGGGGATATGTTGAACTTTTCGTATATTTGTATGGTGTCACAAAATATAATTTTCCAATCCCAACTTTTAGAGGGATTTTAAAAATTATTCGTAAACGAGATAACTCAAAAATATTCAAAAATACTAAATAAAATTAAATATTAACTAGATTTCAATACAATTCGTTCATAAATATTTCTATTTTATAACAATTTTAAATCTTTTTTTTCCACACGATCAAAACTGCCTGGGTCTGGAGTGTCTAACGTTATGGAAGCAGGGGGTAGGAAAGGTAATTTACCTGTGTCCATGAGCACACGATATAAATGTAGATATAGCTTAGTCTCGTTTTCCGGCAATGGAGAGGTCAGGTTTTGAATCCCAACTGGGCTTATTAAGGATAGTTTTTATTAAATTGATTCTTAATATCCCTCCACACAATTGCGAATACATTTTATTTAAATTTTACCTTCCACTTATCCTCCAAATTAGCATAATTAATATGAATAGGTACAACCTTAACGTGCGCCAAAACGTTTTCGCCACTTTCAGATGTAACAAGTTACAAGTAACAGTACAATTAAATGGCACAATACTCACCCTGCGACCCGTTTGGACTCCACTTCTTCATATCTGGCCGTGACCCCCTCACTATAACACACTATCTAACTGACTGAAAGTAGGTGTGGACCAAATCTGCAAGCGACAAAGGCCACGCCTAAGATAAACTAATGAAGGTGGCTGCACGTACTTAGTTATATTATTTCTTCCGCCTGGGCTGTTCCTTGCACCTGTAACCCCCCCCCCCCC